>CM056996.1:30200403-30800403 GCA_029891345.1 Dryococelus australis
TCCACTTGTCCTGCAGTAACAGCTGATATTTGATTGGAGTTGAGACTACTACACATCTCATTGCCAGGAACTGCAACATTATACATTAATTTATACAAAGTCAAGTACATAATAGGCATGAGTACACACATGCACACACATACATACACACATGCCCACATGCATGCACGGACACACACATGTGTGCGTGCGCACTTTGAGAAAATAACAGAAAATGTAAGTCAACCAGCTAGGGAAAAAGCCACAAATAGTGATTATTGTGAGATAAAAACAAATTTTCACCTTCAACATATTTCAGAAAATAGAAAAGTAAAGAGGGGAAGAAGATGGGGGAAATAGAAGGAAAAGAGAGAGGATGGGAGAGGCCCAATTTGTTACTTTCAAAAACAGAACTGAAGAGATTATGTAAAATTTGTTAAAAAACATAATTTTCAACGTGCAAACAATAATCATCCAATAGCAAAACAAGTAAACAAAAAAACAACACAGAATAGGGGAACAGAAGCTCAGTTGTTAGTTATTTTCTCACTTTCTGTACACTTGATAGACAGACAGCTGTTACACGTAAACTAACAGGGAAAAAAAAAACACATTGTCAACAATCTGCACTATGATAAAAATTAGCAGCTTGATGGTATTACACAGTTTTGGCCTGACAGTATTCAGAGCCCATAAAGAGAATCCCTAGTAAACAATATAAAACTCCTGAACATTACATCCAGCCATCAGGAAGCATTGCGACAGCAATAGAAAATACACAACAGAAACAGCTTCACAAGTGTTCCGTTTCCACAAAATTTTAAGAAGCGAATATAGGGTTTTAATACAGCAATTTGTTTAGAAAAGGTACAACATTGTAGATATAGTTTTAAAAACTGCTTTACAGAAAAACAAATATTGTAAACTGAGGGTTACTTATAATAATTTTTGCCGATTGACTCTTTTTCAAATATGAATGTGCAAACAAAATAATTTTCATTTATCATGAAAAAAGCTTTACATTGAATATTCCATACTGTTTTAACAATTCGAATAGAAACAACTGCTTACAATGAAACCCATATGACAACTAGAGCCCTTAATTCAACAAACTAAAACGTGTCCCACTACCTTAAAAATAGATATACAAATACCTAATCCCTGGAACCAGCAGGAATGAGACATAAATGCACAGTGGTGTAGAACCTGCTTAAGCAAGTAGCCAGAAGAGAAGCTTGGTATAGGTTCTTCACGGTAAAGTGAACACTTTTGAAAGCCCTCTCATTTGGAATAATAGTCAATAAATATGTTTTACTTTAGCTTAAGATGTTAACTTCCAAGAGCGGTGGAATATACACACTGTGTTTGTTACATACATGGCAATATTTATTTTTAAAATGTGGCTAAAGGATAAAAAAAATGGCTGAAAGGAAAAAGTAACTAGGGTCTCAAAAATGCTTACTTTACCATAAACAGCTAATATCAGTTGTAAAAATGATATTTTAACTATAGGCTGTTCACCGTAAAGAGGGCATTTTTTAAGCCCTAGTTAATTTTTCCTTTCAACCAATTTTAATCCTTTAACCAATTTTTTAAGATAAATATTGCCATGCAAGTAATACACACAGTGTGTATATTCCACTGTACTCGGAAGTTAACGTCTAAGGTTACAGTAAAACATATTTATTGACTATTATTCCAAATGAGAGCGCTTTCAAAAGTGTTCACTTTAAAATGAACAGCCTATTGCACATATGTATTTTATTCATTTTGTTTTCCTCTGAAATATTCCATATTAAATATTTTAATTTGATTCCTTCCCCAATGAGCACCTCAGCTGGTAACCATCTTGACTTGGAGTGCTATCCACTGAATAAATCTGCAGTTACTTTACTGTTATTCCGCCTTGCTGGACATCAGGCCGCTACAACATGTATTAATATTTCACTACAGTTTTTGGAAACAAGTGTCAGTGCTCTCAGCAGCCTAATCTCCAACTTTGCAATTCTGAGTTCATTTGTACAGAGGAATATGAGCTGAGTAGAGATATTTTGAAAGCAATTACCAATGAGGTCTTTACCATACACACAGTTTTAATTAAATGGAGAAGCAGCAGTAATGAAATGAAAGGGTGGGCAAAAAACTGTTATCCTGAGGAAATGCACTGGCTAACTGCAACATTCATCATATTTACCACAAGCAAACATTATGCATAATTGAGCCCGGGATTGAACTCAAGACTGCCTAGGATGAAGGTAGTGCACTAGCAGCATGGCCATCATTGCCCCACCAGAACCATATATCTTCAACTTCAGTATTCACAAATCCCAGTGCAGTGAATGTAAACTAGAACCAGCTGCATTACAATTCAGCATATTACAAAAAGGGTGCACCACTTTACAGACTCTGATGTAAGGAAGCCATAAACACCTGTCTTGGCACAATAGGAAGCCACTGCCACCATTATAATGCCAGACACGGTTACAACTTACCCAAGTTTGTTCCCCAAGTAAAAAAAGGTGCAAGCTGAATTGATCCTTGCAAATTTAATTGATAACCTCATTTTCACTGTTGCTTCAAACACCCATACTAAAACACTACAAAACTTTACAAGTGGTCAATGACCATCCATCGAGATGAAAGGGGGAAGAAACCCTACTCTTTTGGTTTTTCTTTAAACTAGTCTCCACACTAAATCAAGGTCCAACCTGCAGAACACAGTGACCAAAGAGAGGCAATAGATGGATTTTCATCTTTAGTTATGTTCCCAATGCTGACTCACAAACTTCCTTCAGAACTGTCCAACTCAAATGTTCAAACTGTGACATCTATACAGTATTTGTTTATATTTGGCTTTTCAACAGACTCATGTCTTTTAACAATATTATTAATGTAACTTGAAAACTGCTCAGTGGCATTAGAGCTTGGTCAGAGGAGTGTACTAACATTCAAAAATACTTATGTATTTATGTAAATACCACGTTAACCTTAGCCACAGCCACTGATAAGAAAGTTGTTGATGCTGGATCACAAAAAGTGGTGACTACACAGCTGGTATGCATACTAGCCCATATTCTCGCTACAGTAATGAGAGGACTTCTACACTGCATGGGCGTAAAGATGGTAGGTGGATAAGTAGGCTTAACGTCTAGCAACAGCAAGGTCTTTCGAGACAGATGGGCACAAAGAGATCACCCACAACACCAACTGTATTCTCCCACTCTTTCGTTCACTTCTTATTCCAAGCTTTTTGCAATGTGACAAGATGCAAGAGGAAGACATCAATCACTTAAACAACTCAAGCCAGACACACAATGTGGCCCTCTATATCCGTAAGCAAAATGTTTCTCAACTATCTGCCCAAACTGAGACAAGCACTTACGGCTAGAAACATATCCATGGAAATATAGTCTGGAAACACTACACCGCACCTCAAATCAAATAGACAGGATGGTACCCTCATTGTGACTGCACGCTGAATATCCAGATTTCAAGTGGTTCCAACTGCCCAATGATATGCAACTTCTTATACACATGTCTCAAATGTGTACTCCTGGCATTACTGTGCCAATTTTCAATTGCAACATGTTACAACCCAACAAGTTTCCCAACTATTTTTTACTGGGATGTTATGATTCTCTCCCCCACCCCCTACAGGCACTGTAGTTTTGGTTCGGCCACATAGATTAACAACAACCTGTAGAACTTTGAGAAAGAACCAAAGCCACAGCCAAAAACTAAAGGATGGTCACTCCAGCACGAGAAATTGTTTTCAGCTTGTAAACCACACAATTAAGATAGATCCTGTGACGTTTTTATGAATGTCTGCAGGAATCGCACTAGCCAAGAATCCACATAATAAGGCGGTCCCTGCCAGCATTTTGCGAGACTTGTGTCACGTCACAGGTGTTCAAGGTACTGGCACGAGCTACAATCACACTCATACAAAGTACACGATTCCCTTCAGGAAAGCTGTTAATGCACAACATCACCCCACTATGATTACACGTAGACCCAAGGAACAGCAAGAGACCAGCATTGTGACTGTTCCCCTTATCAGCACGTGGCAAACACACATCACGACTGGCCTAGACTAGTGCTTACTTATCTTTCCACCCCGCACAGAGTAAGCCACAAAATAATTTCATGCCTACTAATTTTATTTATG
The DNA here is from genome assembly GCA_029891345.1 of Dryococelus australis. Lineage (NCBI taxonomy): Eukaryota > Metazoa > Arthropoda > Insecta > Phasmatodea > Phasmatidae > Dryococelus > Dryococelus australis. The sequence continues at coordinate 30,204,551 of CM056996.1, forward strand.
CAAACTGCCCTTTTTTGAAGCAGTTTGGTTATCTAAACAACCAGCTATTAATTATTATCCTTACAGACACAAAATCTCGTAGGGATGAATCCAAGAACATGTGTAACCTTACACTTTTCACTGTATTGTACTTCAGTCTTGCTATATAACCAGACCTTAAAAACTAGAGTTTATGTGCATCAAGATAACAATAAGAATAAATGTTTTCTAAAATTATGTACCTATTTTTTAAACTGTTCATTTATTTGCCTAATTAAAAATGTTACTGCACAAAAATTGCAAAAACTAATAACCTTACAGTAGGGCTGTTCTTAACTGAAAGTTCAATCACTACCATTTATCACAAATGCAGCCAGCATTATGCTACAGTATACATGATTCAGACAACATACAAGTTTAAGAAACACCACAAAAAGTATGACTACATCCATGATGCATACATACCCCGTTTCTGTTCTGGCTGCTCTTTTTTCGTGTGCTTGTTGAGGCAGAATGTACTACAAAAATCCTTAGAGGATGCATTTTCATGTTCCAAACGCACTGGTGCACCACGGATGACATTGTCACATTCTAAACAGGCACCCTATGACATAAAACACATGGAAATAAGACAAAACTTGCTGAAACTTCAAATTCAATCAAAAATTTTATAGGCTGCAGAAGATAGCAGGGCAGATTTGCTAATACGGCTAATGTTCAACAACTTTTAAGTCATCATCCTTGACAAGTATTTAAATGACTCTTTCACCTTGATGAACATAGAAAGGAAAGATAATGTATTCTAATTACATGGAATGCCTGTGCAAAGTCAAATATAACTTATGGTTTTAAAATAGATACATATAAGGTAGTTTCCAACCCTCCCCTCCTAGGATGAACCAATTATTTGATTTTACCACTCAGTTTACATATAAAAACTATAGTGAATAGTTCACAGCTGCAACATTTCACAAATATTTACTTTGTTTAAATTAAATTTTTATTTAAATGAAACTGGTTTATAACTTACATCAGCTGCTTGAGTTTCAAGTGACGACCAGAATCCGCTGGTTTAATAAAAAACAAACCATATTTAAACAAAGCTACTCGCCTTGATGTACGCCTTACGGAACTCTGACAGACAAGTCTCTGAGCAGAACTCTTTCTTGCCATGCTGTGTGGGATAAACGTACTTCAAGGGCAGCTTGGTTTCTTCACACCACGTACAGGAGATTTTGGTCTTCGGTGGTCTCCCTGGACCTGCTAGAAGCCATACATGGCTATACATACTGCTGATCAGGAAATTTCCATCACCTTGCAAATGCAACAAGGAAGACTATTTTACAGCAAATTGTAACATGCACAAAACCTTGTTAATTTGGCACTAATGCAGATGTGTTCACAACTAGCGTTGCTTGTATGGGGCACTTTTCTAATAAACACTCAGAGCTGTTGCCCGACCATAACATGCATCTCACAATACGAATGATAAACCTGAACTAATTCTTATATCCCATTATGAAATATAACATTTTCAGTCACATTTCTTTGCAATTCTGTCTGACAGCTGGGTGTGTGTTAAGAAAACTAGTAGAAAATCATGCTTAGGCTATTAACTAGTATTTGGGATAACAAATTTCATCCAGTAGCATACCAATATCCTAGAAGTCAAGAAAATCTTTTCCATGGTACAACTATTGTTTAGTTTCCAGGGGAACTTAACACCAGCATAATGTAACATATCAACTTTATTACTTTCCACACACAGAGTTCATTAATACTTCACTATTAACTCAGAACCCACTACATGCTTAAAAAATAATGTTGTCACAAACGATTTATAAGGTGAATATTCTCTCCTGGGCAAGACTTAGAGCTATAAATGATGTATCTGATCATGAGTTTCAAAAGCTGAAATATATGCAGGCCTACATATGACACAATTATTTTCATACTGTTATACATAACTCCGCCTCTAGGAATGATTTAGATTTCCTAGTGCCGGTCCAAAGCCCGGATAAAGGAGGAGGGTAAATGACTGGTTGTGGAGCCTTGAGGGATGCACTCATGTCAAGTAAGTGCATCCGTTAAAACTCAACAAATGCTTTAGTTGATAGTTAATCTGTCAATGTAACCAGCAAATCCTACCCCGTATGAGGATGGATGAGGGTGAGTACCTGGCGCCTTAAAACTGGGTCTCTTTGACTAAGGTATGGTAACCCCAACAGAAGAGTCCCTGGTCCACCAGGTTGGAGGTTGTACGAAGGGCTGGTAACCCTCCCACGGAAAAACATATATTACTCAAAACCCTCGGAAGAAGAAAACTCTGATGGATTTTATGATGATGACAAAGGCAAGGACAAAGGTTAAACAATTTGGAATTAAAGATAATTTTAAATTGGGAACATGGAATGTAAGAGGTATCAAAAATAAAGAAGATCTTGACAGAGAGCTATCTAGAAAGGGAGTTAATATTGCTGTAATTACAGAGACAAAAAAGAAAATGCAAGGAACAAAAGAAATTGATAAATATACTATGATTTATAGTGGACTCACATGAGAAGAAAGAGCTGCGGTAGGAGTGGCAATATTAGTGGATATAAAATGGAAAAATAAAATAGTAAGTTACACCATTATAAATTAAAGGATTTTTATTCTTAGATTGACAGTAGAGAGAAGAAACCTAACTTTGATCGCCATATACGCCCCAAAAGAAAACAAACGAGAAGAATCTGAACTATTTTATGAAAACCTTCAAATAGACACACACAAAATCTGTAAAAGTGATTTCCTTATAGTAGCTGGTGACCTTAATGCTTGGGTAGGAAACAGCCCAATTTCAGAAGTAATGGGAAATAGAGGTGAATCCACGTTAAATGAAAATGGTAAATTACTGACAGAATTCGCATCCTACAATCAATTAAAAATTACGAATACGTTTTTTGAGAAAAAGGATATTCATAAGTTTACATGGACAGCGAGAGGACAACAATGTATTATTGACTATGTGATGGTCAATAAAATATTAGGTCCCAATATAGTAGACACCAGAGTGCATAGGGGTAGCGATATATATTCAGATCATTACATTATCTCAAAAATGAGAATTCTTGTTAAATGGAGGAAAGGTTGAACAAAAATGTACAAAATGATTACGAAGTTTATAAGATTTATCTGTTACAAGATGAAGGAATAAAATACCTATACCAAAGCCGATTACAACAGTACTTACTTGAAAATCCAACAAGTAATGATGTCTACAAAGAATGGGAAATTATAACATCAGCAATATTGAAAGCAACCGATGAAGCCATCAGAAAGAAAATGAAATTCAGAAGAAAAACAGGACTCAAAATATGGAATGAAGAAGTTTCAGAAGCAATTAAACAAAAGGAAAAATTTAATTTAAAAATGATACACGATTAAACACCAAAAATGAGAATGAGTATAAAAGAAGAAGAAATATTGTTAAGTCAATAACAAAGAAGCTGAAACAAGAATCATGAGAGAGATTGATGTCCATGGTAGACAAGTGATGGTTTATAAGCTTATGAAACACCTTAACAAAGAGGAAAGGGAAACCGCTAACATAAATGTAATTGAAGAAGAATCATGGATAAAGCACTATAAAGAATTATGGTATAATGGAAATCACAGAGAGAAATAAAAGGATAAGAATTAAAGAAATTGATCCTATGGATATAGAGAAACTTGATGTAGCACTGAAATCATTTAAAAATAGAAAAGTTCCAGGACTACATAAAATTAATTCAGAACTGATTAAATATGGAGGAATGATTCTAAAATTCAGGTACTTACATTTAATTAATATATGCTGGAAAAGGAGAATCATACCAGAAGAATGGCAGATGTATGAAAGGACAAAAATTGTATTAGATTTGGGATATAAATTAACAGAAGACATATCAATTAACCACGGAGTTCGTCAAGGTTGTAGTCTCTCTCCAACACTTTTCAATACATATATAGATGACGTAGTTAAGAAATGGAAGGAAAAGGTTCATCCTGGAATAAAAATAACTAATAACACATATATTATTACTATGTTATTTGCAGATGATCAATTTATTCTACAGGAAGATGAAGATGGACTCCAAAAATCAATGCATATATTAAATGTTGTTAGTAAAGATTACAACTTGCAACAATCTCGTACAAAAAAAATTATGGCATGGCAAGGTAAGTACCCTATCAAAGCTAAAATAGTGATTGACAATCAACTGATAGAACAAGTCTCCAGTTTTACTAACCTTGGTTGTGAATTATCCTTTAATGAAGATAACGAAGTGAAGAAGAAGCTTCACCGATTTCATTATATGTGTGGAACAATTCGACGAACACTGGAAGGTAAAGTCCGAGAGGAGACCCAACTAATATTTAAAAAAACGATGGCTGTATTGGCTCTGATGTACGGTAGTGAAACGTGGGTAAATAGAGTACAATACAGAAAAAAAATAAAATCATCCAAAATGAAGTTCCTGAGATCAGTGATAGATTATTCCCTGAAGGATTGAAGAAGGAATGAAGAAATTAGACAACTGAATATATTTTCTTTGAATGATAGAATTTCCCAAAAAAGGGTAAATTGGAAAGACCACATTCTAAGGATGAATAACAACTGATTTCCGAAGCTTGCCCTGGAATACCATCCTACTGGAAGAAGAAATATTGGCCAACCCATGAAGAGATAGTCTGAAATCTGAGGTTGAAACAGGCTAAGAGCCTATCTATGAAGACGAAGTAAGTAAAAAGTAAGTACTGTTATACATCAGGTAACTGACAGAGTAATCTTAATACATTTTCTATGCTCTGCAAAAACTTTCTGTACACGTTAAAGAACTTAATATTGGTACCTGTTGTTTACAATGTTGGTGATAATTTTCTGGTTGATGGAAGTTAATGTCTGTCAGACTGTGTTGACATACTGAGGCAGCACTGCTATTTTTAAATGTTGAACTGTTAGTGGATTATTGCTTTCTAACAGAGAGGAGGGATGGTTACAAGTGTGTGAGGCAAGAAACCATCAAAGTTTTTTAAGTATGCAAATTGGCAATATCATTTGGTGTGTTGGTGCATCTGGTGAGTGTGGTCAAGTGAAACTCACGAGAATGCAGTGGAATGTTTTGTGTACTCACACCAACATATTAGGAGCACGAGGCCAGTCTTAAGGGCGGTCAGTCCCTGTTTAATTATTGTTATAGATTTTCCGCTCCAAATTCAATTTCAGGAGGTGCGTTACAATTTTTTCCATGACAAAGCATGAAGAATACCTTCGTTAAGGGGGAGTGTTAGATATGTGCCGATGTCTAGTTATGCGAATTTATGTTTATAATATTACAGGTAAGGTCAAAATATTTCGTAGAAAAATAATGAAAATTTTTTTTATTGATTAGCAAAAAAATGTCATAGGTTCATATGAGATATAAACTCTGCCAAGACATAAACGTTTACTTGTGGGAAGTTGTAACAGTTACATAAATATGTTTAATAGTCACTGTATGTGGCAGCTTTCAATCTGCCAAAGACTACATTATTCAAATGAGTTTTTTCGTATGTTAATTTTTTTTAAGTTAGAAAGTGACCTCGTTGTGGCATTCTAAGATGTTTCTAGAAAACATAACAGCTGAAAAATTATTTATTTCTGCGACCTTTAACTAACACTAAGCTGTGCAATTAAACACTACACCATCAACGACATAGTAGCGGATTTCATATCGTTTGACGTAAAGAGAGCTCTGTTTACTGCTGTGCTCTGAACGACACAATGGAACTACAAGGACTGTGCTCGTGATGTCTTCAAACAGCGTTGCCAGCTCGCTTTCTAGTGTCCATTGCCACGGGCCTCGGGCCATAGAGAAAATAAAGTACTAGAACCAGCCTCAGGCCTCGGGTGATAGGTTTCTGGTATTAGCAACTACATTTAAATTTTCTTTCAATAAGATACATGTCTGTTTTGTACTCTTGGCCAGTTATACTGATGTATTCTGACATGCTTCGAAATGAAATATTTAATTTTAATTTTTCAATATGCATCTCAGCTGACTCACCTAACGTAATTTACGTATTCACATGTGGCTACGAAAATATAAAACCGAGCAGCGCTCAGCCACTAAAAGCACTGCTAAAAACCAACTTAGTTGAAAAACTGTAAGCTAACATTGGTTTCAGATTACAATCGTACTCTACAAAATGGCACCAAATACTATGGTTTCTATAACTTTTTACGAAAGAAAATGACTAGGTATTGGCAAGAACGTACAGCATCTAATGTAACATTTTTCACTATTTGCACCTATTTGTCATAATTAATGTTTGTTTCACACATCGAACACTGTCATGCATAATACTTGTTATTTACCTATGCTTAACATGTTATATTTTTCGTAACTTTCATTATTTTTATTTTTTTTTTTTCATATGGTTAGGATATTTAAACCTAGATGTACGAATGGCAATAATTCATGTTTAGTTAAAATAGATAGCTAGATTTTCTTTTGATAGTATTTTAATTAATAACTATATATTTTGCATTTTTGGTCTCACCTTCATTGTAAATGCTTCAGGAAATTTCTTTTGTGTATTTTTTATTAACTTCTAAGAAACCCGTAACTCTATGGAACAGGGATTTAGGCAGTTTGGAATGTGTCATTTTAGATTGTCCTGTACTCCGATTGGCTGGAGAGCTCAGCATAGGGTTAGGCTGCGTGGGCCGTTTGAAAGCCATCAACCTTCAACTGCGCTAAATGTAAGGCTAGGATGCACGTCCTACAGTTAAACATAGCGGAGGATTTAAATTAGGAGTTAAGGTGTTATAGCTCTAACAGCTTGGTACAGTTTTTATTTGTGTTCCTGCATCGAGTTGAGAGAATAAGCACTCTGCATATTTTTATTTTCAGCAGCTGTTTAAGAGTTTAAGGTAGCTAGCTAGACATGTAACGCCCGTGAGCCATGAGCCACGTAAAATAGCACCGCACTCAGATCTGCAATTCCTACCATGTTCCTTCTACAAGATACTACGTCCTGCCTTTGCTACAACCTGGTATTTCACTACAAGAACTGTTTTTCATCAAATTTTTTAATTTATTTCATCTTAGACTTTGCTATGTTACGCTGTTGGTATAGAACATTCTACACGATGCCATGTTGGCTAGGCACCTATATTAAATCATAATTTTACTCGAGAGAGAAGTCAAGTATTTTACCTAAATTGAGACAGTCAAGTTACATTTTTCTGAACTAAATACTTTGAAAGGACTACGTTTACTTAAAGTGCTCAAGTCAGACTGTTAAATACGTGTCACGTAAGGGTATTTGAAAATGACCGTTAACCATGACCACTTCCTAACTACAACTTAGTTAGAACACTATTATTTTTCTTTTCTTATTGCCATTCAGGGATATATGATTATTTAAACTATTTTTCCAGCTTAAAACAAACAGATATTTTGAATTTGAACATTTTTGAATATTTTGGAATAAATAATTTTTAGCCGAATTTGACACGTCTGACACCTTTTCTAAGTATGTACTTTTTGTCCTATCCCTCATCTACCTATTTTCAGTTCAAAATGATTAAACAAGTGCCTTGGTATGTGTGTAATTATGTACAATAAGTTTCATAGCTATGGTGGCAAATAATTGTCTGCCTGTAATGAGAGTGTGATTGTCGAAGGCAAGTTACTACGCATCTTACATACTGGATCCTGAACTGAGCATAGCTGAGCAAACATATTTCTTTGGAACTGTATTCATTTCCTTTAATCGCTAACTGAATCACAAATATTTCCAAGATCATACATAATTTAATATTTTGTCATGTGGTACATAACTTAAAATTCTTGATATCACGATGTGGCCTACGTTATGCATTACATGTTGCAAGCAGAAGCACTGATACAAAGAGCAAATAATTTTTATTTGCTAGTTAATATTATTTGTATTTGTTACCTAGTATTAACATTCTCCATTATTTAAAATTAACTAATGCTGTGATCTCAGAAACATTATTATGTTGAATTGGGAAGTTATATTCCGCTCTTTTGAAACAGTAAAAAAAGCTTTTCTAATTTGATTTGAAGTGACAATGTTCTGGCAGAGTTTGAACACAGAATGCTTCCCTTTTATTTTTTATGTCTAATGGAATTCAGTATTTGAACTATATACCACTAATCCTGCAAATCAGAATTACTTTCAAATTATGACAAACAGAATATATATTATCATATATTTGACACTGCATACACCAATACCAGCAGCGTAGCAAGAGACGGGGGCTATGGGTGTTGTAACCTCCCCCCTTCCTTTTTTTCCAAACGGATATCACCTATTAGAATTTAAATTATTAATAAGCCTTTCATTCAATAAAATCATAATTGCTGTTAACTATGATGCATGTTATTAGGCTATATTAAGTAATATTTGTTCTAATAATTCAGGGAAAACAGGGAAAAGTCAAGGAATTTCATATGACGGGAACATCAGGGAAATGTCACTGAATTTTCCCCTAGGTCAAGGAAAATGTAAATAATTGCTACTCTACAAAATTTGTTAATAGTGTGAATACAGGATAATGTAATTATGGGCATATGCATTTAAAAATTTCCAATTTTAAAATTGTGAACTAGCAATAATACTACTTTGCCAAGTGTCACAGGGCCTACACATAAGTACATATTTGCGTATTTGTAATGGGCACTACAGTGAAGTCAATAGCGGATATCGCGAGAAATGTTAATGAGTAGAATAAAGTACTAGCACTGCTGGATTGGTCTGTTGCAGTATAGTTTAAACTTCACTAATAGAATTTTTTTTCTGTCAGTGGTAGAAAAATATGGTATTTGAAGGTTTTGGTTCTGAAAACAGGTTAGGAATACTGGTTAGATTCTGTCTGGAAAATTAGGGAATTCCAAAATATAATTTCAGTGGACACTTAACACATACGACAGCACCACTAATGCCAGTGTAACCTCCCTCCCTCCCTTCAGTCAGTGTAACTCCACTATTGAGAAATTTCTGGCTTACACCACTGAATCGATACTAGAAACTGCCTTCATACAGAATGAATTATAAATGTATTTTAGGAATATTATTCAAGTACACATTAGTATTTTCATGACTGCTTTAAAACCTGAAATAATATCCAAGTAGATTTTAGATCGCTAATGTGAGTCTTTATGGGAACCTATATCTAAATATATACTACATGGTTGATACTCAAATTTGCAAATATCTCTTTGGATGGATACATGTAACATGGGGAAATATCATACATTAAATATTTACAGACAACCAACTGTAACCAAGCGTGAAAGTAAAATTAACATCACGTAGTTCATCGTATTGTTACGTGCTGCAGCTGGTGCTGGCTTGGCTGCCCTGCGCCGAGGTAGGAGACCCACCTCGCCCTCCCCCCTTCCTGGAACGATGCGCTTGCGGTCTGTTGCCTCACTTCTGGGAATCCCGTGAATACAGACAGCGGCGAGACTTGCTGGCATTACCGACCTCCTCTCCCCTACTAGATATTCCAATACGTTTAGCGACGATGCAAGAATGTTCTGGTGAGACTAACTGGTGCCCCTGCCCTCCTGGGCGCAGCTCGCATGTTGGGGAAGATTCTAGCTGACGGCCTAGATGATATATATATATATATACTGCGGCCGGCAGTCTTTGACGGAAGCCACTTGGCCGAGTGCGCGCGAGCGAAGAGAAGTGTGGACGACGAAAGGAGATTGCGGGATGACGGCGATCGAGGTATTCGTGGCTTGAATGGACGTGGACGAGAGGGAGTGAAACCGACGACTGAAGCCTACTGTGCATGAGGGCACTTGGAGGACTCTAGAACATTGCGACTGACGGGACATGGACTGAACTGAGGTGGGACTGAATGGAAGTGTAATACGGATTTTATTGTAAATATACAAACTGTCAATTTGGACACATATTTTACAGAATATCTGAATAGGTTGATACACTGTCTATTGGGACTGATCTTCAATTATATTATTTTATTTTATTGATTTATTGGTGGTAATTATAAATTCTATTAAATTGGAGTAATTAGTTGTGAACAGTAAGTGATATCAATTTATTGTGAGATTTTGAGTTTAGAGAATTTTGCTGTAGTTATATTGTAAATAAAATAAGGAAATTATAATTAATTATTATATTTGATTAAGACCTCAATCTCTTAATGAACTTGGTATAGCCCACTTAAATTCTGGAGAGAGATATTGTAACAGTATGTATATATAGTATATTGCTTCAGAAATTTTTATTCGGCCCAATGTCCGTATTCCCTAATTAGCGGTGATTCCAACTTTTCACAAAAAAATATCATGATTTGTTGTATTTCCCAAATACGTAAACTTAGATTCTCTTTCATAACTGGATGATTTTAACTGGTGCTGGTTTTAAACGTCTGCCAGCGAATTATAGATGTTTACTCCTAAATTATCCTCAATGTGGTTGGCTTGGTCTACCAACAAATGTTTCTTATCAAGACAAATGTCTAATAAACAAAGTAACGCTGAGGTAGCGCACATGTGATGTTGAACTGTAGGTGGCCTGGAATACTTTTCACTAAAATCAGGTGACCCTACTCATTAGACATTGAAAGCATAAGTAAGACAGCCTAAAATAGATTCGCGTTTTCAGAGCATTTCTATGTTGTTTAATACATTGCACATTTTTAGGCCAGATATTTTGACAAACTCTTGGCATAATCAAGTAATCAGTAAGTATATTAATGTAAATATAACGTACTTAAAGTAAATATAGATGCAGTATTCGAACTAGACATCTCAAGTTGCTATATCACTGCGAGAATCATTATATTACTTTGTTGTAGTTACGAAGAGCAAACAAATTATAGCTGGATTCATAGTCAAGACAAATAAGATTTTTCTTATATAAATAATGAGCATACTTTCCTCAACATGGGTGCAATTTATTTTTAAATAATTTCTCAAAAGATTTGATGGTAGGTAGGACTTGTCACCTCGTTGAAAGCAATATCATTAGAGGTGAAACCAGAAACATATGCAACAGTAGTGAGACAATTACAAATATACATGTGCCTTACCAGGGACTCGAACACAGAAAACCTCGTACCTTAAGTTAGTGTGAAATCAAACTGCATTACGAAGGCCAGATTCGAGCATCAACTTCAAATTTAATCAGTCTAATTTTTCAAATGACAGGATTCAGTAACCTAAAATATTTACAGGATCATCATTTTGAAAATTAATGATTGCGTCACTTAAAACAATTAAGTTTACATGGCCAACCATTGTACTATTTGTATGCAGAATTTGGTAAATGTCGGTTGATTAGTCCCTGAAATGTGACAAAACCACCATGTATTTCATGTGACAATCTTCACAAATGGCTAAAAATGTTATGTATTAGCACATTCCATGATTGTATACCACCAGTATACAAAGTAATGCTAAAACCGATTGCATAAATTCGTAGATGTAGCATACTAATGTAAAATGTATTTATAGCCACCATTCTGAACATGTCTGTCAAAATGAAAAATACTTATAGTTATATGCCCCACCACAATATCAGTTCATCGCCAAATTTTGGTATGAATGGGTTGATTGATTCTGAAGATATTTAAAAAAAAAAAACTTAATATGTACTGTGGGGCTAACTTACAAAATGGCAGAAAAATGAAGCTGTGTATACACGAATTTGATGGTTGTAATTGATACTAAGTAGGGAGTTCCCTTACAGTTGGTTCTCACTTATAATTTCGCTCAATATTAATTTTATCATAAAATAGTTCACATGTTCATCATATTTTGATCCCATGTTTAAATATCTAAGTTTAATGTCTTTTAAATTATTTCCATATAAAAGTGTTCATAAGTTTTACTGTTAATCTGTGCAATTTATATTACATGGAGAAAAATATTAATTTTTGAAGAAAAGCAAATATGGTGAAGGTAACCAGGCAGAGGTTTTTGTCTGCTTGGAATGTTTTTGGGAACAATTTTTGTAAAGCCACAAAATGGAGACTGTTCTTCTGTAATAAGGCTTGATGAAAAAGTTATGTAGTTTCTATTAATGGCATGATGAGCCAAATAAATTGAGGATGAAGAGGATGCCCTGCAGTCCTGAAGGGTACTATTCACTCATGATGATGGCTACATCTATGATGGCGATTAGCTGGACCGATGATGCTGCACAATTTTCATCAATTATGGTTTGGTGAGCCTTGGGCTTCGATGGCAACCAGAGCTTCATGATTGTGTCTACGTTACGTCAAGTAAGGTAGACTTGCATTTTCAAACTTCTCCAGGCAGTGATTTATCAAAGTAGCTAAAACTCAGAGGTCCTGATCATCATTTTGATGTTAAATTCAAAAACACAAGAGTTTTGTTGCTTTACAAGACTGTTACTAGCCGAAAGTATATCAGAAATATTTACCTTCATGGAAAATTTAATTGAGCTGCATATTCATCCATATATTTTTGTTGTTATATCATACGTTATTTACGGAACATCCTTTAATTCATTTTCTAGACAGTCATCATATTCATATTATCATCTTTTCATATGTTGACAGCAGACAGTATTTCGTTCTTTGTACCAAAGAGGATAAAAGATTGGTACTTAATTAATATACTGCACGTTCCACATATGGTCAGCACCAATTCTGTAGCCCCAAACTCGTCATTCGTTAAATATGTGTGCAGTCGCTAAGTTTTCTTATCATACGTCTCACAAATAAGAGACAAGTCTGCACCAACCCAAGGAGAATTATTGATACATACTAATATCCTGTTTAGTAACTCTGTAACACGAGTGGGTGCTTCTTCTGTACTGAATATAAGAATTATAATGATTGGTACTTATGAATAAATAATAGTATTTACCACTTTAAAAATGTATTATTAAGGATAGTTATCCATATTTCACTTGCCTCGACTATGAGAATCTTTAAGATGAAGAGCAAAAGTTAACATTATCTCAATTATTAAAACCAATTAAACCTGGTTTAAAAAAAAAAATATATATATATATATATATATATATATATATATATATATATATATATATATATATATATATATATATATATATATATATATATATATATATATAAATGAAATAAAAATTATTTGTGTGTGCTCATGTGTGTGTGCGTGCGTGACAAATGAAGTTGCAATTAAAGCAAAATGGATACTCCTTGGAATATTAGCTTTCTACCAATATCAATATAAATTAAACTATATATATCTAGTTGGCACACAAGCTTAAAAGATAGCATTATTACAAGAAAATTATAGATGAGTTTTTATAAGGAAGTTGTTTAACCTAGTAAGCATTAGTAAGTAGGGTGGGACCACAACTAAATGTATGAGTCGCTCTGGTTTAGAGCACATTAATACTTAAAATTTGAAAAACCAAGAAAGTTCCATGTCAAACAGGAGACACTGGACTTAGCTGTTGTAGCTGAATACGGAATTTTCCCCTTAAAGCAGAACCTGGTACTCCTTGTATCCCAGCAGACTGGAATCACATGTCAATAATAGGCACTCCGACATCCTTCTGTCAGTCTAAGTCCTGTAGTTGACTCCCGTATCCAACCACTGAAGCGGTGTATAACTGCGCTGACCTGGGCTTCGAAGTTGGGACTGCTTCCGGTGATGAACCTCCTTCAGAATTAGGCAGTGATGAATGTCTGTATGTTACTCGAAAAACCAATAGTGGCCTTCGTTTCCTTTGGAATTTGTTGCGGACATTTCGGCCTATCATTACTTATAAATACGCCATTAATTTCTTGCCTTTTGGGTATTTTTGTAGTTCAATCTTGATTCCGTTTACTCACAAATATAAAACATTCTTCAATTAAGCATCATAGTCAAATTAACATCAATCACAAAGCACATAACAATTGGAGACATATTTCTATCAGCTTTCCATATATTATTTTATTTTTTAACCTTTCTAAAATGTTCCACACATTCCAAAACAAAACAGTTATCCATATCCACCATCACTATTTATGTTTTTAAAAGAGAAAGCATTTAGTAGAACAAAATATTTGCATAGAAAAGTAAATGATCAAAGGTCACGAAGTTATAACTAAGGAATTTGTTTAAAATTTATACATCTATTTACTTTTTAAACTAGATCAAATTTTACATACATGTACAATTTGTGACATTCAAATTACGTTAATGTTATTCATCAAGTAGGGAAGAAAAAACCAGGCGTTACATCTTCTCTTGATTTTTAATTGTAAATTGAAGGGTAGTTGTAACGTTGTCATGTGTAGTGTTATAATTGTATATTTATTAAAGATATAAACTTGATTTTACTTGTGCTTTTTATAGGTAGAGCCTATCTTACAGTTGCACTATTAAATAATTACTAGTACAAGTTACTGCTGTTATGATCCTAGAAAGTATGATGATTTAAGGTGATAATTCTGAAGATAAATCCGTTTTTCATTCTTTTTCTTGAATAGAACTACCAAGTAGATGTTCTCAAATATACATGTGAAAAGACGCCCATATCTCTACATCTATTAATTATACTCTTAAATAATTCTGTACGAAACACTACAACTACCAGCATACAAAGTTAACTTGAAAATTGGTTCATTAATAAAAGATACTAAGCTGAAATATTTATAGAGCGACCATTTTGAAATAAGTGCCTGACATACTTAAAACATAGCAGTTTACACCACCTGCTGCAGTGCAAACTGTTTGGCCAATTTGGTTGGAATCAATCAATTATTTCCCCGAGATATTACATAAAAAATTATTTATTCATGTGGCACTATCTTGCAAGATTACGGACAAAATATGCTCCGTTTGATACAATTGATAGTTGTAATATCTACTGCCTGCATATAAATAAGTTAGAACTGATTACATGATTTTGACGATATAACATTCTAAACTAAGTAAACTATACAGCCACCATATAGAAAATAAGCTTCTGAGAAACCTGTAACATATAACTGAACATCATATGAAGCAGTACTACTTGTTTGCCAAATTTTGTATGAATCGGCTTATTTTTTATTGAGATATGGCATAAAAACATTTTTTTCTTCATGCGGCACTAACTTACAAACTGGCTGACAAATATGGCTATGTGTTAGCACATTGATGCTTGTAGTAGACACTTTCAGCATACAAATTTTGGTTGAAATTTGTTGAATGGTACAGTCTGTATCTATACTAGTAATATTTTTAAGAGGTAAAGCGAGCTTATTTGTTTATATGTAATGGCTAATCTCGGAAACTACAGGACCGATTCTTATCATTCTTTCACTGTTAAAAAGCTACATTCTTCCAGATGGGCATAGGCTATGTTTAATTTTTAAAAATTTCCTTGCGGAATTTTAAAATTTGCAAACCAAGTCAGAGAAAAATGAGCTACTTTGCTCCTTTCTAAGCTTATTCTACCAAAACTACACGGCTGATTCTTATAATTCTTTCACTGTTAGAAAGCTATATTCTTCCAGGTGGACTAAGGATACGTTTAATTTAAAAAATCCTTGACAAATTTAAACATTTGTGAACAAAGTAGGAGTAAAATGAGGTATAGTCGATTCACGATTAGAACAGACTTATGAAAATCAACATTTGAAAAAACACCCTAGCCATTAGCTACATGCACAGCTAGTAAAAAAAAGTAGCGGGAGCGAGTACAGTACCCGCACACACCACTTTTTTTTTTAAATTACTATGCATGCAGCTAATGGCTAGGATTTTGTTTAAAGGTTGATTTTCATAAGTCTGTTCCAGTCGTGAATGGACTATACTTGCTTTGGCTGCTTTCTAAGCATGCTCTACCAAAACCATTAAAGATAAATTGAAACAACGTTACAAGAAAATGTCGCAAGTTGTCACAGGTAGTCACGGGTAGTTCAGGGTTCAGATAGTCACGGGTTATAACATGTATTCACGTGTGTGTGTGCGTGTATATATTTCAATAACTCCATAAAACCTGAGTGAAGCAATCGCAGGCTGCTAGTACCAAATAAACCTAAAATATTTATATTGGAACCATTTAAAAATAATAACCTAAGCAAGTTCAATTACGTATGTTTACCTGACCTGTCACAGTATGACATACTTGTCAAATTGTGTGAGAATTGCTGTGATAATCTTCGATATATTATGTAAAATCTTTATTTCTTAATTTTATTCTATCTTTCAAAATTTTGGTCTAACAACGTCAACTTCAAAATTTAATGCTTACATGATGTTCTGCGAGCATACAAAATTTAGTTTAAATCTATCAAATGATTTTCGAGATATGACATATACCCTAAATAATAAAATGGCCGCTATTTTGTAAGGAAGTGCTTGGCGTTGTCGAAAACTATAAAAGTCTGATGTCCTTACTAAGTATGTACTGTACATAAACAAAGTTTTGTTAAATCTGCTCAATGCGTTCAAAAATTGAAATGGGGGGACACATATGTACACACACAGACATACACACACACACGGACACACACACACAGACATACATACACACAGACAGAAAAGTCTTTGTTTCCTTCGGAAAGTAGGCTACAACTAGTTTTAAAGTGAAATAATGAAGGATCACAGTTATGTCGGATGAAGTATAATACATCATCATTGCTTGTATCATATGGAAACAGCAGTCTTTGTATACACTATATTCAACTGCTAAACAACACAAAATTTTTAATGGAAAACTAGGCTTAACCCCTTACATATATACATTTATACATGCACATATACACACATTCACATGCATATGCATACATTCACACAACTACCTACACATACAATCACACACACACATGCATACAGGCCCGTGCACAGGATATGAAAATGAGAGGTAGTGTTTGCGGTAGGGACAATGCTATGTTAACTTCGTTATCAGTATCAGTTGCACAGTGAACATAATTTTATGGTACAGCATATTTATACATCCCAAAACATTCATAATTTTAAAATGTTCTCACTGCACAATTTTTTTTTGTTTGATTAAGTTTCTACATCTCCCGCTTTATTCATTATCTCCACCCCCCTAAAAATAAATTTCACTTTCCAATATTTTTCTAGAAATGTGAATGGTGGTTGAAACATCCAATTGACAAATCTATTAACAAGTAAGGAAATATAATCTCTTAAGTAAATCCCAGTTAGGATTTCGGAAACTCATCCTACAACAACTGCACTCCTGTTAGCCATATAAGGACATCAAAGACCAGCTGCATAGTAGATTTGTACTGGAGTCTGAGCCAATATCTTTAAATTACAAACTTTATAAATAATACTGTACGAAAACACGAGATGTGAATAAATGTTTTGCGTGTGATAGTATCTAAATTTAGCAGTTACTTCGACTTGATTATATACAGTCATTAATGTGCCCCAGGTCACGCTCCTCCTGTTTTGAAATTAATTCAAACTTTGATGATAATTAATAAGGCAAGTTAATCCGATGTTTCATTTTGAGACATTGAAAACTTTGGTGCTTACGAAGAAGAAAAGTTTAGTTGTAGCTAGTTGGTAGTTAACTGAGCATTGCTCAAAATTAACTTTTACAAAGAAATCACTGCCTCAAAATGCATATACCTTCACATAAACACACCCCAGTGTGCATACAGATGTACTGACTGTGAGACAGTAAATTATGCGATATCTTAACGCCAAAATAAAAGTTCACTGTTCAAACTGGCGGCAACTCAGACCGGTTTCGCCTGGTTTTATACATATACAAACTTATGTATCATAGTTTAGTGTCTCGGTATCACATAGACTACATCATACAAGTTCACTGTTCACTGGTACATGTAAGGCAGTGTTGATTTTTACATGTGATTGAAGGGCACGCAGTGGTCCAAAAGAAGAAAATATGAGTTTAGAAATTAACTGCAAACCAATCAAGTTAGTTTATATAAATCGTTAAAGGAAATAAAATTATTTCTTGTCCTTTTACTGTAAAATAAAACAATTTCTTTCAGAAATGTAAAAAATGTAAAACTTATTTTTACACCAGTTATATCCTACGATGCATATCCAAAATTCCTACAATGTAAAAAGCTATAGTCTATAACTATGTACGCTAATGTAAATATAGAAGCAGTATTCAAACCAGATATTTC
This sequence comes from Dryococelus australis, assembly GCA_029891345.1. Classification (NCBI taxonomy): domain Eukaryota; kingdom Metazoa; phylum Arthropoda; class Insecta; order Phasmatodea; family Phasmatidae; genus Dryococelus; species Dryococelus australis. The sequence continues at coordinate 30,222,669 of CM056996.1, forward strand.
AAGTTGCGATATCACTTTGCAAAAATCATTACATGCTGGAGTTTAAGAAATGCTAGTATTATACACACATTTGTGTCTAGAACTGGTACATTAAAAATGCTATTTATTTCGATTTTTGATTTGTATTTAACTACCTCCGTATATGTTATTTTGTATGAAGGTACAAAAGGTGTATAGAATTATATATGTAAACTTAAAAAACCATATATTATTTAATTAGAATGAAAGATATTTCTAACTGTGAAAAGGGTCATGTTTGTATTTTGCACTGGTTTACACAGGGTTTGAAAGTTTTGAGACATGAATGACCAGTGCAATAAATTTCTTTTATTCTCTATGGCGCGAGTCGATGAACCACTTTCGGCCGGTCGGGAGTGTGCGAGTGTAAGAGAATTGGCAACAGCGTCATGCTGCACCTCTTTTTTTTTGTTACTTTTGCAACTTCTGTCCCATTTAAATGATGATAGTGTTACCAAGCAAGAAACTCGTGAACTGTGTGCGTGCAATTTCATTTGTATCTGCCCTCGCATCAGGTAGATAGCTCTGCATGCAGATTACAAGCAAAGATGGCATCTAATATTCCCCCTTAATGTTCTTGAATTATTACAGCTTCACTACATTTGATATTTTCTAACTTGTAACAGCCAAAGTAAAATAATTTATTATTTTATGGGCGCGACTACAGAGGTCATAATAACTACGGCAGTCGAACTGAACAGATTTCAGAAAACGCATTAATTTATAACCTATGTCATGTCATCCGAAAAAATTCATACAAGATCCAAGTTGGCGGGTAGTAGCTAAAAATTAAAAAAAATCCAAGATGGCAGGGTCTGATCCACCTTAAGCATGATCGGGAAATGCTGTGAGTCAGATTTTGGAAACAGCCATAAAATAATTTTTTCAGCATCCACAAGCAACAATATGCCAAGTTGTGGAAAAAAAAAAAAAAAAAAAAAAAAAAAGTTGATTCACTACAGTTTACAGCCAAATGATGAACACCAAAATTTCATTTGGCTGGTATCAACAGTCAAACACAATACAATGTTTAAAGTGTTTACTGAGTCAGTAGGTAACACTGTCATTATTTTGTATGTTGAAAAAATAACAAATTGCTGTAAGATAAAATATATTTCTCCCATGCATCAAGCTATTTACGGAAAATGATGTATGTCCAATATTGATTTCATGTCAGGTACAAAAAATGTCTTACCCGTCAAGAGTAATTTCCTCAAGACAGTCAACTTTGCGCTTCCAGAAAAATTAGAGTTAGAGCCTTGTGTAAACAGATTTTGGGGTATTTGAATCACTTTGAAAATTTTAAAGGTAACATGTCTGCAAAGAAAGACAGAATTGAGAACGAAAGAGGAAGACGAGAAAAGGAAATAGATTAAGGGGGAGTACACACACAATTTTTCATTTAAATAATTTTGTGAAAATAATCATGCGGGCTGCATCACATGTTTGAGACTTTTTAATACCTGTGAAAGACCTAGTTTCAATTTCCTGTGCACCTAACTTGGTGCACATTCGTCAAGTGTCATCACTGTATTTAAAATTTTATTTTAAGTAGAAGGGTTCCTACTCCAAGGATGAAAAAAAATTCAAGCACTTTTCAAGGATGTGTCTAAAATTTTCCAGGAAGTTTAACCAAGATTTTAAGTTGCAGGCCCAAATATGCATACCTAAACCAAATCGACCATAAAAATATGCTTATAATGAAATAGTTCTAACAATTAGAGGAGTTAAAATATTTCAATATAATATTGTAAAAACAACCTATGCCTAGTAATCCCTTTTGGAGTCATTCCTCCAGCAAGTAAGATTCTGATTTTTCAGTCTTAGGAGCTCACAATCACTGACTTCAATTAGGGCACAAAATACTTCTCAAAATGAACAACATAAAAATGTAAACATATATACAAACACCTACAATATTAAGAAGTATTTATTACTTGATATTTTATGGGCATTCCTTTTTTAAGTTGTCCAATTGGGCAGATTTTTCTATTGCTGTCTGGTGAAGAGCATATGATGAGACTATTAATGTCATATCCCCATGGTCATCCACCTTCTATGCAAATTCATCAGCCCATCCACCTTCTATGCAAATTCATCAGCCAACCAGGTTAGTGATACAATATCTTTTTCAATCTGCTTAAACATCTTCAAATTCTGTATTTCTCCCCCATCGTGATCAATTTTTTCTTTACTGCAGTATTGGCAGCCAGTTTTTGTTCTTCTAAGTAAGAAATGTACCTATTATGTGCATTTGCAACACAAATTCTCAACATCTTAATTATCTTTAAATTATGAAGTTCTTTTAAACCACATGTCGCCTAGAAAGTCACAAATCTATCTCTGTGCAATATAGGATTTTTCCTTCAAGTTTTCAACTTCCATTTGCTTAATAATGAACATTCAACAGTAGCTTGCCCACGACTTCAAAATAAAAGAAGTTAAAAAATTTACACAGATTTTGACATTGCTTAGTCACTCATGATTTCAAGAAAAAAACACAAATTCGTGAACTTTAAGTATCAAAATCAGCAAACACAAACTGATTTTAAGGGAAAACTTCATATAAAAACGTTAATACTGAGCAAGGACTTCTACATCTGATTCACAAACCTACCTCGATTCAACCAAAGAGTTCATAACAGTTTTCATTTTGTTTATACATTTCTGTTTATCTTTCCAAGTTACCAGTTCCAGAGTATCAAGGCAAGACAAACTTTTCACTGTGCTGTATGTGACAGGAGATTTCTGAAGCAACTTCTGTGCAAGACAAACAAGCAGCCTCCTACAGGAGACCCTAACCTCCGAAGAATCACCCTGTGATACATTTGATGTCATTATAGCTTTAACTACCTACTACATAACCCAAATCCATGTCCGTAATACTGCACTGGTTTTTGACGTCTTTGAAATCAAAATGTACACGTTTCTGAACTGAAAAGTTGGTCTATTTTAATGCATCAGCTTTCATAAATCACATGAGAACACAAACTAAAATTGTTCTTAGGTCTTCACTCAGAAAAAAAAAGCATGGGTTTACCTGTTTGGTAAACAGTGAGAAAAGGTTGCAGCAGTTTTGCTACAAATATGAATACTTTCAGTTTCAGAGAAGTGAGCTCATTTAAGATATCTTTTCTTACAACAGAAAATTATTTGCAAGTAGGTTTTGTTATTTTACCATTATCAACATTTTCAACAAAACACTTCAATTTTGGTATCACCACCAAAGCCTTCTCTGCAACTGATACATTTTTCAGCCATCTATTGCTAACAAATTTTAAGGGAAAATCACTGCTGCCTGTTTTGGACTGATAAACTTCTCTCCTAGCAGGGGCATCCTTAAAAAGTGTGTACAGGCACCCTACAAACTCATGAATATCCCAACCAGTGGCACTTCAGCCTGTTTTAAAGGCATTACGTGCAACATGCAAACCACAGCTACCAATATTTAACAAAGTTTTGATGTTTTCTATACATCCATGATCCAGCAACAACCTATACACTTTCCAATATTCATTAACATACCTATACATTTTCCAATTTACAAATTGGCAAAATAATGTCAACATAACCTCATGTCACATGCATGGTTTCAGCCCATTTCACAGTCACAATATTGTATAAAATTATAACAAGTTTAAAAACATTACACAATATTGGACAATTTTAGGCTTTCATTTAGTCCTTTTTTTTAGTTTGTACTAACCTGATCTAACAGCAGTAGTTTCTGTGACACACAAAGTATTTACTTCAAGTATGAAGATGAAAGATAGCCATGTTACAACCACAGACAAAATATTTATTACATATAGGTAGATTTAAATGTCTCATGACTGTTGTATAAATGTTGCCATTAAATCAACATACATTTTTAAGACGTTTTAATGCCACTTTATAAAAAAAGAAAACTTGAACACGCAACAGCGCAACCGACAACACAGCCACCATCTTGAACTTTATATCTTCTTTGCTGTTGCCATTCTGCATAGCAATGTATGGAAGCCCGATGTAGAGTTATATTGGTCCTCAAATGCCCTTCTGACAACACCAATTTTTCCAACAATCATGACCTACAAACATTTTTGTTTACTGAAACGTTTTTTGAACTTTTCTGACAATGCAAGTTTTGACAACAACACAGATCCATTTCCAAAGCTGTGAAAAATTTGGCCTGTGTTTTTGGATTTGAATGAAAAATTCAAAGTTGTACACACCTGAAAGAGACATTGTTATCGACGAGTCTCTGTTAGTGTTCAAAAGGCAGCTACAGTGGAAGCAGTACATTCCTTCACAAAGGTTACGTTTCGGGATAAAAAAATATTTGTTATGCGAGTCCAGCAGTGGTTATGTATGGAACACAGTAATCTACACAGGGAAAGACACACAACTTGATGCAGCATATCAGGATGTCCTGAAATCCTCCCAAGTTGTTATGACGTTGATAAAGCCATTATTAAATAAAGGTTATTGTGTAACACTGAATAATATTTATTCATCTCCTGCATTTGCTGATTTATTGATTGCTAATCATACTGATACCTACGGCACAGTGCGTCTTTCAAGGAGAAACATGCCTGATTTTCTTCTGAAAAAAAGTTGAAGGCGAGATCTTAGCATACCAGAGAGGTAAAGTAACAGCAGTGTTGTGGCAGGACGAAAAGAAGGTATCTTTGCTCACAACTGTGCATGGGGCACATAATTTGACAATTCGGAAAGCTGGAAAAGAACCAGTGATGAAGCCAGAAGTTGTCGAGACCTACAACAATACCATGGGAGGCATTGATTGTGTTGATCAACAACTTGCAAATTACCCTGTCTCACGAAAACAGGGAAAAATTTACAATAAGAAATTGTTTCACAATTTTCTTGACATTTGTATCTTCAATGTCTTCGTGCTTTACGAAAAATTGGAGGGCAAAAGTCACGCCTGAACTTCAGGTTAGCTATTGTTCATGAAATACTTGACCAGTATCATGCAACTGACATTTCACCCAAACATGTTGGTCGGCTTGGACCATCACCTGCTCCTCTGCGTCAGACAGAAAGGCATTTCCCAGATAATATATCACCAACAGAAAAGAAAGAGAAGCCGACCAGGCAGTGTGGAAAGTGTTCCCGTGTGAGGGATGTCAAAGGGAAAAAGATACACCGGGAAACAACTGTCCAGATTGTGATGTGTCCCTGTGTGTTACTTCGTGCTTTCGGCTATACCACACAGCACCAAACATCTGAACACTTTTGTGATGTATTACTTTTTCAGGTGCAAGAGGCAATTACACCAGATAATGATATTGTTTACACAAAGTAACATGATTTCCATGTGATTCTTTTCAAAGAAAATGTGACTCAGTATTTATTTGATGTGTTTTTTTTTTATATTTACTAGATTTCAGTTTTCTTTTGTATTGTAATACTTTTCCATGTACAAGAGGCAATAATGTCAGATAATGATAATATGTAAGGTTATGAGCCATGTGAATGAAAAAGGGACTCCATTATTTTTGCCTTAATGTGTGTTTTTTCTAATATTTATTATTTTCAAGTTTTTTGTATTGATTTCTTTTTCATGTATCGTAATACATGCGAATAACTTTCTAAATTTTATTGGTACCATTATTTTACATATTCTGAAATGTTTATTTTTGTATTGATTTACAGAAAATAAAAAAAAATAAACAAAAAATGTACTACAGTCTGCCCGAGTATACTCGGGTGAGAAAGTAAAACAACAAATGTTGTTACACAATATGTTTGTGTTAAATTTCTGACATTCAGAGTGGTTGTGTGTGTGTCTATCTCTCTATATGTGTGTGTGTGTGTGTGCCTATCTCTCTCTATATCTGTGTGTGTGTGTGTGCGTGCGCGTGCGTGTATTTTTTTTTAACATCAGTAAAAATAATCAGATTTACATTATGCCCGAGCATATTGGGGTGAAACTTTTCTTAAGTTTTTCAAAATTCGTAACTTCTAAAATATGAATCCAAAAAATGTAATCCTACAAGATGTGTCATTCCTCCACTTGGTAGGCAATGTGCAAAGAATTTTAAAAAATTGGTTATTTTTTGGAATGATTTTAATCAAATTAATTAAACAGGGAAGGGGTAAATTTTCATTTGCCTTTTTTGGTAAGAGAACCTTATTTTTGGTTCTTGCTTGTTTTATAACTTCAATCAAGGTTATAAAGCATTAAAATTCTCTTTTAATTGCTCTCTTCTACATTCATGTTTATGTAAAAGCTAACTACTGAAAAGAATTATTTCAATTATTGTCAAAACTTAAATAACTAATTCTCAACATTTTCATTGTATTTCTTGTCAGATTTAGTATCTTATCTTGACATAGACCACTCAGTTCCATATTTTATTATTCTCAATCAATATAAAATAAGTAAGAATTTGTTGCTGGTAAATTTCACCACTTTTTCTTTGGCCACTCACAGCTTGAAAAATTAAGCTTTTCTAGAGTGTAACCAATCTATTATTCAGACCTCTGCTCTTGGATATCTTATCATACAGACTTCAAAATTGTTCTTTTTCAAATGGATAACTGTATGTGTGTTTTGAAATATAAAATTGGTAATGTTTTTTTTGTAAAAACTTTTTTAACTTTTTACACGATTCTTTCTTTTTTGTGACATTTATATTTTTAAAGTTTTGAAACAATAACTGCTCATTGTACCTATAAAAATGGACTTGGTGAGTCTTATTTGTTTTTGTTTTTAATTATAATTTTTACCTTCTCCCTTGGACTGATAATGTACCGTAACTTTGGGCTGTTGCTTTAAATTTTTATTTTTTGATTGAAATTTTATAGCAATAAAAGAAATCTGATGAATTATTTTACAAACTTAATTAATTTTCTTAAGAAATAGGTCTCTCTGTCAACCACTGTCTCTCTATCTCTCCCTCATACAGACTGGAAAAAAATTAGAATACGAAGGTGTTCTATGATAGTTAATATCTACTTTAGTATTTGGTTTGGGACTTGGGTTAGGTGCCATTTGCCTAGCTGCCCTCCCTGTAGTCATGAAATGATCCCCTATCCTCTCCTTATTGCACCTCTGAGCTATTGCCCTCCCCTATCCCTTAACCCCACCCCTTGATATTTTTCCTTTTTCTTTATTTATGTATTGATTTTCTCTGGCAATACATTGATCCTCACAAATGAGGACATTAATCTGTGAGAATATTTTGGAGTAAGTGATCTTGAACTGTTATTTTTACAAACTAAGGGCTTCCAGGCGGCCCCCATTATTGATCATCATTTCTGGTTGTGGTTTTTATTAACAGCCTGGTGGTGGAGGTAGTTTAGCATTCAGTTTCTTTTATTTTTGAGACCAAACTTAATTTTTCATTTTCATTAATTTTTCCCCGAATGATAAACTTCCCCCTCCCACTTCCTTCGTTGCAATATTGACGACTGGCTGAAGAAAACCAAGAATGCACACAACGTTGCAAAACAAAATTTTGAGCAACAAGGCCATGAATTACAAAAATTGTACATAGTTAATAAACAAATAAATAAATGAATGAATGAATTAAGAGTTGAACCAGGTATGAGCCAACAAGAATGCACAGCCTATCCCTAATCTTAATCAGCATTCACCTTCAACAATATGGTACACAACAACTCAGTTTTGAACCCTACTGCCATTTTGCTCCATCATCCAACAAAACAATGGTCGGAAGACATAGACATTTTCTGGCAATAGTAGTGAAAATCCAGTAAGCTGTGTATGCAAACTAGAGCAGTACGCAAAATTATTTGGATTATCGGATGATGAGCTATTGCTTTGCTTGGGCTTTAGCTTGAGGTCTACAGCATTCTTGTGACACCCCGCTGGTCGCCAAACTTTTTGCAAACTAAATTTTCCTGGCTATGTGCACGCTCCTCGGCCAACTCATTCCTTCCCCTGCTCTCCTTTCTCGCCTCCCACTCCCTTCTCCTCCTATTCATCTGATTAGATCAGTGTATGCCCCTCTTTTCATTCTTCGGCCTATGACCTCCTCCGTGCCAACATCATCGCTCCTGACTGGTCATGCACCTTTCGTCAGGTATACTAGTATGTCACATACTACTCTACTCTGGGCGATTATAGCCTGGATGACTTTGCCTGCTGGATTCAGGTTGTTGTGGGCAACGATGACAACTCCTACCAGTTAAGATTCTGTTTTAAAATAACTTCCGGGGTGAGTCAAGCGCGAGTGGTTAGAATTACGACCAAGAGTTTTCGTAATGATAGGAAATTTTTGGGTGCCACCATTTGGCCTGCAGGGTTGTGCCTTCTCCAGTGGAAGTGATTTTTTCTACTTAGGAATTCGTTGTTTGCACAAATTTATAATTTTAAACTGCAAAGTTTCTTTAGCGATGATATTTCTTTTTGAATTGATTTACTTGAATTTGGCTGCTATTTTTGAATTCCTTGTCCCAAGGACGTGGCAAAGGGGCATATAAAAACCTGCCCTAAATTCAACCTGAAAATACCTGAAAAACCTAATGAGTAAAATAGTTTCCTCAAAGGAAGGCAAAAGCATACATACCTTATCAACTAACAAAAATAGAAAAATATGACAATTTCTTTTATTTACTATCAAATAATTTCTTTACAAACATTGTGGTACAAAAATTGAGAGAGAGAGGAGGGAGGGAGCGAGAAGGAAGGAGGGAGGGAGGGAGGGAGGGAGGGAGGGAGGGAGGGAGGGAGGGAGGGAGGGAGGGAGGGAGGGAGGGAGGGAGGGAGAGGGAGGGAGAGGGAGAGGGAGAGGGGGAGGGGGAGAGAGAGGAGAGAGAGAGAGAGAGAGAGAGAGAGAGAGAGTGTATATATATATGTATAATAAATGTATTTTTATTTTGAAATTATTAAAATGGCACCATGTAAACAATTAAGGTGCATTCAAAACCTTTAACAAACTTTCTAGATATCTCTTTAAAAATCTAGTGACAAATCCAAGAACTGTTATTTGAAAGCTCGATAAAATTTTTCTTTTTTATTTCCATTTAAAATGGCGATAAATTATGTGTATACAGACATTTCCATGGTAAACTCTTTCTAGCATTCATTCTGGAAAATGACTTATTTAGTTTTGTTTTTATCTTACAAATAACTGCAAATTCTAAGAGATGTTGCAGTCCACATTACTATATATTAAGTGACAAGATATAATATTTTTTTGATGTTACTCTACTTGTGCCAAACATGGCGCAAAAACTGTTAAAAACATTTAAAAGTTTTAAACAGACTTACAAAAATAGAGATGTCCACTATATGTCTAAATTTAAAAATAAAATTATTTTGCCATAACTTTTGTGTGTGTTCAAAAGTTTACAAAAACATCTCCTTAGAAATTTTTCATTTTTTTAAATTTCTACTTCAAGTACATTATTTCTTTAAAGTGTTTCTCTCAATACTCTGCAACCAACACAAGATTTTCAAATTTAAATTTAAGTGCCAAAAATCATTTTTAACTTTGAAAACTGGACAATTTCAAGACGTTACGCACGCTTATGGTGACTACAAAATTTGTCATCGGACATAAAATATGTCCCTACTCTCGGCCTGATGGGCCATAATTCTTACTCTTATGTCATAACAATTTTTCTGTCTACTTATCCATTCGTCAAAGACCCAGGGCTGTCATTCCTTACTCGAATGAGCCAGCGCCTGGTGTATTTATACATGCAAAAAGCAATAATCCCTATAGGGGTGGCTGAAAATGAACAGCCAATCCCCTTACAAAGAAATTTCTAAGCTATTTTACAGCATCTCTGTTGCGAATTTCTTCTGCAGAATATGACGTCATGCCGACTATGTCATCCAGTGCAGCGCGCTCATACATGTCGCTCGCCGGTGGTGTGGTGTGAACCCAGGTGGCTTGACAAAGCAGAGGCGAGCAAGCTAGCAGCCAAACAACATGTATGAGCATAATTCTCCCGCGTGTCGCCATTTTCCTTGCCCACGCAAGGAAAACTTCATCGCAGAGTCAGCGTGGGACAATGGTTTTTGGTCAGTCTTTAATATGTTAAGTGTATTCACCATCATTCACAATCATTTATAGAATTTCAGTTTATTTAAACACGTTTTTGGAGTGGAAAGTTTCTAGGCATCAGGTACGTGTTGCATAGCAGGTAAAGCAGTCGGGACAGTCCACTCGTTAAACACAGTCAGTCACGCCAGTAAACCAATCGGGAGGGGGGGGGAGGATCAATTCATTTTGAAACATTGTCTCAAGCTGCTATGAAAGGACACTCGCTGTCGCCTGCTGTGACTATGCTGGGGTTTTCTGCTTTTGCCCTAGGTTTTAGGTACCGCTGGAGGGTTGTGTTTTCAGGTTAATATTTTATCATATTTCAGAAAACTAATTCCAGAATTTTCAATAATGCAGTGTGGTCCGCTCATATGAGTAAAAAGTTTATTTTATATGGTTATTGTAATTTTAGCTGGCCACATTCTTTAGCAGTAAATAGTTGATTTAATAAATGGTTTTTCCTGGGTATTTGAAGGCACAATTGTCTGGTGGCATTCGATCCGTGGGGTTGATGATCGCCCGACTTGTCTGTGTTTTTTGTCAGCGTATTGTGGGCTTGATTAGAAATGTATTTCTTCTGAAAATGTTCAAAATGGCATTTCATGGCTTTAAAATTGATGGTCACTGTGTTGACTCTCAGCTACCCAAATCCAGTCAATGATTAACGAGCTGACGTGTCATGGAGTAAAATCTTTATGAAATGTATTTTAATTAATTCTAGCATTCAGTTAAGCACTTCTGGCAAGAAGCATGTTTGAAGTTAGTTATGGCTCTTTACTGAAATGGTGAAAATAATTTTGAGCTGGGTATATTTTAGTCAATTTTTTTTAGTAAATGTGTTTAATGACTTTCATGATCCTTTACATCGTGTGTAATCAGGAGAAATATGCAGATATTGTGAATACCATTCAATTTACAATCAAATATTTGCTAAAACGTGGTTCACCATGCGTGAATGGAAATTTTACTGGATCAGGTGTTTCTGCCAAAGCTCATTGTCTCAGATAATATTTCACGAGAGGTTCCTATATGTAAGGATTCATAGTTAAGTTAAATAAGAGTCACTAACATTTTTAAATGTTTGAAGAGTTACGCAATTCCGTGAGAAGCAGAAAATGTGAATATGCTCTTATTCTCAAATGTTTGAAAGAGTTTATGTAATTTTGTGTGGAGCATTAAAGATGAGCAATGCGCTTAGTTTGAAAGAGTTCATGCAATGTTGCATACAGCATTAAATCTGAGTCTGCTCCACGAAGATACATTTAAGAACCAATATTTTTAAAAAAGTCCTGGGTCTTTTTATAAAATTATTCAGTTTGGAGGTCTGATATTTACAAGTATAAATTATAGTTTGGTATGTTTTGCATGGCCTGTATTGTGCCAGTATTCCTTTGCCAATACTCAATTTGTATGTGCTAAAAAACAACAAACATCGATTGTAATAATCAACTTTATTGAATTGGATTGTAAGTATATGTACAAAAGCTCCCTTGTTCCTGTACCTTACGGCACATTATATTGGTGGAAAATGGTAAGAGGAAAGGCATTAAATTTTAACAATTTCAAAATATTTCTTCTGGAACAGTACTGGAATGCACCAATTCAAGGTAATCTAACGATAGACAACACATTAACAAATACGATCCCAGGCGAGGAAAAACACTGGAACAACATTTTTCAGATGTTCAATCGTACTAGGCTTTTTAATGATCTGATGGAGGATGAGGAGTTTGCCAAAGTTATAGTGTCACAACTCCTGACAAAGTGCCAAGATAAGTGGGCTGACAGACCCTTCACAAATTTGTTGTGACTTCCATCATCAGATATTACAAATTAATCGGTCAGAGTGGCAGATTCTAGAGTGTGACAGGCCAGTGCGAACCTGTACACCAACCTTACTTCAGCATCCCAGAAATCAGTCAGATTCTGGTAATAGAAATTTTCTTGGGAATCCAATAACCCTAAAGTAAATTTAATTCAATTTGAAAGTAATTCAGACGAAAAATTTTTGGTTCAAAATGGCTCAGTACAAAATACTAAATTATACCACTCTTAAAATAAGAAGGAAGGAAAGCATTATTCACCAGGTTATTGCAGGAATAATAAAGTTCAAACAGTGTTAAGCATAATAGTAATAAAAACACTTTGCCAAAACCTAACGCATATGTGCATACCACGTGACAGTAACAACCACAACCATTCACAAAATAAAAACCAACTTGTTTCTCCTACTGCTAAGAGCAAGGGAAATAATTACCATTAATACTGGAAAAAAGTAACCTTGTGGGGACAGTGCATCATCATGGTTATGGGGGGATACCTATAGCTCCTCCAATACCAGTCGAGAGCATAGTAATAATCAGTAACCATTTTCTCAATGGCCGATTGTGCCCAATTTCTCTGCACTAACTACTGCAATCTCACCTAATTACCACAAAACCAATTATCAGCAAGGGTATTTTCAGAGGAATGAGCCTTTTAACCCAATGGCTCCTGCTTTTCCACGACCTGCCCGAGGGAACCCTTTCAACTATCAACATTACGAAATCCCTCACAACTCCAAGGAAAAGTTAAATTGAATGGGATTAGCGGTGAACAACTCCAAGCGTTGACCCAGGGAGATGAATTTGTGGCGACGAAAACAGATGTTACAACTTCAGATACAGTTTATCCTATTTTGAGCAAGTCTGTTCATACTTCTATTTTAACATTAATGTTGGACGAGACAGAGAGTTTCTGTTACGAAAGGTTAAGGAAGTGTTGCCTAACTTAAGAGTTTCTTTGTGTCCGGTATTAAATCTAAGTGTTTGTGGTATCACACTACCTAACTTACTTGACAACTGGATTGAAGTAGGTTGTGTTAATGAGGAGCTGATTAAGCAGATTGAAAGCCTTGGACACAAACTACCAGTTTTCCCAGTACCCAGGTTGAAGATGATAGGCATAACGTATAGGGTAAACCCAGTAGTCAGTAAACAGACTACGTTTACAATGGTTTGGGGCCAAGTAAACAAGCAACTGTAATCATTGTCGAAGGGTTAGCAAAACTGCTGATACTTGGTAATATTTTCTGATACAATTTGGCATCACTTTGAACTTTGCAGGCTGGCTGATAACTTCTCCTGATGCCACTGTAACTTCACCCATTCCGGAGAAATGGCACACATCTGACAGTGTTGTTGGCTTATTGAGTAAGAATGTTAATATTTTTCAAGCGTCGCAAGAATCTATATATCCAGCACCTTTGTCTATTCCTGAGGAAATAAGTAATGCTATTAGATTGGTTACTATTATTTCTGAATTTCAGAAATGTCAACTGTAGATAATGCTTTTCTTGCATCAATGTGCGTGTGAAATACCAGGAAGAAATGTACTGTACCAGGTGAAAATTAAGTCGCAGATAATGTTCCGTTTCACTGAAAGTCATATCCTATACCTGCCAAGTACTTATCTGAGACCGAAGAATACCAAACGTTAATGTTACTTTGGAACATTGACACACAACGTCCTTTCAACAATATTAAATTGACTTCATCTCATCAGTGCACATCATTCAGCCCCACAATTCCACGGAGTTTGATTGATTCTACCTACACGCCATGAAACGTAAAAACTTGTACTACCTACCCATGGCAAAGGACGGACACTCCATGCCAGATTGTACTGTTCACCGGCTGAGCCACCGAGACTGTGCTTCAAGATCATCCAAGTACTACAGTGCGTCGTCAGATAGCCCTACTAGTACGATCGTTGAAACAAAGCTCCTGGATCCAGCGCCGGCCACCAATGTCACAGGTCTGGAGAATCTATACCATGTCTAACTCCTCTACAACTCAAGCATGGGTGTACAAGCCAGAGTATAAATAGCGGGCAACATCCCGTGTAACACCAGTCTGTTCCGTTCCTCCACCGCACTGCCTGGTGCCAGAGGAAACCAACAGGTTCTCATGACCTTGCCGAAGAGTCTGTTCTGTTTCTTCACCACACTGCCTAGTGGCGAAAGAACAATCAGCTCCTCTCCTGGTCTTCACCGCGCTCTTGGTGTCGAAGATCATTCCTCTACCTTCGTCTTCACCGCACTCCTCATGCCAACGACTCCTTGTGCTCTACCAGTCCTTACCAGTCATTGTTTACGTCACTAAACACTAGACACTTCCAGCCACATCAGAGCAATATCGTAGTATAGCTAAATTGAAGTTATTTTCATAGCACTTCATCTATCTATTGTCATTAGCCTAGAACAGGTTGCCTTCACCTGTTTCATGTAGGTCAGCTTCCGTAAGCTCCAGCTGGTAGGAGGTAGTACAACACCACCACTGTTTATATCCTTCATTGGAACAAACAAGTTTTATCCACTTAGGGGTATCATCTCTCCAGTAGCAATAGTACCTTTCCCCGTAAACATCAGCCCCATCTGAGAGACAGCAGGTAACTGGGAAATTTGCTACATCCATCACACACATAGTAGAGTACACATATGCATCTTGGACGGCCACCCTTTCTGTGTACCACGATGTAAGCAATGGTAGAGCCCTGACACTAGGTATATACACTATCTAACTATCTATCTATCTATCTCTCTATCTCTCTCCTCCCCTTCTCTCTTGGGGTAGGCTCGGTGATTGCTCTCTTTACCGCGCTTCTGGTACCAGAGGGGGCATTCCCTGAGATGGGAAGACTGGTACTCAGGAGAGGCTCACCCACGTATCGAGACTGTCAGTCAGTGAGACCTGACTCTCCATATCCACCATGCTTCTGGTGCTGGATACGGGGATAAGGATACAGCACTGGGTTGGTGGAGGTGGTACGTGGTTTGCCATCCAAGTAGGACCAGGACATCACCTGCTCCACTTCTGCGAGGTTCGATAATAGTGTTCTCTATCTCAGACCGCATGCCTTACTCCTGTCGCAGCAGTATCCGTAAGAAGGTAAAATGGGCTAAGACGATCTCTAAATACCAGACGAAGCCTAGCCCAATCCCCACCGGACTCAAGCACCTCAGTCCCCAGGAACAAGCAGCAGTCCTCCGCCAGAAACCAACAACACTCGAATATGAGTTAAACCTCTTCACTCCACCTACCAAGCTCGGCGGATACACACACCCCATTCTCAAAGCCTACCTGAGTGGCCTAAAAAGGCCCGTTGCCTTGTGGTTTTAGGGAACCCCATTCCCTCAGTCAGCACCTACGGCAACACCAAGCATTCACAAGCACGCAAACCAGCCCACCGGAAACCGAAGTACACCCCAGTATCACACGGCCCGAAACGCAGCAAGTTTAACCAGTAAGGGGGATCCCGCCAAAGCATAAAGAAACTCTACTCAAAGCACCAGACTTCATGCAACTCAAAGCAACCAGGCTGGTACTATACATGGGTCATGCACCAGTATCACGCAAGGACCAGAGTCCAAGTTTCATCATGGGTGCATCTGCCCTAGCACCCACCGAAGACACTAGGCGTTGTGACGTGCCTGCAGTAGCTGCAACACGTCGTGCAACAAAAGGCTTTTTGTTCTGGTGCCCAATGTGGGACATTGCTCCTTAATTAATGGGTTTAATTAAGCAGAACCAGAACAGCACGAACCCGATCCAAGCTAACTAGCTGGCAGCCAAACTGCCTATCACTCAGACTTTGGGGAGTCTGTAAACATCCCGTGGTGCTCAACAATCTCACAACAATGTCAGACACAGACATTGACCAGTATGAGCAAGCCAACACGAAAATGGCCAAAGCCAGATACAAGGGTTGCTTCAAAACTAACTGCCCTGGCGTGGGAACACACCACATAGAATGCGCCCACTGCCAACTAAACTTTCACTATGTCTGCCTAAGCTGTGAAGACAAAGCTACATTCACCAACAGGCTCAAGTGCAGAAGCAACCAGTGTCAAACTCGACAAATGGTCTTCTGCAACTGAACCACCTGCCCAGGACATGGTATCCACACAGTGCGCTGCATACTATATGGGGAATCATACCACCATGGATGCATAGGATGCCAGGACGAAAGGAAAAACAGACCAGGAATAGTTTACGAGTGCAAAATATGTTGAAACGCTGCCGAGTATAGACCACACAACCCAGGGCTGGCCTCCTATACAGGCACTACACTGTGCACCGGGGAACCACAACTACCAGAATTTGCGGGGTACCCACACGAGAACCCACTTGTGTTCACGGCCCAATGCGGGGAGTTTTGTGCCAATGAAATTCCTAAAAATCAATGGATTACACGGGCACAAGCAAAACTCAAGGGCAAAACCCTCGAATGGTGGCAAAAAAACTGTGAATTTATTTCCGAGTGGAACCAACTCAGTAGTCGTCTTGCCACACAGTTTATTAGTGAGGAGGTATTGGTGCAACTCACTGCAAAATTTTATAGCCGGACCCAAATATCAAACGAAGAGGAGCAAATATTTGTCAGCCGTAAGGTACACATGTACCGGCAAATAGTTCCAGACAGATGAAGAGAACTGCATATGGCATGTGACCCGCATGTTGCTACCAAAGCTAAGAAACCTACTGATGTTTTTCGAAGCCATTCATGGTGGAAGAATTACTGAAACAAGCGTGGGGAAACTGAGCGCAATTTCAAGGCACAAGCAATACTGGACCGCCCAAGAATAAGCAGTTCATTGAGCCAGACAAGCCGCCTGAACGAAGAATGAAAACCCCTCCCCTTTCACCTCCAGCACCACGCCTTCCAAAATGCTGGTACTGCCCACAGTATCACTTTCACAAAGACTGCCCACAATGGCAAGTAAGACATGGCCAAGCAGAGGAAGGGGACACAACTCGTGCGCCGGATACCACTCAGCAAGCAGCTGACAAGAAAGTCACCCCACAGGTTGGGAAATGCCATGGCCGGCGGGCGAAATTGGCCGACCCCACCGGACCACAAGGGCCGATCACCCAGCTAATAGACGACGAAGCCGAAGCACCAGAGCCCCACACATCAAAGTCAATGTCAATAGGAGAAGAGTTCTCGCTCTGCTCGACTCAGTCGCAACTAGCAATTTCATATGCAGCAACCTTTTGATCGAATAACAAAGGATATCACTGCCCCCAGAGTCAAAAACCATCAGAATAGCCAAGCCCTACTGCACACTCAAAGTCGATGGACAGACAGCTGTCAATGTTGAACTTCACAAAAACTCCAGACCTGCGGAATTCGTCTCATCAAAAATCCATGAGGCCGTGATACAGGGACACCCCTGGCTCCTCCAATAACAATGTGTTACGGATCATGGGCAACGTAAGTTACACCTACGAGACAAAAACCACTGGGAGCTCTGCCCCAATGCCGTAGTTCCACCGACATTCAAAAAAGAGGAGATCAACCACCAATTCAACGAAGAACAGTTTTTAACAATTGAAGAAAGTTCTCGACGCATACGCCAGTGCTTTCAGGCATAGAGGGACTCTTCGACAAACGAGAACCGTACAACATGAAATATTGACAAATACAACCTCACCAGTCTACAACAGACAATACAGGATGCCTGCCAGACATCAATGTCTCATCATAGAGCAACTAGAAGGGATGAAACAACAGGGAATCGTCGAACCCTACGATTCCCCCTACAACTCACACATGGTACGGGTTCCTAAGAAGAACGGACAACTGCGATTCTACATAAAATACAAGGTGCTGAACGACGTCACTCTCCCCATTGCTCCATTAGCCATCCACCTAGACCACACTACTGGCAAATTGCCATACACCCAGACAGCAGGACATACACTGCGTTCACCAACCCAGAGGGGGGAAACCCTCCAATTCTGAGTCAGGCCTTTCGAGCTCAAAAACGCTCTTGCAACGTTCCAGCAGCTCATGTCAGCTGAAGTACTGACAGGGTACATTGGACAACTCTATGATGTCATTGTGTACTCAGAATCCTGGAAGGAGCACCACAGGCATATTCAGAGCGTACTGGAACACCTTGAACTCCACCTTATGACAGCGAAGCTCTCGAAGAGCCACTTTGGGAAAACTTTGAGCAATTACCTGAGCCATATCATCCCACCTGAAGGGAACTACCCTCAAGCCAAATCAATATAAGCAATCCACTAAGAAGCAACTATGCCGCTTCCTTGGCCTTTGCAACTGGCTCAGAGACTTCATGCCCAACATAGCCATTCACATGGCACCATTGCACCCACTGTTGGAGAAGGAAGCCTGGTGGTGATAGGGACCTGAACATCGCACCACCTTTCAAGCTCTCAAAGTCGGCTTTAACAACATCAAGCAACGTCATCACCCACAAGGAGAAGGACCCCTGATCCTAGAGACAGACGCTTGCCAGAACAGCCTCGGCGCCGTTCCTCTACCAAGAAGACCCCGATTACCACCCACTCATGATTGCCTACGGCAGCAAGCAGCTCAACGCAACCGAGCAAAGATACCACATCAACGAGCAACAGTACCTCGCCATCATCTTGGCGGTCCAGAAATACCAATATTATCTGGAAGGCACCGACTTCATTCTGAGGACCGACGGCAAAGCTCTCCAGCGGCTACGAATGTCCAGAAACATCAAAGCCAAGCTCGGATGGTGGGACATGTTCCTTACTGAATTCGACTTCGAAGTGCAGCACTGCCCGGACATAACCAACGACCTTTCAGATGCCCTGTCCCAGCAACCGGACCTTGAAGACCACTGCAAAGCGAACGAAGAATGGGAACAGATGATGCCGCCCCAACCTCCAAACTGCAGCCCTGAAGAACAAATCAAACTGCTGCAATTACAGATAAGCTGAAGCCAGATACAACAAGACCCAGACATCCAAGACCACCTACAGAAGCATCCTGTGTGGTTTGAATTGAGAGATGACATTGTATGGTCCCGCAACAATCTACACGGAGCAAAGTGGAGAATTTGGATACCCAAGGATCTATGCGCCGAAATCTGCAGCCATCATCATGACCATCCTGAAGCAAGACACCCAGGAACCCGGGAAACACTAACAGACATAGGTGTGCGTTACATATAGGACAGTATGAGCAGGGATGTCCCTCAATATGTACACTGGAGACGTGCTACAGGGGCGAAGCCTACCCCGTGACAACCTACTGCTAAATTTAGATTACCACACACGCCATGGACGCACATCGCAGCAAACATAATGGTGCCCTATCCCCGAAGCACTAGGGGAAACCGTTATCTATTAGTCGTGACTGACCTATTCTCAAGATGGGTGGAAGTGTTCCCCTTGCCAAGCCAGGAGACCCACCACATCATTGGATAATTCAACACAGAAATTTCACTGTGCTGGGGCTACCCACAATGCATCGTCACAGACAACGGGACCCAGGTTTCAAGTCGGAAATGGCTGACAGCCTGCACCGAGTAGGGAGTTGAGACCTGGATAACCCCTCCCTACCACCCACAACTGAGCGGAGGAACCAGGAGCTCAAGAAAAGCCTCCGTCTCAGTGTAGGAGACGACCACAAACACTGGGATGGACACATCCCAAAAATCCTATTCGCCTTACGAAGACACACGAACAAGGCAACTAATTCAAGCCGCAGCCAGCTCCTCCTGGGCCAAATGCTGCAACGCCCCAGGGATTGGCAATTTGACAGTGTACCGACCAAAATTCCTCATCCTGAAGATGTCCGACTAGTCGCCCTGGTCCGCACAGACAAAGAAATTGATGCCCAAGAAGCCTACATACAGAGGAAATACTAGCCACCTCATACTGGCATCTGAATCTTTGGTATGGGTGAAGCCTCCTCCTGCGCCAAGAAATGGGAGAGCCCATACAGAATTGTAGGATGTCAGGAAAATGTGTACTGGGCGGAAGATCACCGCGGACACATCCGAAAAGCCACGAGGGGACAAAAAGGCCCTTCCCCAGGGGTACCCTCAATCCAGAAGTGGACGAGCCAGCAACAATTACAGCTCCATAGGTATGACAGTCACCCCTCAGAGTGCCAGAATGTGAAACTCGAACCAGCAAGGGAGCCACCTATGCCTTACCAACTCCAGTGGAGTTCCCAAAACCCTAGCATCCGAATATGTAACTACCCATGCTGCCCTCAACTCCCACGGAGTTTAAACGTACGTTCGCCACCCGACAAAGAAGATGGACTCCAAGTACAAACAAAATCTCTTGACAAGCCCATTGGACCGAGAACCACGCCTCAAATGGCCTCCTCCAAACCCCATCGCTGAGAAGAGAGAACAACAAAGAGCTGTCGAGCTGAAAGAGCCTCAGAAGCCCGCACCTCGACTGGCAACCCCAGCACCACTGATATGAGTGTTCGGGCAGAGAAATTTTATTTTGGGCGGGCTCAGAAGGATACTTACCTCATATTTTCGGGCTCGGGTGGATACTTATCTCATATTTTTGGGCTCTGGCAATTTCTGTCGGGCATTAAAACCAAAATAAGTGGATGAATTTCGGACACAAAATATCCACTGATAACCATTTTTGGTAAAAATTAATTTACATCAGATTTTTCAAAAATGATTCACAGTTAGTTTCCAATACTTATACAAGTAATAATAGGGTGATGTTTTAAATTCCTTAGATCTCTTCCATTTAGTTCTATGTTAGTACATCTCATTCATTTTAAAGGTTTTTGTTGAAGAATAAAAAACCCACGTATAACGTTCAAAAACTAATGGACATTTATAAAAAGAAATTTTAATTATATAACTTTCTGATACACATTGTTTGAAAAGACATCACAAATAATTTATAAACTTTTAGCGATAACAAAACCTTAGCCACATATTCCAAGGAAGATCTGACTGTTCGTGCTCGTATTGATTCAGTGATGCTGTTTTTAACTAAATACCAGTGCCCCCATATTTTCACAGCCATTTTAGGAAACCTAAACTGCATGCCGCAGACTGTTCAACATTTGTTCACCAATCATCTGCTCGCGCTCGTATTGAACCAGTGTCGCTGTTCTAACCAAAAGCCAGTGCCCCCATGTTATAACGACCATCTTTTGAAACCTGAACAGTGCACCACTGGCATATTCCAAACTGTGGCTGTTCATTTTATGTACCGGCGGTAGTGAAAATATGTATTTTTTCAGGCGTAAAATGTGTAGAAAGCTAACAAATGCTGTAATCTGAAAGGGATTTGGTGTCTTATATTACTATTAATTAAGCTGGATATTGGAAGAAATGTTGGCCTGATATTTTCTGACAGTCACAATACCCGTCCGGTATTCCTGGTATTTCCATTACACGAAATTTCGGGCACCCAACCACCTCTAACCACCAGCCTTGACGGGCCATATCAGCAAAGAGAATTCAGTGCTAGATAACGTCGCAGAGGTCGCCATGACACCACCTCCCACGAGGCACCTACCAGAACTGCCAGCCCAACATGAGGGCTTTCAAGGCCGTAGTCCATCTGGTACCATCTACCGCAGTCAACCTGGACCGAGCCACCTCACAGCCAGCCGTAACACCACCCAGCACAGAGGCCGCCCGCATCCAGGTTCTGGCGCCACCCAGTGCAAAGGCTGACTCTCAGGCCCTGCTTTATGGACGTGAAGAAGAGCCACTAATTTATGCTGTCAAGACGAAAGTCACTGCCGGGCCTCTGACTCGGATATCCTCAGTCGGAGAGGTAGGCGAAGAGAGCCATCCATTGCCCCACACGACTGATGTAGCCCCAGAGTCGCACGATGCCAGGGCCCAACCCCCAGTGCAGCCCCCCATACGACAGGAGGTGCCCACTTGTTACAACAAGGTTTTGGTGTCCCTGGATACCAAGGCAGATCCACCAATGAAGCTTTCCGGACAAGGCAAAGAGCAACACACAGGTGCTGATGCGACGGGGGTTCTGAGTCGACCTCTGTCTCCGGTACCACCAGCCGGCAGGGCAGCAAAAAACAGCCAGTAGCCAAGTCTGCCCCAGACGATCGCAGAGGGCCTAGTGTCACTCAACACCAGGGTCGATCTGCCAGCACAGTTTTCTGGATGAGGAAAGGATATCCACATTGAACACGCCGTCAAGCTGGAGGCCACCCCTGCACCCCCAGCTCTGGCATCTGCAGCTGAGGAGGTGATAGCACTACCTGAACCATCACCTCTATCGACCACCCACGCAGCAGCTCAACACAACACGGCCGCAGATTGTCCCCTGGCACCTAGAGGTTAGCCCACAACCATTGCTGGGGATGGTCCTTCCACGATGGACTATCCACCACGAGTGCAGTCGCCCTGCACCTGCCAGGCCAGCTCAGTGCCAGGCCGGTACCGAAAGAGTCCCTGGAAGACCGCTGCACGCTTCACCTGGCCGTATTTGTAGCATACGTTCCTGAGGAAGTGGGACGACTGCATAAAAGAAGGAATCACAGTATGAGTGAGTATGCTTCACACAGAAAGACTTAAACTTTGATAGCAGTCAATACGCTTTCCCCTTTTATTAAACCAGTAAACACGTACCGTCAATTATACGTCAATCAGTGAACCGAACAGTGCTGTTACATAATTTATGAACAATTTTGGACACATCCTTAGCGCAATACTCTAATCTAACCAGTCTTTTACAGCCATATCAGCTGTGTGCAATTCCTTTTACTAATCTCAGTGAAATTACGTAACTAGCCAGTGCAGTTCAATGACTGCAGAACAATTCATAAAAGTTTTTACGTGAACACTTTTGAACACTCCCCAGTGCCAGTGCCATGTAAATCATTCTTGTTTTGTGTAGAATCACTTCAAGAAATATCAAGCACTTTCTGATTATTCTTGTAAATAAGTGCAAGCATTTTTTTTTTACTTAATTATCATACTTTGCATTACGTAGAATCCCTCAAGAGATCATAAACAAAACAGAGATATTCTAAACCAAAGAAAGTTTGTGATAGAAATTTTCAGAATATGTTGTAATATTCAGTGCCTTGGTGTTTGCCTTTGAGTGTTTCTCTTGTGTTCTATCAAGCTATTTATACGTACGGTAGTGTTTGTATGAATTGATTAATTATTTCACGTACCACACACTCGTTTTGCAAAGCATAGCCACTAGGCTGAGACCACGGAAGCTATCAGTTTGAATAACCCCTTAACTTTCTATTACATGTAACTTTTCCTGCTGTGCGATACATAGGAAGGCCACAGGTATAAGTCATTTTTATTCTCCTCCAGTGCGGCCACAGCAAAACAGCTAACTTACACGCGCCTTTACGAGTAAGGCTTTTAGCAATATTTTAATTTTATTCTATTTAATATTAATTGCAATTCACTCAAAGGACAAATTTTTTGTGCTATCCGCATGTCTTGCATTTCTCTACAAATTCAACTCTGTGAACCACATAATGTACACACCCTAGCTATTAGCTGATAATGTAGGGCGGTACACTTAAAAAACAAAGGTAGCGAGCACCGATACTGGATACCCATCATGACACTAACCTTACACAACAGAAAGAAGACGCAGAGATCTACTCACAGCCTGGCACAGCTACATAAAACAGAGAAAGAGAGATTACACAGTTTGCCATGCAGCAAAAAGAGACAGCATTGTCCAGACTGCTCAACCGCATCATGAGTGAAACAGCCTTGCTGCCTGCGGTCACATGTCATCCACACAGCCAACCAGCCACACCGCTCGGAGCACAGAGCATGAAATGTACAGACCAGAGACAATTACTGAAGCCGATGGAAAGAGAAAATAATCCTCCTTGGAGGACAATGCTACATTCCTGCTAAATAAATTTTTATATTTTCGTTCCTTCACCCAGATGTGAGTCTACATTGCACCGGAAGGGCGAGGGGTGAGGGCGAAATGACGGTTGACGTTGATGAATGATGCTTTTGAGATACAGTTTTTTAACGACTTCAGCTCCATCCCTCAGGAATTTGCACAGAGTTTAAAGCTTAAAATTATTACGTTAAAAAGTAATATTGTATTGTCTGCCTTGCAGATTTTATTATTCACCGATCCACCATAATTATGATAGGAGGACAAGCAAGTTCATTCGCTCCCCGCTAGATCACACAAGTGTAATATTGCTTGTCATTTTTTTCGCATCCCCTTCCAGCGGGCCGGTGATGTCACAGAGGCAAGCCATTCATTTGCATCCCCCGCTCAGCGACCACCCCTCGCCCTAGTGGCACCAGCCAATTAGCATTGGACACCGGCCCACGAGTGTATAAGCTGAAACAGCCCACATCTCTAGACCAGTCTTCCTTCTCCGCACGCGTCACTCGGGAAGTGATCAGATTGGCCCCAGATTTTGTTTCCAGCATGCACTGCTCAGATCCAATTAAACTGCCAAGTCTTTTCCAGCATTCGTTGCTCAGGCCCATGCCAGTGTTGCCACATTAAGTATTGTATTGTTGCCGTTGTTCCAGCACGCACTGCTCAGAACAACCTCTTTGCCGACCGTATAAATCAGCAAAGCTTGGGGTACTATAGGTCTACGTCAGTTAGGAGATATTCCGCTATGTACCCCGCAATACTACACCCCCCCCCCCCAACCAATCATCACTTGTGATTGCAGTGGTTCCTATCCTAGTCTTTGTCAGGGCTACTATCCTGTCACTTTAATGCTTAGTTTCCCAAACGAGTGCCAGTAATATTGTTACATTGTTTCCTACTACACGTACACGTCAAGCAAAAGAAGACTGTTACAGTAATTCTCGACACACCCTATCTGAGTCGGATGTCTCCGTCAACCAACCTAACAATAGCATTTGAGGTTTTAAGCCCGCGTAGCTGGCTCGAAACTAGAGTGCTATCATCACGTGTTTATTTTCTCAAAAATAAAACGTGCATGACATTTAACTTGAGTACCTTCCGTGTAGTCTCAGTACCTTGTAGTTACTCTTGTTGCGTACTTGCAGGTGTTCATGGGGGATTTACTCAAACAAACTTCACACTTATTTTGAGTACAGTTCACACACTAGAACTAGCCTTCCCTTCCACCAATCCTGGATTGGGGGAACGGAAGAACCTTCACAGGTACACTGTCTGTGAAACCGCTGTACCAGTTTGACGATTACTTCTCCCCGGAGCGGAATTTGCTGGGGACCTGTAACCCCCAAAGCGGTCAGACGGCTACCAGGCTACGTGCCACGACAAACGTAATTCTCATGCATGTGAATACCTGCAGGTGCAATGCAGCTTGGTGTGGTAATTTCCAATATCATAATGCCTTTTGCCAAAAGGAGGGGATTGAAGAAAGGGTCAAAGAACTACTTGTTGCCATCGGGTCAAGCTCGTGAATTTCAACCCTCTCTAGTTAAACAGATAGCTAGCCTTCTACCCATAGAACAGGCGAAAGCTCTCAGACACTTGCTGAGCCAAGAGAAGTTTGTACGCCATGACATCTGTTTACACTTCCTACATGCTCCGGAACTGTAGGATATCCAGAGTGCATTGTCGAGTATTAGAGAAAGCCAGACTTGCCACCTACTCCTGCAATCGCTCACCTAACACCAATTGTACCTCTTCCACACCATCCACCTGCAGACCTAAGGAAATTCAACCTGCAACTACAGCTCCACTTACGCTTGCACTCCAGAGCACATCTGCTTTGTTGAAACATCACCGAAGTAGCCTTACATCTCCCATACCTACCAAACGTAAACTTGCTCTAATAAGTCAAGATTTCGTGCCCTACAGAGCAGCCACGAGGCCAGTTGTGTATACCGGCAGAGCACCTGCACCCCGACAGAACGGAACCCACTTAAAGAAGAGAGACCAGTCCTTCGCCAAAAATTAACTGCCGCCCTTCAAATCAACTGACCCATGTGAGTACAAGTTCCCGGCACGTCACACGTCAATGTCCTTTTAATAATATTAAATCGACCAACTCATCAGTGCACATCATTCAGCCCCACAATTCCACGGAGTTTGATTGAATCAACACTACATGCCATGAGACGTCAGAATTACTGTCTACCCATAGCTAAGGACGGACGCTCCAGGCCAGATTGTACTTTTCGCCGGGTGACCCATCGAGACTATGCTTCGAGATCATCCAAGTACTATAGCGCACTGCCAGATAGCCCTACCAGTATGATCACTGAGACATTGCTAATGGATCCAGCGCCGGCCACTGACGTCACATACCCGGAGGATCTATGCCACATCTACTCCCTCTCCAACTCACGCAAGGGTGCGCTACACATTGTATAAATAGCAGATGATGTTCCGTGTAATGCCAGTCTGTTCTGTTCCTCCACCGCACTGCCTGGTGCCGAATTAACCATCAGCTCCTCTCCCGGTCTTCACAGCACTCTTGGTGCCAAAGATTATTCCTCAACATTCATATTCACAGCACTTCTGGTGACGAAGACTGCTGCTCTACTAGCCCTTATCAGTCATTTACGTCGTTAAAAACTAGACACTTCCGGCCCCTTCAGTGCAACATCATGGCATAGCAAAAAGTTATTTTTATAGCACTTTGTCTACCTACCCTCGATAGCATAGGAACAGGTTGCTTTCACATGTCCCACGTAGGTCAGCTTCCATAAACTCCAGCTGGTAGGAGGTAGTACAACACCACCATTGTTTATTTTTCATTGGAATAAACAAGTTTTATTCAGATGTACGGATTCCTGAAGGGACTCCGCAGTCATACTCTAAGGTTCATACTGGTATATAAAAACCCGGTCTCTGTTGACAACGTACAGTGGATATTATTTCTAGTGGTCAAGGGAAATGCCTCTAGAACAGATACCCTCAGTGAAAGGAACAATCTGTATTTATTAAACGTAATAAATACAGTGATGCGTGCTACCTCCTAACCAAGCAGAGAGTGAATATGGAAGTATCCTAAGGTATACAGGTGTAGGCGACCTGTTCCTAAACCACACAAGATATTCGTGGCATTGATTGCTATGAAAACAACTCAGTCACAGCTACTCTATACAAGGGGTGTCTAGAAGAGACAATAGAAAAAGGGGATCACTACTTTAAGAGCAGTGGGTGTAGTTGCCTCTACCAGCAAGTAGAGGCAGCTGCTGTTCCAGGAGGAGAAGCAGCAGAAGGTGTGGTAAGTCTGCAGTGGATTAAGACAAAGACCTTCTGATAGCAGTTGGTAGTTATCGACAAAGATAGCTTCTGGTAGCTGGTGGTGGTTGTCGACAATCGAGCTTCTGATAGCTGCAGGCGGCTGCAGCAGACGCCTCTGGTGACGGCAAATGGAACTTCTAGTAAAGGCTGCAGGAGCCTCTGGTAATGTCAATGGTAGCAGCTTCTGGTGGCTGCCGAAGACTGTTGAGCAGTAGAAGGCCTCAGCACAAGAAGTGTTAGGGCTAGCTACTGGAGAAAGGAATAATAACTCCCGAGCCCGGGTGTGCATGGACTTATATAGTCCGCAGGACGGTGCAACACCGGGCTGCAGTAGGTGTGATGTCCCTCTCATGCGAAGCCGTGGTGAGAGTAGTTAGCCTCTGCCCGGCACTCAGCTTTGTGCATATTTGGCTGCTGGGTTTAACCTCGAGGCAGGTGACTGCTTGTAAACTCTCAGCAGGGTGGGGGAGAAGCATGCTCGCTGACTTGCGCAAACATATTTTCTACGTGTTTAGAATCACCCTCCAGGGTTGTGGCGATCTAAACACTTGTGTAATCTGTTGCCCCAGGTCATTGCAAGTGGTGTCACTAATATTTTTGTACCAGTAGTATTAGTTGTATTATCGGAACAAAAATAGAAATTCTGAAAACATGCTTGACAATTTGATTGCTTAACATAGCTTGTACACAAATCTGCAAACAAAAATTATTTACAGACTATCGAGCAGTGTATGTTGATTTTAATCAGCATGATTTTAATCTTGATTTAAATCACGTGATTAAAAAAAAAGGCGATTAAAATCAATTTGTTTGAAAGTTAATTTTTTTCTGCTGCTTTTTTTAAATCAATGATCATGCCCACTTACACAAAAATTAATTGTTGCAAAGATTTTAATCAGAATCTAGTACTTAATTTCATCCATAGTATATTTATAGTTATTTTTAACACACAGTACATGTAGGTCAGCGCAATGTATTTGCCATTAAACCATAACCTCATTGTCTCTTTCCTCCCCTCCATTTCTGTGTGCGCCATATATGTATGTATGTGTATATATAATCCCCTTGGCAACAGCAACAGGTATGATCTACAGCAATGTCAAGGGATATTTTTTTAGAACATTCTGTAGAAACGAAAACTTTGGTTCTTTGTCTTTGGGACTTTTATTCACATGGAGTTGATCTCAGTATGTAGTTGAAATGGCTGGAAGAAAGACGGACCCCATATGGATCCCTTGTGTTGAAGAACCAATGTTGTCAGGGAAAGGTTTCAAAGCTACCTGCAAGTCATGTGGAAAACAATTAATGGGGTTAGTTGCAAGAATGAAAAAACATTTTGAAACAGGTCATGTCAGAAGGATGAAACAGAAGAGGATCAACTGTGCGATTCTGCATCAGCACAGAAAAGTTATAAAGGGGATTATAATATTGGCTTTGGCTCGTTTCGCAATAAAACCAATGTTTTCTTAGTATTTGAAGTTCATTTTTTAACTGAAATACACACTATCGTGAGAATTAAGTTAATGTAGCTTATTTTGTAAAATATTTTTTGGACACATTGTAATTAACTCATTAATTTATTATTTAATGGTGTTTTAACTTCTCAATCTTAGATTTGTTTAGTATATTTTACTGTCAGAATGTTTGTTTTAATACCACATAAGTTTGAATGTCCAGGTTAGGCATAGTAATTGCTTTGGGATTTGATAACCCATCTTTGCTTTTGGTATATAGTTCTTTTCGCTTGAATTTCTATTGATTTATTGCTAATGTTTAAATTACTTTGTGAGATTAGTTAATTTTGGAGATTGATGTTATTTTTCACTTTCCTCTGGATATTTTTGGCAGTTCAGATGTTTCTGCTGTCTAGCAGAGTAAGATCCCATATCTTGACTTTTGATCACTACACATGTTAACCTTTTCAACATAAGTAAATGATTTTTTTAATATACAGAAGTAAGTTTAAAGTCACCGAAGTGTGTTTTTCTTATGTAGGTTTCCTATTTCTCCTCCTATACTTGATAATTATTTTTTTACTTATAATGGGAAAAAATCAATAACAGTGTTATTTTTCTTACTGAATCATCGCTTGCTCAGAAACTTGAACTATACAATATTTACATTAAGTTAATGCTTCTGCCCCCTGCTTTTGATCATTTATGTATTTCATTCATTCATTTATTTTCATTCCACCAAGCATTGTATATGCTATAGAACATTATCAAATAATTTAATACCAGAATTCATAGTACTGATTACATTCAAAATAGATAAAGCAAATTATTAACCAATACATTATATAATACCAAAAAAGTCACTCAAACAAGAACAAGAGAATCATAAAATAAAGCAACAAAAATAACATTAATACAAGGATAATGTTCAAAAATCATGACAATTCAAAGTCTTAAACAATATAAAATTACTTCGCTAAAAAAAATTTAATAACTCATTTCTAAAAGAGGGGTACAGTTTGATATAATTCTAATTGGTTGGTAGTTTATTATTATTATTCAGAGCATACACATAACACTAAATGCATGAACATTGTTGTAACTTAGAACAGTGGTGATGGCAAGATTTTTAAAAAATATCAAACCCTTGTTGATACACATCTTGTAAAAATCAACAGTAATCAAAACTGTGATCTTGATGAACAGGTTACTCTGTATATATACACTACAAACTCTCCTTTCTGGCAAGTAGATCACCCAGAATTCAAGAAGATGGTAAGTTTGTTGAGTCCTGGTTATAATCCACCCACTCACGTTCAGATTGGGGGTGATCTTTTAGATACTGTATACACTACTGAGAGAGATAAGTGTGCTACAATTTTGGAAGGAAACACTGTATGCCAATTTGGGAGAAGTTTATCTGGTTGATACAATCGACACATCAGGTCATTCACATACAGCAACTATTTGGTACATGTAGCAAAAGCTGCTACAGCCAAATGTGAACATGAATTCAAGTGTTTGGTTCACAGTATTGTGACAGACCACACTGGGAATGTGAGAAAAATGCATTCAGACCTAGAAGAAAATGAGGCTTTAAATGTCATCACATATAGTTGTTCAGTACACCTTTTGAATTTACTAGCTAAAGATTTATAGGTGCCTAATGTGAAAGAACATGTGGTGAAGATAGTGAAGTACTTCCGCGATAATCATTTTGAACATGCTAAGTACAAGCAAGAAGGTGGACAACAGCTTGTACTACCTCAAGATGTTCGCTGGAACACAATGGCCGAGTGCCTGTCAGCATATAATAAATACTAGCCAGTTCTCATGAAAATATGTGAAGAAAATCGCACTGCGATTAACGAGAATATTTACAGAAAGGTGATGAACGTGAGTATAAAGAGGTACGCAGAAGATATGCTGAGGCATCTTAAATCAGTGGTCATTGCACTTGATATGGTTCAGAAAGATAGCTGTACGATTTCCACTACTGTTGATGTGTAGAAAAGTCTACGACAAAGTTTTGAAGATGAAAACCTGGACGAAGACAAAATGAAGAAATTTGACAGTCGCTACCATCAGACACTAGGTGAAGCCCATTTCCTGGCGTACCTCATGGACCCACGGTACTGTGGTCAACATTTGACAGTCGCTACCATCAGACACTAGGTGAAGCCCATTTCCTGGCGTACCTCATGGACCCACGGTACTGTGGTCAACATTTGACAGTCGCTACCATCAGACATTAGGTGAAGCCCATTTCCTGGAGTACCTCATGGACCCACGGTACTGTGGTCAACATTTGACAGTCGCTACCATCAGACACTAGGTGAAGCCCATTTCCTGGCGTACCTCATGGACCCACGGTACTGTGGTCAACATTTGACAGTCGCTACCATCAGACACTAGGTGAAGCCCATTTCCTGGCGTACCTCATGGACCCACGGTACTGTGGTCAACATTTGACAGTCGCTACCATCAGACACTAGGTGAAGCCCATTTCCTGGCGTACCTCATGGACCCACGGTACTGTGGTCAACATTTGACAGCTGACGAGGAATCTGAAGCTCTTTCATTAGCAAACAACATATACAAACACATTAAGTCTCTGTTGCCTGCAGTTATTACAAATCAAGCAAAATCGGGTTCCTTCCACAATTTTTTGTTCGATGACAATGTCATCTCAAACGTGTCACCAATAGAGTGGTGAAAAATGCACATCAATTCAGATACTAATGAAGTTATAGATAAAATAGAACCACTGTTAACAGCAACTGCTTCGTCTGCATCAGTGGAAACAATCTTTTCTACATTTGGTTTGGTCCAGTCAATATTAAGAAATCGACTGGGCACCGAAAAAAATGCAACACTTCTATTTTTGTTTAAAGTTTTAAATAAGTAAAATTTTATGTAGACGTTTTACTCTGAATATTCTTTTATGTGCAATTCTGATAAAAAAAAGAACAAGAACTTGTGGTTTCAGATTACTTTACGTAGAACTATTGGACTGAGTGTACTGATTATAACTTCATAAGTGATGACAGAAATGATGAAGTTACATTTTTAATTATGGCTTTTTTTTTTCAGTGATGTAGTTATTTTATATGACTTCTTTATTTTTATTGCTAATGTTACTATACTAAACATTTTCACAAAGTGCTATAATGTTTTCTTAAAATATTATGCAAAGTGTTGTCTGTTCAAAGAAAAAAATTAGCTGTCTTTACAAAAAGAATTAATCTAACAAATTAATTGTACTATAGAGCAATGATCAACCACCACAGTCATTAAAATATAGTGTACTTTTCACATATTGGATCATTTTTATTTCAATCAAAAAATCTGATTTTAATCAAATAAACTGATTTTAAAAAAATCAG
This sequence comes from Dryococelus australis, assembly GCA_029891345.1. Classification (NCBI taxonomy): domain Eukaryota; kingdom Metazoa; phylum Arthropoda; class Insecta; order Phasmatodea; family Phasmatidae; genus Dryococelus; species Dryococelus australis. The sequence continues at coordinate 30,254,546 of CM056996.1, forward strand.
ATCGTTTTGATATTTTTTTAATCATGATTTTTTTATATTCTGCTATCGAGTGTGCTTTTACGGTACAGCTACCTATAGGTACAAGACAGCTCCAATGGCACACTACACAGTCAATGAATAATTTGAGAATGACAATGGAATTTAGCTCTTTTTCGCAAATTTGTCAAACAGGTATGACATTCAACCAAATCCTCAAGCATTTTTTCAGATTTTCTTTATTTGCACAATGACACACTTCTATTACTACATCTACAAAATATGTTGGTAACATAATTTGCAAGAACATGGCTAATACAACCATTTTTTATTTTTAAAAGTGTTGGTACTTAGGTGCTGCCTTGTATTTAAAAATGCATTGCTTCTGCAATTAATTGCTAACCCAATCATAGAACATTCACGCAATCATAGAAAATTCATACGAATTAATGTAAGGTGTTAGGAGAAAGTTGATGCATCTTTTGTGGCAAAATTTTCGGTTCTGTGTGATAATTTTGCAATTTTTACCAGTGCTGTATGTGTGTAGACTTATGTGATAGCCTGTGCTGAACCAATACATAGGCAGTGCTTGTGTGTAAAATTAATCTACATTTTAACTGCCTTGCTCCCCATTATTAATGTTCAAAGGCAGCTGTGTTTAGATGATAAAGTAAATCAGAACCCTTACATTAGGGGGTTACTCTTTATGATAGCCTAGTGAAGATTTTTCTTTGGTAGTTGGGACGTAAACTTAAGATTTCCCTAAAATGGACAACTTTATGTTATACATATATCCTTTGTGGAAAACACTGGAATTGAATTCTAATAATGAAGTGTCAAAAACTGACCCAAGTTAACCTACCAGAGTTTAATGGAAATTACGTGAAATCAGCCTAATGCCACCAATTTTATATAGGGAGATAGCAAGGTTGAACATTAAAAGAACATAAGAAGAGTTTTCATTAGACATAAACTCTACATAATATTACTTCAGACACTCACAAATTAATTTATGGCAAAATCGTGATACATGATAATTACAGGCAGCGATTCACTTAGTGTCCCTGTCCATAATGTGTCACTAATATAAATCAAATGTTTGTATTTTCTGCTTATTTACATTTAATATTCAAAAGAAAAGCATTTTTAAATTTATTTTTATGTTTAGAAAATAATGTCATTACATGCAGAAAAATAGTAGTTTACAACACAGCCTCTATGTTCGCACAATTACATTTCGTAAAATGTGTTGTTAATAATCTGTGAGCACCAATATGTGTTTGCAACAGCCAGCGATCCATTTTACTACAGGCAGAGCACGTAACACGCAGTGACTCATACCAAAAATACTATGAATCATTTTGTGCAGTGTTTTCTTCAATCTTAGGCTGGCATTAAGAAATTGATAAGCTGAGTTTTGCACTATCAAGACTGTTCACCAGAAATCATAGGTAACTTGTTTGGTTAGCTTTTTAACGTTGGTTTTTAACTATGTCACTGAGGACTGAGAAGTTTGATACCCATTTTGTGGATATTAACATGACACCTACATTGATATCTTGTACTTTAAAGTTTATTTTGATAAAACTGTAACAATATTTTTCGCACACAACATTACATTATTCAAGAATAAATCTAAATAATATAATTTTGTAAATGCATGGGTATGCAAGTTACAACACCATAAGTTTTCCCCATGAGGACACTAAGTGCATAGTCACAAAATTACATTAACCAAACTTAATTATTTACGAGAACTCACTCCTTTCCCTTTCTTTTCTTATAATGGGTGCTGAGCCTTGGGAGAGGGAAGAACCCTATCCGACTGTTAGAATGCATTTGATGCGCATCATTCAATCTTACTGCAAAAGATTTGCCACGAGACAAGCAGGGAACCCAATGACCACTGCGCACACGCACTGAGATTCTTACCTCCCCGACTGTACTCAAGGCGTGGGACTACTCTCTCTCCAGGCAGGTACACCACGAAGACGTGATGGCCGAACCTGCTTTGTCACCTTGCAAACATTCAGGAAATACATTTTTTCTCAGAATTGAAAGTGGCGACAAAGGGTTTTCATGCATGAAAGCCATCGCCAAGGAGTAATTTACTAGTAGACTTCAATATTACCCACTCGTGTTAAAGATATAACAAAACTTATGTCCTGAAAAGTGTTATTTTCAATGTTTTCAAGAGTCATTTTATGTACTTCAAAGTTTACTGCTTGGCATGCAGATTCCAAAGAAGAATATTACTTAAATGCTATTAATATGAAAACTCTGGTCAGATCATCCAAGCCATTCAGAAAGAAAACTGTAATAGCAGGGGACGTGCAACCACATTTCACACTCAGGCAGGCGACTGCCTTAATACATTCCCCTTGTCTGTATTTAAATGCAGTATGAGGTATGTGTTCCAAATATCCATTTCACATGCTTGAAATACTCCAGAATAAGAGTACTAAAAATTATTTCCCATTTACCTTTTCATACGCTATATCTTCTAAGAACAGGAAAACAGTTCATGAAGCTATGAAACTTTCGAGTTAATATACACATTAATTTGTTTTATTTAGTTCTCTCTCTACTAGCCACATTTACAATGAACAGCACTTGTAAATAAGCTCCAATCACCAAAAATGCATTTATTACATCACTTTTTGTTTCCAGCTAATATTAGGTAATCAAATCTTCGGTGGTTATTCACAATCCTTCACGCATTGGTTCCTACACGTCCTGAAACCTAATTTAGTCTGAGAAACTATGAAACATTAGAACCATTTTGTAAATTTAAATAATAATTACAAAAAATAAACAAATACATAAATAATTATTCAAAGGTTCGTACCTCTTAATTTTCCTTGTAATCCTGACATAGCTCTTCCAATGGTATAATCTGCAAAGAAAACATGTGACAATACAAAACTGCACAAACCACAATCAATTACGCCAACATCAACTAAAGCAACATGAAAGTAACTATTTTTACTAAAAGACACTCATCTTTCCTAGGCCACAAAATAACATCTTAAATTATTAATATCAGTTTTGCAACTAAGAAATATCTGTCACTGTTCACTACTTTAAGACAGACAATATTTTTAATGTATTAATATTGTAATCTATCGGTAGCAAAGTTAAATTATTATCTGTAATCCTATAACTAATTTCGTAATTTTCATCACGCTATATAAATTTGGTAATTTTCACTTTTTTATCAACTACTATTGTGCTTAAACTGCAGGCACTACTAAATACTGTAAATTATATATGTAGTTTAGAATGAGAAAATGTATACATCAATACTTTTATCTATCAAAATGACACCATTATATGACTAAATGATTAAATCAGTAGCTTTCCAATTTAAAGAATCCTCTTTTCAAATTCAAATGTTCACGGATTGAAGTTTTTCGCAAAGGTCATTTGTACCTGCATTGACCAAAATTTCTGGTACCTGGTTCAAATCCTGGCCTTTTAAAGGGGGGGACATACTGGTTAATTCAGATTTTAACTACTCTCTGCCCTTGATGGGCTGTCTGGCAAAAAAATTAGGGGTTGAGACATAACTACCATAAAAATTGGTACTGTATTTTGGGTTTATCTTTACAAGATTTTTGTTGTCTACAGTTTGAGTTAAAAGTGAAGAACATCATGGCAAACCCAACTTCAAGCTAACCGTTACTAAAATAATAGCAAACGTATTATACAATGTTTAAACACTAGCACAATGTACTATTTGATGCTTTATGTAAACATATAAAACAAAATCGCCACCCTAATATCCTCTACTTCACTCCCAACTCGCAAGACAACACAAACAAACTGTGTATATCATGGAAAGGCACTTGCATTTGCCATGTAAGTTGCAGGAATGTTAAGTATTGTAGACGTAGGGGAAATGGTGAGACCTAACGAAAGTGGTGTATTTGACGGGGAAATGTAATTGGCTGGAATGTAAAATCTGGGTTCCACTAAGAAATTACCTACTCAGTGCTACATAACGACAACTGCAATTATTCATCCATGGGTGCTGTCAATCACTCCAACCAACTCTACCATAAAACAGTCTCTCAACAGGCCACCATAATTCCAGCAGCAGTCAAAAGGCACCATGGCACATAAACCTAATGCTGCTACTGTTTACCTTTGCTGCTCATAACAGGAACCTGCTGCAGATGCAATTCAAATATCACATCTAACACAAAAGCAATTTGTTCACCCTTACTATCTTGTCCTTATCGATGGGCAGCTAAAAACTGACTCTCTGGCCCCCATAGCCACTTACCCATGGTTGACCTGCCTGGTAGTAAACCATTAATACATCCTAATGGAAAGCGCTTAAAAATATTTTCAGGTGTAATAGCTGTCACTGTGCATCATAAACACGTCTGTGCATCAGAGATAAAGGGCACTATGTCACAAATATAAAAATTTACAGGAGTGCTGTTTACCCCGATACCATGTTGGCACACAGTGCCCTTTTTTACTGGCTAAATTTCTTACTATGCCGTATAGTACATAATGCTTTGCAACCCGGAAATAACTCAAAAGATACAATACGGCAAATGTGAAAGACTCAGTTTTGTAAAATATACATAGTGGCCTTTACTTCTGATGTGCAGATTTGTAACTTACTTTGGTGATTCTGTCATAGCAATAAAGATGTATAACCAGCAATTAAATAGTTGCGGCAAAAATTGCAAAAGTGTTAGTACGAAAAAACAATACAATATTTCAATGACCTGCTCACCTCTCGTCCTGATTTTATTATTTTTAAGTAGTGCTCTTAGTTTGATAAGTATATGTATAACATTTAGCATATTGCCATATGTTGTATTATTTTAAAATACTGAATTCAGTTTCTTTTTTTAACATTACAAGTAGCAAAATCATGAAATTGAAACCTAATAGATTAAATCTGAAATAGCTAAGTGTCAAACATTTATATATGTAATTATTATTAATGTAGGTAACAGAAATTAAATCAAAGGTCGATATGGGAACATTAATAACCCTTAATACCTACAGTGCAGGCTCACAGACATACACATGCAAATGATACTGTCAGTTTTCCCAACAGTATGTCATTTTGCCCTCTTATCTTATCTACCATCCTTCCTTACCACACACCATTCACAAACTTTAACAGTCACCCCATAGCTGTCTGGGAGGTCTTGTTACAGCATTTTTAAATTCTGAAGCGGTCTCTCATACAGTACACCAGAGTCAACGTTATGAAGATTGTATGTCGTGTGTGTAGATAGACGTGTAGGTGAAGATAATTTAAATAAAATAAAAGTATATTCTTTTATGGTAAAAAAAATCTTTAAAGTATAAAAAATGATGCCGGCTAAGAGCCAGCCACAGGTAGACAATGACGGCACTCGCCACTTAGTGGTACATGTGGGTAAGCACGTGCGTGCTTCCCGCTACAAGTACAGACTTTCCCAAAATGGGATCAAATGTTTCAGTGTATTATTTACTTTTTCTTTCACTGCAAAATATGTTTGAAAAGTGTAATATGTCTTATTTTAGGGTCTTGTGTAATGTTGATATTTAAAATTCAAAGTGTGCGTGACGCCAAAGGACAATAATATTCAGGCGAGAACTCCTCCACAAAACAATTTAATAACAACCAAAATTCCATATTTAAATTGCAACTGTAATTTTGTCCTAAAATACTTTTGGTGCCTCTTCAATTTGCAATATAATATTTTTACTCTGTGTGCATAGCACTTCCACTTGTGTGAACTCCATAGGCAGCCATGGTAGATCCGTGCGACCCCTGCCTCTGGGCAGTCCTCCTAGAAGAGATGGTGAGGCAAGACACTGTCACGTACACACTTCAAATTTTTGCACTGATGTAGGTTTCAATAGTTCACTTTAGTATACTGATTAACCTTTGCCTTGCGTACATTTTGCCGGACATCCCGAGCATAATGTTATACACTTAACTATTTAAGACCTTTCAGGCTTTTGGAATCTAAACGAGATGAGAGGAGATGTCGGAGAGGCCATGCGGCCCGCGCAGTTTGTGTATCATATGCCATACGTCCATGTCTAGAGCTGTTTGTAATTTCTGCTTCATTGTGACGTGCAATATTAAGGGTAATGTGCTTGTGTAATTATTTGAGGGTTTTTGTCATGTTGAATTGTTTTGCCTGAAAAGCTGCACTTCCAACACTCGTAGTGTGTACATATTTTTTTTTGTTTTCCTGTATCGTAAATTCAACGAGTGTAAGGTTAACTTCTGATAAAGTGTGCGTGTGTGTGTGTTTGTACCGCTGCATCTGTATGAATTCAAATAGCGCCGTATGTATCGAGTTTTTTTTATTGAAGTTGAAATTTTCAAAGTTACAACAATCTGAATGTTATTTCCATGCGAGCAAAATTTTCCACTGCTCCATCAAAAGAATACGCAACTCAGAATGCCACTGCTGTCTCACGAAAGACGTAAAACTAAAGCCCCCAACCCCTCAAAGTATCCTTTTTTCCCCTCGAAATAAAATAAACAGAACCCATGCAAACATAACTCATCAAAAGTAAAACAGATTGGAATGCCAACCTATCTATAATATCCTACATTGATATGGTTAGACCCATATTATTTTTTCCAGATTGAAAATTATAAAACATTCATGTGGTTGTTTGCAACAAAGGTTGTTTGTGTTTCTAGTAAAGTTATTCTTCTCCATTCCTTCTCGTAAACACACAGATGGCCTTCTGGAACATTTTCTTACTTTCAGCCATGTATAGCCGAAATAGTGTTTTTGGTGTCGTGTCGCGTCAGTGTTTTCATTACATCCACAAAATACAATGACATCACACCTGTCGCGTCGCATCTGTCGTGCCAATGTAAAGCCACCATTAAACCCAAACAAAACCTTATACTCTGAGATCTCAACAGATTTGGCTGCCCTTAGTTATCAAATTGCAACTTAAGTGGAAAATCTATACAGTGAATGTTTTAAACAGTATTTAAAAGTTTCTGACAACACACTAATACCATAGTACATGATAAGAACAACAATTTATACACTTAAACATTAAACAATGATTATTGAAATAAAAAAAAATATAAATACATAGATTAATTGGTGATAAATGCATCATTGTCTTTTAACGAGTGCATCTGAAACAAAGCACACAAACACAGAAAATATATTTACAATGGTAACAAAGCTTTTATTGCGAAAGAAAAAATAGGCTGGTAGCAGCACTTCCCAGCATGCCTCGTAGTGTTCCACAGACGTCCGGAGTAAAGCAAAATCCAAAACGACAGTTTGCGGTGGCCATGATGTCTGGTTCACATCCCACAGCGGGCATTGCATCTAGTTGTCTTCTGCTTGTCTCTTCCGTGATGAAACTCGCGAACATATTCAGGAACAGCTACTTGTAACAACAATTAATTACTGCAAAGCATTTTAAAGTGCTTAAACATATGCTTAGGGTTTTCCAGTGTAAAACAAATTTTCGACTGAAAACCAGTGTGATAACAGATATTTATCAACTAAGCAGCATAACATTAACTCTCAGCATTTTTCAGGCCCTATCAAAATCTTTATTCCACAAAAACTTGCAGTTCATTCGTCGCTCAACAAAAACTTAAATCATCAGCTTAAACAGGATCTGGGGCTTACTTCTGAGGGCGGGAGAGAAAACAGGAGCGGTGTAGCATGTAAGTCCAATACTAGGCACAAGTGTAGGCAAGCAACGTATAGGTACGGAGAAAAAATACACAAGACATAACCCTTAAACAATAATACATAATAACCCTCGACAAAGACAATAGATAACACTGGCACAAATAAACACTAGCTATGCACATATACTCAAGGCACTGTAAATCTACTACTTTGCAGGACTTTCTACTGCCTCATTTCAACAGAACATCTGGATGCAAAATAGCACTACTCAATCCCAGTCCAGCCGTCTACAAGCACTTAGATGTTGTTACAGACTTTTTATTTAACTGCTGCTGGTTGTTGGCTGAACTTAAAGTTGGACACATGATAGGGTTACAGCTGGTTTATGTTAAACTTTCCGACTGGTTTACCATTCATGTAAGTTAACTCATAGAAATTATTCCTGGTGATACCAGTGACTCTGTAAGGACCTTCAAATGTCACAAACAACTTGCGAGTAACAAACGCCCTATAGAACTAGTAGGACTAGTTCGGTGTAGAACTAGGTTGTTCAACTGGCACTTGCTTAATTTGCTTGACTTATGTCGCTTATGGCTTTCTGCAGCCAAATGAAGACATCTTCTCACTAATTCCAACAATTCTTTTCTTAGCTTCTCGAGATCCTCTTCAGTTATACAGGCGTCAAGTTTCGATAGAACGTCAAGATCTTGAACAAACAACCCAAGCGCTTATTAGTGAGAACATCTAACGGTGCTAGACCAGTAGTAAGGTGTATCATACGATCTTGGGATTTTCCTCACTTTCAGGCTCCTCCTTGGTGGTGGCCAAGGTGGGATCAAGTCTTGAACTTCCCGTTCCATGAGAACTTGTATCACGTACTTAGGCAGTTCTTCCACCCACATTCATAGATACCTCTCACCGGTGTGTGGTGAGCTCTTCCTTCCAGGACATCTCTGTGCTCTTGTTGCACAAACTATGTACCACTGCAGTACATCATCACATTACTGTGGACGGGTTCTATCCCTCTGAACAATGCATCATACAGTAAATGTCTGTGCAAAATGCATTATTGTGCAGTAGTGGTGTGTCCTTTTGCATTATGTTTGCTGAATTTCCTCCCTTTCTAACATGTGGATATGATTTGTCTCTTCCTTTTGCAGTGAATAATTTCCTGTGCTATAGGTAACACAGCCTCTGCGGAACATTACGTTTCTCAACAGGAACATTAGTTAAAGGTGCACGCGACTCATTTACTTGCAACGCCCTAAACATTTCATTAACTATGCAATGCCCTAAACCTTTCATTAACTACGCTTAACTTTTCCTGGATTTCTTCACTCCTCAATTCAAAATTTTTCCTGGCCTTCTGGTACTTTACTTCAGTTTGGTTCAGTTTGGTTCAGTTTACCATCAATGTGATGTTCAAACTTTACCAACTAATTGTCCATATTAGCTAAGAGGTTAGGATCAGGTGCAGATGAACTTATTAATGGCCTGTTCTCGACTTGTGTAATTCTGTTTTCCATTCCTGACATCTATCCTTCAAAACAACTGCGAGTTTGTTCTAAGTTGTTAGTGATTTTCTTCGCAAACAAATAGACAGCGGTGTGGACCTTAGCTACACTTGACTTCATACAAGCCAGTTGTTTCTCAGTGTTATCCTGGGAATGAGAGATACGCTCATCTTGAACCTTACTTGAATGGGTAGCCTAATTCACAGCTAAATAATTGACTACTGTTTGCAGTTCCATTACGGCTTGTTTTGTGCCTTCTACACGAGTTTACAAAGCCTGAACATTGTGACAAATTTCAGTTTTTAAATTTGCCATGCTGTTCTCCAGTGTGTTAAATTTGCTATTCTGTACCTCAAGTTTGATATCTATCTTATCATTCACATCAGCTTTTAGGGAATTGAAATAATTTCTGTGTACGTCGAACTGATTATTAATGCTTTGCACTGCCTGCATAAACATTTCTGCAGTTAAAGGAATAGGATTACTGGGCACTACATCACCATTAAAAATAGGAACATCTTCCTCTTGAACAATCATCTTTATATTCTCAGTGATAATGTGCTAAACAAAACTTTCATTTGCCAGTAATATTTCCTTGCCAACGAAACTTGTCTGTACTCAGCATCTGTGTACCTCACACACTATTCGTACTAGAATAAGTCTCTGCCATTTCTACTTTGTTTCCTTCTATTAGCAAATGGACGGAGCTTCTCAGGAAGTAAGTCTCTCGTGTGGGATTGTTACTAATTACTCTCTTTCCTTAATCAGCCAAAACATTGGAGCGCCAAATTATGTCTCGTGGGCTTACTTGTGTGTATGTTTTCTTATGGCAAAATTCTTTTTTAAGTATTAAATACTTATAAAAAGTATCGGCGTAAGAGTGATGATTGCAAAAACTTCCTAACATGCAGCTTGCTCTCTCTATGAGCATGGCATCTCGCAAAGAGGACAATGACGCCACGTAAGCCGACATCCTTTGTGAAATATGCGGCATGAGAAAATTGTCTTTAACAAGCAATGTAGGTTCAGAAAATTTTAAAATATTAAATTTAAAACACACGTAAGTTAATTGAGAGGCAATGGTGACATATTAAAAGAAATACAGCATTACACCAAATTGCTGAACACATTTACCCTTGGGCTTAGTATATCCAGGTAAGAAACACAATTTCATACAGTTTGTATGAAAATCAGCAAGACAAAAAGACACACAAAATCACTACATAAAGAAAGGCTAACTACTTCAACAACTACATGAAGCATAACACAGAAGATAAGTGTGAGAAAAAAATAGTTTTATTAATAGAAAATTATTACATAGATCAAGCATTCATAAATTATCTGGAAATAAATCAAATTGGTGTATTGTTTAAAAACCATTGAAAACCATGAAAAACATCTGTCAAAATAAGTAATTCTCAGTTTGAAGCAAATTGACTAACACACAATCAGAAAATGTTTGTAGCAATATAACTCAGCACAGAACATAAGATTCTCACTACTGGCTTCTGGTATGTCCTTGGAAACTTCAAACACCCTCTTTAATTTAACAGCTTCCAAAATTATTCTCCTCAAATTAAAAATGTAATTCAGTTGTTCCAAAACAAAATTAAAATTACGAAAAGTCTGTACATCTCAATGTAAAATATTGTTGCACACATTACCACCCTATGTAGGCCTTGACGTGTGCCGCTTATATGAATTATACCAAACGACTGCAACTCATCTTTAACCTGTTTTACTATACCAGGAACCACAACCATAGATGGCTACAGGACTGTTTGCCATGGAGGGACAGTTACAGACACGTGGTATCACGTATTACCTGATGTTCCAGACCCAACTTTCTCACACTACTCACGTAGTATCTATGTATCCCAGGGAAGGGTCAACCCAACATGTTATTCACGAGTGCACTGGAATCGCTCCCAGCCTAGTAAGCAGTTGTAGCACGTGATATAAGCAATGTTTCCAAGCAGCCACAGTAACATATCAGCCTTCCCAACGCACCTGGCAGACAGAGTGTCGCCACTCCAACTAAGCTTACCAAGAGGGCCGAGCGCCGCCGAGCACAAGGGTAGATTCTCCCACCCCGCTCGCTCCAGGCAGACGTCACAACTCCCACTCCTGCCCAGGCATGAGTCGGTTGAGCGCAATATATAAGTCCGTACATGGCCGAAGGAGTGAGTTAATCTTCAGGAACTCACCTCAAAACTTCTGTGCTGGGGCTCTCTACTGAACCTTAAGCCCTCACGGTCCTCTCCGAGAACTCCAGAGATCTTCAGTAGCCTATAGTGGCTGCCACCACCAACAACAAGAAGCTCCAAAGGCTCCTACCACTTCAACCAAAAGCTCCAGAGGCTTCTACCACTTCTACCAGAAGCTCCAGAGGCTTCTACCAGCAATAGCTTCTAGAAGCTCTTCAACACCAGAAGCATGCACAAATGCACTCCACACTTCCCCTGTTGATCCTCCTGGTTCAACAGCTGCTGCAACTTGCTGGTAAGTGGCAACTACACCCACTGCCCTTTTGGTAGTGGCCTCTTTTGTGAAGTCTCATCTAGACTACCCCAAGGTAGAATAACTGCGTCTGAGTTATTTTCATAGCCATCACAGTCATTCTAATCTTGAGTAGCCTAAGAGCAGGTCACCTCCACCTGTAAATCGTAGCTTACTTCCATTCACATTCTTGCTTAGTAATAAAAATACGTGTCACCAATATTTATTATTAATAGTAAATATCTTTTAATCCTATCCCTAAACTGAATCTGTTATAGAGATAAATGCTTCCGAAAACTAGGTACTGAACCCTTAAATGGCGCAAGCAAGAGAACAGGTTTTTATAATTTTACAATCCATAGTGTAGGACTGCGGCTCCCCTTCAGGAATTTGTACGTCGGAAACACACCACTTTGGACGGCCACCCGTTCTGTGCACCACGGTGTCCAGAAAGATAGAGCCCCAACCACAAGGTACTCATCCAACAGGAGCAGGACAGATACCTCAAGTTGTATCGCTGCCGGAGCACCGCTGGTGCTGGCAGGGGTATTTTAGCAGGGACTGGAGGCCCGACTGTAGCTAGACCACACCCCGACAGTAGTAGGAAGACGGCCCACACGACCCACCACTCTAGGTTTGTGTGCCAAGGTGCAGAACTGTAGGAGCACAGGGTCCGTGCTGTAAACTGCTGTTGGACTCTACACTTAGTCAGGGTACCGTCTACTGCTTGCACCCGACGAGTAAGTTAAGTATCACTGCTACCTCTATGCTATTTGGCGAGAGTCCCGGAGCTCAAAGGGAAGAGAAAAAGGAGAAATTGTTTACTACCATGCGAGTTTGTACCAATAACCCCCCCGTGTACTTGGTAGAGACACCCCACGAGCTCAAGCTGCCCGTTACCTGGAGAAGCCTTCCTCTTCAGTCACCATCCCTGTTTACTTCCCTACGCACAGTAGACTAGGCATCAAGTGTCATCCAGCAGTTGGTGCCCTGGTCACTGGGAGTGACACCAGCAGGGTGAGCATGGTTGTAATTTTGGCCCGTCGTAGGCGCGACATGTAATTGTTGTGATACTTCATGTAAAAAAGTGAGCATGGATCAAATTTAAACGCGTCCTAAGGCATCATAACTACAGCACACCTATCATTCTTGTGTCGCCATATATTAGCCATTGTGACTGCAGCCTGCTGTGCGACAGACAAGATGGCTGAAGGCCCAAGTAATAATCTCAAATTGTATATGTCCATTTACAAAAAAATTACAGGTTCTATAAAATGTATTTATGTACAAATTGATACTTAATGTACGCATAAGTAATTGAATTGTTTCAATTTGTCCCCACTGTCTTAATAAAATAATAAACACAACTTAAAACATATGGGATAACTGTGGACTTTTACAGTTAATCTACCCTTTTACACGGTACATCTTCAAAGGTGTGTGTGTAGCCCAGTGGGTTAGTGCGCGGGTTCGCGCCCCGTAAATTTTAGGTTTTACAATTCAAATCTCTATGTAACTATTTTTTTTTTAGTTATTTTATGTGACACATTATTGCTGTTTATATTTTATGTTATTGAACAGAAAATGCTTATTTCTAGAATATCTTTGTCTAAAAACAATAATACAAACCAAAGCTAAATAATAAACCACAGACAGCCAATTGCACTGTGCAGTTACTTGCATATTATTGCTTTTATACAAATAAATTCTTGAAATAAATGTTTTCTGACAATAACATAAACTATGAACAACAATAATGTATCACATAAAATAACTAAAATTACTGCAATGCTAATTCTTACCCTACTTTTGATAAAATGTAAATAAGCTGATCACAGTGGTGAATTAAATATTGTTTTATTGAATGTAGCAGCCAAATAATTATGTGAAATAAACATATCTACGATAGTTTAATATTTATATTGTGCAATTTACCAAAATTTAAAAATGTAAAAAAATTTTGGCTGGGGATTGGGATTGAACTCACACCCTTCGACTCTAGATTGTTACATTACCATCTGTGCTACCAAGCCAAGTTGGAATAACAGGATGAAAATATACAAGTTATTATTTCATCGCAAAATCATGAAGATTTAAGTTGTGTGCCCTTACTTTTGGTTTTTGGTAGAGACAGGGCTGGATTTAGGTGCAAGCGATATAAGCGGCCGCTTGGAGCGACATGCCTGGAGGGGCACCAAGAGGGGTCCAAAAGGGAAGGGCGTGCTGATGGGATAACGATGAAAGGCGATTACTCATCCAGGAATGCACTGCATTGCGAAGCGGCAGAGCCAGAGGCAGTGTGAGGAGGGAAGTGATGCGTACAAAGACCAAATGTTTGAGGAAGGGTGCACAGGTTCATTCCTTTGGTGCTGTGACACAGGCCAGACAGTGTCGAGTTACAGTATAACAAAAAGGAAGGGACTCATGTACACCATCAATTGTTCGTCAAGCAAGGGACTCGCAATCAGTGGCTATTTCTAGTGAAGATAATTTTATGAGGTGGCATTTGAGCTCGGGAATCAGGAATGTAAACATATCAGAAAAAAAGAAACCATCGGGGGGGTTCTACAGAAAAAGAAAAGCTGAGGAAGCCAAAGACAATGAGACAAGCTAAACTATTTAAATGGTTTTTCTCAGATTCCATACATTCTGAAACAACAAAATTTGATGAGCGTTTGAAACCTCAAGAAATGTCAGTTAGTACTGGAGAAGAGCTATGCTTATATCCAGAAATTTCAAATTCCGTAAGTCGCTGTAGAGTGTAGACATAACACATAAAATAATGTTTTCATTTTTCTGACACTTAGCCTACAGTGACATGTAAGAATGTAATAATTTTATTGTTTCATTTGTTTATTATATCATTATTTCTGTTTTAATGTCCAGATTGCTTCAACAAACAAAATTACTTCACGCTACACCAAGCTGAAGCAGATGAAAGAACAAGAATACACGTTAATAAGCCAACCTACACCTATTGTTGATTTGGACCTGGATGGGAAACATTTGCTTCTGGTAATTTCAGGTTTAAACTGAAATATTTTAGGTGGTTGATTCTCGTAAATGTGTGAAATTTGAGATGGTTGACCAAGTGGATGTATCATCATTTCAAAGGTAGGTACCACATGCAATATGCATGTATTTTGTAATTTTTAAGTGTTTATTATTTAATAGTGATTAAATTAATTGTTTAGATTAAGGCTACTGTTAAACTTACAAAAAATCTGTGGCTAAAATCTATACATAAAATAAACATTTAATAAGAGATTTTCTTTTTAAAAAGAAAATGAACAATTACAATGGTCTGCTATTTTTCCATGATTATTTGTGCAATTTCAGATTCATATTTTTTCCCACTGAAACAACAAAATATTGAGGTGCTTTTATCTACTGTATTTAGCAGTTTCCAGTGACCATGCCAATGTGACCACTCACTACTATAATATAGAATATAATAAATTTATGGTTAATTGACTACTGGATTGGTTTCCTCTTACAGGACTCCCAGGAAAACCCCTCAGCTGCAGCCCAAATATCGAATGATTGCGGAGAATGGCCAGCAAGAATTTCTGACGACATACACCAGATCTTTGTTGAGCGAGGGCCTTTGCAAGTAATGGATATAAATTTCCCAACAGATGATAAAGGTAGGAGATTCACACCTGCCAATCACCGTAGAAAACTAACTAATGGGTAAGAAATTCAAAGGGAGTGGTTGGTGTACTCCATTCGACGAAATTAAAGTTTTTGTTTTTGCTGCAAACTTTTTAGTAATGAAAAAATATCTGTTACTTCTGCAAGTGGGTTTTCAGATTGGAAAAATATGTCTGGATTTCTTTCTCATCATGAAAAATCACCAGTCCACATCAAAGCCTTCCATTCTTGGTGGGAGCTTTCCCCTGTGATTATTCTCCGGTAAAACTGTCAACGAAGAACATCAGAGGTTGACAAAGGGAAACTGAATACTGGAGGGAAGTTTTGAAGTGTTTGCTTAGCATTGTTCAGTTTCTTGGAACCCAGGGTTTGGCATTTCGGGGGACAACTGAAAATCTTTTCAAAAAAGAACATGGGAACTTTTTGCAGTTAATTGAGCACATAGCAGAATTTGACGATGTAATGGTTGAGCATCTACGAAGGGTTTCATCTCAGGGGAGTAAACATAATTATTTAAGTAAAACCATACAAAACGAGTTCATTACATTAATTTCAACAAATATACAGAACTCCATACTAGGTGATTTGCAAAAGGCAAAATATTATTCTGTCATTTTACACTGCACTCCTGAAGTAAGTCATACTGAGAAAATGACAATGGTATGTTGGTTTGTTCAAGTGGAGAAAAATGAAGATATTGCCATTCGAGAGCACTTTATAGGTTTCATTGCTATTAGTGATTAGTCGAGAGAGGGACTTATGAAAATTTTTCTTAAAGAGCTGTCAAGGCACAACATTTCATTAGATAATATGCGTGGCTAGGGTTACGACAATGGGACAAGTATGAAGGGGAAGCATGTGGGAATTCACAAACGAGTCCTTGATTTGAACCCTCATGCACTCTTTGTGCCATGTGGTAGTCACTCACTGAATTTAGTAGTGAACGATTCTGCTTTGTCTTGTACTGAAGCAGTGAATTTCGTTAGTGTCATCCAAGAGATATACAATTTTTTCTCAGCTTCTACTTATCGATGGAGCATTTTGAAAAAGTATCTTACCTCTCTCACAGTCAGTAAAACCACTTAGTGGCACACGTTGGGAAAGCAGAATAGACGTGTTGACACCACTTAGGTATCACATTGAAGATGTGTATGTTGCAGTATACAAGACAAGTGAAGATCAAAGAATAGATGCTTTCGGAAGAAACACTGCTGCTGGAATAGCCAAAAAAACTGTTAGATCTTAACTTCATTTGCTGCTTAATAACTTGTTACCACATCCTATTTAAAGTCAATCTTGTGAGGAAGTTTCTTCAAAAAGTCTGTCTGATCTGCAGAATGCCATTAGCCTCCTTCACAGTGTTAAGAGTTTCCTTGAAGGCATCAGATCAGATGAAGGATTAAAAAGCATCATCACGGATGCCAAGGAGCTAGCTGAAAAATTAGATATAATTCCAGAATTTGAAAAGAAAGACGGTGTTCGGCCAAGGAAAAAAAATAGGAACTTTTCCTATGAGGGGATGGATGAGGCCATTCCTTCTGGGAATGAGTCATTTAAAGTGAACTTCTTCTTTGTTGTCTTAGACACAGCCATTGGATCACTTGCACAACGATTTGAGCTGATGGAATGTCATAGTAAAACTTTTAGCTTTTTGTATGACATTTGTAAACTTCAAGAATGGGATGGTGATGAATTGAAGGCCAAATTCATGCAACTAGCAAAAGTGTTGACTGATGGTGAGAAATGTGACACAGACGGGCAGGAACTTTATCAAGAATTGCTCATCTTACCATCCATGGTACCTTCAGGAAGTTCTCCAGCGAATGTGTTAAACCACATAACAAATAATAGTCTTATGGATATATTTCCAAATGTTTTAATTTCTCTTCATGTACAGTTAACATTGCCCATCTTTGTTGCAAGTGGCCAACAAAGTTTTTCTAAACTTAAGATAATTAAAAATTACTTAAGATGAACCATGTCCCAAGAAAGATTGTATGGTCTTGCCACAATGGCAATAGAAAATGATGTACTTAAAACTATTGACACATCAAAATTTTTGAAGGAATTCAAAATTAAAAGCTAGAAAAATTACCTTTTAATAAGTAATGCTATTGGTTTAACATTGAACAAAGTATTTCAAGCTTAAACGTATGTTACCATTACTATTCATGCACTATTTTTTTGTGTAACTATTCCAATATTTACAATAAGTAAAATCACTTTTATTACTACTTCTAAAATAGTTTTAGACATTTTGATGCAAATATGTTTAGTTGAATGACTACTGAAAATAGGAATGTCTGTGGTTATGACTACTAAATGTCTTTTTGTATATTTGTGTTAATGTAAGTATTGTTTACCTTTCACTAAAATTCTAAAGAAAGACATTTTTAATAAAGAGTATCAAATTTCAGGCATCTTACAAATTCCATTCGGCCTTGACAATAGGCTACAATGCTGCACCACATAAAAATTGCCTTTCTTTTACAAGTGATTTCATTGAATGAAGAAATTTAGACTTTATAATACAGAAAAGGGGGGGGGGGGGGGGGCAAACTCAGCTTGTAGCGAAATTTGGCCACAGTTCGGCCCTGGGTAGAGATGGGTCGAAGTTCAAAAACTCAAGCAGAGCCGAGTCAAGCTTTTACTATTCAACTCGGCTTGAAACTCAAGCCAACATTACCGCCTTGTTGAACCTCTGCTCGATAATCAAGCCACTTTTAACGTACTGCTCACAACTAGGAAGTACCATATGTACTTGTGTATAGAGCACCCTTTTTCTCAAAATAAGGGAAAAAATTTCTGGGGTGCGTGGCACACATGAAAAAAAAAAGGAAGAAGTAGTAGCCATAAACTGTCTGGGGATGTTGAGGGAAGTGGCACAACTGTCTGTTGTCTCATCTCTCGCTCTTACATCATTCCTCTCCCTTCTCCCTCTTTCTCTCTCAGCGACCCTTCAGTTATGTGTAGGTCGCAACCCCACTTCCCCCCCACCCATATGACATCCTGTCACACCGCAAACCACAGCTGCCACGTGTTTACCCTCCACCCCTACCTGATCTTACACCCAGATGTTGCCGGTTGATAATCCCGCCAAGCCCTCTTTGTTTCTGTGGCAGAGGATAGCAAACTATGATCAGGGGACCGTGAAGGGATGAGGCGAAAAGAAGGGACAAGGCGACACTTTTTTTTAGAAAAAGTTAGCAAAAAAAAGAGCTTGTCACTGCTAAAAGGAGAAAGGAGGAAAAAGATAAAGGAAGCCGGAAGTGTTGAGTAGTAGGAGCGCAAGGTTTTCAGAACTTTTTTATTTTGGCTTTTTGCGCCCAAGTGATTTAGTTAAAGTATTTTCCAAACATATCACAATCACCACACATTAATGTGAAAAGAATAATTGGCTCCATACTTACTAACAGGGCGCCACAAATTTTTGGTACAATTTTATTAAAAAAAACAATTTTTCCCTGGAACTTGTTGGAAAAATCTTGGTGCGCACTATACAAGAGTATGCTATATACGAGTAAATATGGTAAAGACACTTCAACTTTGTTTAGATTTTGAAACAAAGATAAATACATGAAACCTAGTTGTTGAGATCCTGTTTATGTCAATTTCCTATATCAGTCTCTTTTTTTGGACAGTCTCGACAAATATCTTATATAAACTATGTTTAAAAAAACTTGCATGCTGCAACCCTTATTTCATTAATTTACCTGCATTCATCACTCAGACATTCAGTCCAAAATCGACATACCTTTGGAACAATTTTTTCGCTATGAAATACAGTAGATTTTCGATGATTCATTCCAGTTATTTATATTTTTACGCATTTCTCTATGGGACATTCACCAAAGATTATCTGCATAATTCGATTTTGAACGCTATGTGAATACAAAACAACTCGGAAGATTGATAACTGATGTTATCGATAGTATTGTTTACATTCCACCACAGTTTTTCTTCTTCTTTGTATGTCTTTACGGCAATCATAGATTGGCGACGAGACCACCACCAAAAAACCTTATGCTTCTTACGTGTTTACTGGATTCTTAGGTTGGCAGCAATGAGAAAAAATTTCACAATCTCCAACACTGTATCCAACTTCTTATTATTGTAAACGGTATTTGGAATGAGGTCAGAACTGTGATGGTATGTAATTTAACGGGCGTGATTATTATCAGAAACTATTGGCTGCATGTTTGGTTAGAATTGTAAAGGTTTGAAAAAGACTAGGCAAGTAATAATTGGCAAAAATTGTTGCAAATAAATCAGACATGGTAATTTTTACCAACTGATATATGTAATATTTTTATACAAATATATTTTATCGTAATTTAGTTTTTCATGGATTTGAATTCTGAGTTATTTGTTTTTTTATCCGAGACACATTTTAATAGGGCACCCTTAAGCCAATTCCTTTGAATTATATTTGACAATTTTTAAATATACATATTATTTAGGAATTTTTTTTTTTGACTAAATTGAAAAATTATTTAAATTGAATGTGACCTAATATGTACGTGCCATAAGGCTTAGGCTCAATGTTATTTTTTTTTTAATTGGCTCGGCTTGAAATTATTTTTCTAAAGCTTGGCTTGGCTCGAAGCTCGCCCATCTCTAGTTTTTGGTTTAATGGGTACCGTTACGATTGTTAAAAAGAATAGTATATGAGTACACTCTCTTCACCATATTATATGCAGTTTAAACCTTCAGAGTGCTGTGATTACTTGAAAACGAAATAAAAGACGTACAAACAGAATTAAAGGCTGAGTATTCACATTACCTCGTAAAATGGCGTTTTCAAAGAGGAGACATATTTTACAAAGTATTTTGTATTGATTTTATTAGTTTATTATCGTTGTCACTTTACTTTATACACGTTTACCGGTAGCCATTTTATTTTGAAAATCTTTAAAGACGGAGCAAGTTGCTAGACGTATACTGAAGTGAATGTTGTATCACTCAAATACTTTTGACTGAATGAAACAATGGAATTCTCACTGATTCATATTTACAGCGTAAATACAATACATACTTGCACTGTGGACATTGCTTCAAATCTGTTGCGCTGGAGGAAAATCTAAACTACAACACAACATTATCAATTCATTTGCTTATTTTTGGTGGATGTTTTCTATTGACTGAAGATTGCCGACAGATTATCCAACTTTAAAAAACAACACATCTCTTATGAAGTTTCAATACCAACATCTGAATATTTACACTTCCGAGCCGTCATAATCACAATGCTTTAGTTAACGACTGGAGAGTTATGACAACAC
The DNA here is from genome assembly GCA_029891345.1 of Dryococelus australis. Taxonomy (NCBI): domain Eukaryota; kingdom Metazoa; phylum Arthropoda; class Insecta; order Phasmatodea; family Phasmatidae; genus Dryococelus; species Dryococelus australis. The sequence continues at coordinate 30,275,120 of CM056996.1, forward strand.
GATCCGTTCTCCCATTTTCGTGCAGCTGTCACCACATTGCCATTGTCCGTATGCCATCTCAGAACTGTGACAGTATCATGTAAAAGAACCATGCTCCCGCTGCAGGTTGGGCATTTCCAACTCCTACTTCGGAAGCAGTGCAAGCGCCGAGTGAAGCAAGAAATTCTGTACGGAAACTTGTCAGTAAGCACCACCCAGGCGACTGCTGATCCCAGTTGACCTGCCTCTACACCAGAGCCCAGGAAACCAGTGTGATTACCCTGGTAAGTCAGCCCTACTTCAACGGGTAAAGGTCAGATATATTACAGTACCACTCACAGCTGGTTTTGTACAGAGTAGTACCCCAACCAGTGTTAGTCTCTGGCAGAAAGTTCAATCAGAACCAATAATTGTTTACCAGAGCATGTCTGGCCTAGCGTACGCCAAAGTTACATTGACTAGCCTTAAGCGACATATGTCAAGTACTTTTCTGTGTAATTCTGTTAATCAATAAAAACGGAACCAGGTAAGAACGCCCCGAGAGAGTAAAGACAATAGCCGGGACCAATAAACCAGAATTCGAGGAGTCTAGAAACACATTTTGGCACTCAGACCAATCAGATGTCAAGAGAGCGATGGCAGTCCTACAGAGCGACATAGCTGACGTGGTTCCTGAAGCATGTAATAACACCACTTGCCATGGTATCTGTATTCACTGTATTATATGCAGCCATTGTCAAGGACAGTTCCACTACCAGTGCGTAGGATGTGAAGATGAAGCCCAAAGCACTGATAGATAAGAGTACAGGTGCAAGACATGTCGAACTTGACAAGACACGTATTGTAGCTTGATAACGTGTCCAGGTCACAGCATCAACATAGTACACTGTATAATATGTAACGAGCCTTACCACCCCACCCGCATAAGCTGACTGGAAGACAAGAGTTACTCGGCAGGAACTGGTGTATTGGAGCAAGGTATGAAAGCGAGCCGCCAAATACCATCCGCACAACCCAAGATATTATTCTGGGCATACGAGGCAGCCAGGAACAGCTCCAAGCTGTCCTACCCAAATATGCACGGAGAAAATGCAAATCCCTGATTACGCAGGTCGATCTCATGAGGACCCCGTCGCTTTCACTAACGAATGTGAAAAGGAGTTGAGTAAAATCAACCTCCCCACGAAGCAACAGGTCACTCACGCACAAGCCCCCCTAAACGGGAAAGCTTTGGAATGGTGGAAATGCTATTGCAAGTTCATCTCCAAATAGGGTAAATTTTTCAAACAACTAGTGGCGAATTTCACCAGTGAAGAGGTGGTAGCTAGGTTGACAATGGAATTTTACAGAAATGTGCAGGAGCCCGCTGAAGAGGCTGAGTTCTTTATCAGAAGAAAAGAACACATGTTCAACCGAATACTCCCCAATGGGAACAGAGCCAGTGCCGTTCGCTATATTGCAAGAATGTTGTTACCCAATCTGAGAAATGTATTACTAATGCCAAAACAATCCAGCCTAGATGAATTAGTAGACTGTGTGAAAGAAGCGGAACACAACTTCCAGGCACAAGCAGCCTTAGATAAACCACAGAATAGTAAGGCAACGGAGTCAAGCCGAACTCCATACGAGCACAAAGTGAGAAACCCCTCCCCTAACCCAAAAATGCTATTCGTAAAAAAATGCTGGTTTTGCCCGGAACATCATCTGTATAAAGACTGCCCCGGAAGGGCTATGCGATCACGGAGTACAGGAGGAGGCACTGCATACAAAGCAGCTACTTCAACCACCACTAATCAGTCATGACAGCAAGCAGGAAACGCCGAAGCTGGGGTGGGAAACGGGCCACCACAGCCGGCAAAAGAGGGCTCGGTATCCAACACTTTGAAGAAGCTACCCCCTTTGTTGCCTCCCACTTAGAAGTGGAGATCAATGAGAAAAGGGTGTTAGCCCTTCTAGATTCAGCAGTGACAAGAAATTTTATCCAAAGCAATCAGCTAAGCCAACAACAGCGTAAGAATCTCCAACCACAGAAAAAACCTCATACACATGGCTCAACCCGATGCTACCTTACAAGTAGACGGCAGAATCGAATTAACCATAAGCCTACACAGGCTAATCCGACTGAATTCATGGTCTCCCCAGTCCTCACTGAGGCTGTTATATTTGGCTGTCCCTGGCTATGACAACATGTTATAGATCACGGGAAACGACAAGTGTATTTAAGCAATAATTACCGAGTCACTGTAAATTGGGAAAACAGCCCTGAAGCAGTGATACCTGCGCCTATAGACAATGGCAAGATCAACCATGACCTCCCGAAATCGAGCCAAGGCCTACCAGGAAGCCCGAGGCAAGAACACCAGACACAGACAGGGAGTAAAGCTACTTTCAGTCCATGAGAGTAGACGTTCCGAAGTGTCGAGAAGCAGTCTCTGTTAGATCCCTGCCCTCGATGCCGGCGAGCTACACTTGCAAGGTCACAGTCACACGTGATCAGGTCACCCCTGGATTAAGCAAAGTTGCATAGCGCAGCACCTTGGATAGACAATCCAGCCAAAAACTTAGCAGTTCTAGTAGGATCTTGCAACAATCCAAAACACCCCTGGCGAAGGAGGCAGAAGACCCACCAGCACCTTCTCCCTAGCCTGCTGCTACTCCAGAGCCAAGAGTCGAACCAGAGAGGATGAAGACGAAGTCGACCTTGGACCCAGAGAGAGCACCGCAAACGGCAAGTGAGCCGCCAAGCAACAGACACCGACGAGACACTACCATCTTCTGTACTAGAAGACACACCAAATGTCAGCAAGGGAAAAGGACCAAAAGGACCTGTTGTGTCCCCCCCCCCCCTCAGACATCCTCTGATGTGGTAAGTCAGGTATGCAGCAGCGAAACTAACGGCCACCACACACCTTCTGAGGGTACAAAAGTAAAACCCACTGGTAACCATAGGAAGAGGGGCCCAACAGCACCCCCGCTCAGGAGATCACCAGTACATTAGGGATGGCTAGCAGCAGCAACGCCGACGCCCTAATCCCATCCGGCAGAAGAACTAACCAGTGTGACTGAGGACGAGGGGCCTGAGAGCGCCCAAGCTCAGGAGATCACTGAAACTATAGGAAAGGTTAGCAACTGCGACACCGACGTCCTACACCCGCTTTCTGAACAAGCCGAGGACACCACGAGAGCCGTCGAGGTTGAAGGCCATCAGGTCACCGATCTAGACGAGACCTTCGATGTCCAGAAACTACCTACACTCCGGGTAGGAACTCGAGTGGTCGAGAGCTCTACCTTGCACTGCCTCATCGTCCTTAGTACGTGATCAGTCCTCCCCAACGGTTGCAGCTGAAGACGATGCTCCAGCACCACATGCTGAACCCAGAAGAGTGATGCCCCCATGTGCCGCCAAAGCAGTAGCAGTGCCAGGCCGGCACAAGAAGTCTCCATGAGAGGGTATCGTTTACTGCTTGCACCCGACTACGAGTACGTTAAGTGTCACTGCTATCTCTATGCCATTCGGTGAGAGTCCCGGAAATCAAAGGGAGTACAAAATAGGGAAGTTCCTTACTGCTAAGTGAGTGTGCAAATAACCCCTCTGCAGTTTGTAGCAGCCACCAAGGGGCTGCACACATTTTACTTAAGATACAATGGAGTATAGCATCAAGAGCGAGGCACTTATTTATTAAACAGCGCTGCCTGGCCCACTCACCAGTGAAGTATAAATACAGAGTGCATCGTGCCACCCCTGACCCAACCAAGTGATCAAGGCATTATGTCATATAATTGTCGGAGCAGACAACGCAAGATTCAGAGAGGCTGAAGAAGAGAACTACAACACCATCCAGGCCTAGAGGGGATCTTGGCCATTCTGCAGTACTTCTCTTATGGTAAGCATAATACGGCTAGGCAGTTAGGCGTAAGGCTATTTATCGAGACCCCATTATTCAGTTTATCCAGTACCTTAACTACTAGCTGGCAAGGACAGGTAGATCCCAATAAGCAGAGTTTAAGTGTAGAAGCACAAGTGTGCATTAATATTGCGTATAAGTTCTTTATAATAGATTCTGTGTTGTATCTCATATTTTATGATCTAATAAATGTGTTTTATGGTTAGTGAATTCTCTGTCTAGTTTTAATCCCCATCAGCTATGCCTCCATGAGTGCTTCCCCTTCATACAGCAGTCTAGCATTATACATTAATACCAGTAATAGCAGAGTGAAGTAGTTGAGAAAACTTACACAAGAGATAGGAGGAAGGGGAGCACTACACTGGTGGAGACGCCTATCGTCCCACCTCGCACTTATGCAAATACGTTTCTAATTAGGAATTCTTGTAGTAGATTGCGCTTCCCACTGTTTTATTGCACGCTACAGGAAACCAGAAAAGTAGGAGAGCAAAACATGGCTGATCTTCACGTAAACCACAGCACGCTCACGCGTAGTTCAGCGTGAGTTCAATTACAAATTAATTATTTCTCTATTCAAGTATATTTAAATAACTTCATTGCATTAGTGAGTATAACTTTCAGAATTGTTTTAGTGTGCCAGTATAAATGTTTAATTGTCTTTACAACTAACATATTTGCGGCAGCATACGTGACAGCTGTTTCCTACCACATGGTCAGGGCAAGCACAGTAAGCGATAGTGTGCAAGGTTAGTTCGCCACATGCTAAGTCAGTGGATCACGCAGACAGCCTTGCCAGCCTAGCACCTTGATGTCACATTGCCTGCCCAAGAGCCTTAGCATAGCTTAACTCTTCTTCTCTTATACTAATGCATGATTATCGCTTGTTTCTGCATGCTGGAACTCCTGTTCCTTTATAAGCCAGAAAGTCTCTATTTATTTTGTGTTTGTTTCAGAGATCTTTCCTATCCCTTCTCTTTTGTATTTAGAACTAGCTACACAAAGCGCACTGCATCAACAACTCACATACTCAGATAACGTTCAAGTCTACACTACATAACCTTATTCTAACATGTCAAAATGAGTAACGAACAGAAATCCACCGCACAAACGATAAGGAAATTGGTTAAAACACTATTAATTGACTTAAACGACGATAAACGTGCAGTTAAAATACACAAGCAATTAAGGAGCCATTTAAACAGTGAAAACACAGAATTGATCGCCATAGTACACACCCCACCACGTACACCGCTGGTACAAGCGGATATCTCAGACCACGCCCCCTCCACATACTTCAAATAACAGATCCACCTTTAATTTCCATTCCCAGCACAAACACTAACATTACTGAACACGAGTACACCAACATAAATAACACAACAGAACACCAGTCTGTCAACGCCGCAAATGACACAGTTCCGATCGCACAACCACCCAACATTCCTAATCCAACTCACGTTATTTTACAACACCCACAACCCATTTCCACATTCACAGGAGAGAATAATCAGAATTTAGAGGAATTTTCAGACACATTCAATGCCGCAAGCAAACTTAATGGTTGAAGTGAACTAGAAAAATGCCGCCGCCTAAAGTTTTACCTGCAAGGCACAGCCAAAGCAGGTATATAAGAATGTATATTACGCTAACGGGGAGCATATTTCTTGGCAACACATACAGACGAAACTATTAAGACACTTTCACAAAGCTTGACACAACAGACCACTACAGACAGCTGCTACACTCAATGAAACAACAACCAGGCGAGAGTTCTCAGACTCACACAGAAAATTTAACTTTCTATAAGAATAAATGTGAACCACGGTTGCCTGAGATAGAATTCGTTAAGATAATTTGGAACTCTCTGTCACCAGCCCTCGCCAACAAACTTGTACCGTTACAAAACAACACTCTAAACCAACTATTACACATCAAAAACAATGAGCTTGACATATACAGATACAACCAGATCATTGAACACACCTCACAAAGTACACAACATGTCAAACTCCAAAAGGAGATAACCATGTTGAAAGAACTAAACACGTTCAAAAACACAAACAAACATACAGCATCATGCCCACATCCAGTGAGATACATTCAAAAACCTACATTTCACCATGTGTACAGAGAACCCACCACAGACACACGCATATTCAGACCAGGTTAGATAGCCCACTGCATTTGAAAGGACACAGAGTAGGGAACACTACAGACAACCATCACACCAAGGATCCGGTAAATACCACGCACACAACAAGGCAGGCCCCTTCAGGGCACAAACGAGAAATTATGAACATGCACAGGAGGATTCTAATGGAGTAAGGTACAGGGAAAAAGAACATCCAGGTTTGTGATGCATACAGGGCAATATTTAACAAGGTGGTGCCCACGAGATGATACACTGATATTGCTAAATACAAGCCCATAGCAGCCAGACAGTATCGACCAAACCAGCATTATTACAGACAAATGTGTGCGCAACACACAAAAATACTGAACATCACTCCCAAGTCCAAAATACATTTCATGTCGTAGGCGCAACCAGCCACCACAGCTAGGTCAAGTAAAGTTTTGCCTTAGTGAATTGCATGTGTGCAGCCGGCCGAGCGCAATAAACGCAAACACATCACTCCGCCCTCCCACATGATTCAGGTCAACGTTGCCAAACCGCTGCCACCCCACGCTGAAAAGTGCAATGTTGCGAAGTGTTGCCGGACCGCACAATCTTGCCCAAGACACGTGTGCCCTGTGTTTGTATACAGGGCATAAAGTGTGTCATAGTAGCTTGTTTCCAAACCAGAATTTCGAATTTGCGACCCATATAGGAGACTGATTTAAACATTTTAAAAACAAATTCAGACTGACAATGAGAACTGTTTTTCTAGAGCACAAAACAAGGAATAGCGCCGTAGCCACTAATAGTTGTCACAACACAAGCAGCGAGGCCCGTGATGAGCCAATTTTTAAAAACATACTGAGCAGGCCCGCGCCTCAATCTAGTTCATGTCAACAAGCACATCCCGCAACAGACGTGGAATGTCAGCACGTCGGACTTTGCACTTCGACACAAAGCAAGATTTAATATTAGGTGTAGCCTTCATTAAGAAGTATGACATCATCCCACTATTAAAACACAATGGTCACAACTCTAATAAATTAGTACAGATACCAATACACTCGGCTACAACAGCTCATGATGATACTACTTCTATAGAACATTCTTTCAATGCACTAGATAGTTTCGAATCTGAACAGACCAAGCTACCGCATATTAAATGGGAAGTTAAATATCAAACAAACAGAGGCAATTACAAATATTACTAACAAATAAAAACATAGGTTTGCAAAAACTATATTGGAATCATCTGAAGCAAGAAATTTTTAAATCAAGTTAGAATTGACAACAGACAAGCCAGTAGCCACAAGACCGTACCATATTAGGCCGAAAATTCGTGACGAGCTGTTAATACAAATTAACAACATGGTACAGGCAGGAATTATTGAGGAAGCTTAATCACCTTATTCTGAGCAGAGTTTGGTCGTTTCAAAGAAAAACAGCGGGTTAAGATTTTTAACTTGTTTTAGGAAACTAAATCAATATTTAACAAGTGTGCAGTACCCATTACCCGCACCGAAGACATTTTGAATGCTCTACAGAACTCCCAATACATTACAAGCTTAGATTTATTCTCAGGTTTTTATAGTATTCCTGTTAAACAAGACTGTTACAAACTAGCATTTAGCATCGATGGAGTAGGGTTATTCCAGTATAAAAGAATGCCAATGGGGTTATCAACATTGCCTCAGTACTTTCAAATGTTCATCAATTCAATTTTAGGACACTACGATGGACCGCAGCCATCACATATATCAGTGATATCTTTATCTTAGGTAATTCATCTGAGGATCATCTAGCCAACATAGAAAAATTTTTTTGAGAGGCTGCAAATGTTCAATGTGAAAGTAAATACAAAGAAATGTACATTTGCAGAATAAACAGTCAAGGTACTGAGTCACATCATCATACCGCAAGGTATAACTACAGACCCAGAGAAAGTTTGTACTACTGAACACATGGCATCCCCAACCAGTATAAAACTATGCACGCTTTTAGGAATGACTTCTTACCTCCATAGGTATGTAATGAATTACGCGAGTATAGCACAACCACTTACTGAATTAATGAAACATAATATAACCTACAAATGGGGTGATATCCACCAACAAGCATTTGTGAACCTGAAAAAACTATATTAGCAGTGCCTGTGCTACAAAAGTCTGATGAAAAGAAAAGTATAATATTAGCATGTGACGCCGGTAATGATGCGGTAGGCGGAGCGCTTATGCAGGCGGAACCATACACGAAACAATGTTCTATCATCACCTTTACTTCCAAAAAGTTATCGCTTAATGAATCGCGTTGGAATGCGACAGAATGAGAGCTTAGCACCATACGTTATCTCTGTAACCATTTCCGGAAATATTTATATGGGCGCCATTACAAAACCAAAACAGACAACGCCAGTCTTAGATATCTGCGATCTATGGCGGAACACAACATCCGCATTCAAAAAATGGCAATTGCTCTTAGCGAGTATGATTTTGAACCCCATATTGTCAAAGGCATGTTAAACACCATTCCAGATGCCTTAAGCCGTATTACAACGTACACAGGAACACAAACACAAAAATCCTGGTTAACAATACCAAATACGAGGTTAAACTACAAATGGTCAATTGCATATCACTATACCAAGCTTTAGCCAAATGTATTTTACAAGCAAGCTGACAAGCATGACAAAATTAAAAAAACATTGTAAGATACACCACTAATCATTGGGACGAAATAACTATTTTAGGGTTGAATTATAATCTAAAGACAAAACCAATGTGGCCAAGACTCTAGCGAGCGAAGAAATTTTCCCAATCTATGCTATATGCAAAATAATCACCACTCTGTATCAGGTGAACATGCAGGTAGTAATGGAAGACAAACCCAACAAAGTCGAAACACACCTCTTTTAGATTGTAAAATCCTCATTATTAACAAACAAGGACAGTCACATTTCTTGCCTGCGTATACTCATGAACAAGAGTATGATTACGTGTGGGTGTGTAATGTGTAACAGGGGCAGACAAAAAGCGCTCATGCATAGCTATCACGGCCCCTTCAGAGTAGCAGACATCTTGGGCGACTCAACCGTTCATATACAAATAAAAAGACGGGACCTCCTAAATTTGACACAGTCTATACTCGCCATACCAAACCCACCTTCGTACGCTAACTCAAAATTCCTTGTAACGTCATTACATTGTAAGTGTTTAGTTGCTCAGTGTTTTGTATATGCCTTTAAAATGTGTTACAGTATATGTGAATGTCTTATCTGGGACAAGCAAAGTAACATGAGCCACTGTGGAAGACGTTCACAACTATGCCCATGCAGCCTGTACACACCGCATCTGGGGCAAGCTGACCACGCTCTGCACTCAGCAGGAATCAGGCAGCGCGAGATGCCGGCCTAATCTTCCTGGCTCGTCACACTGCGGGGCAACTGCTGCGCAACAGAGGTGTGGAGAAGGGAAACCACGACCACCAAAACCATGAACAAGTGCTGCACCACTACGGCAGCAACAACGTGCTGCTTTCATAGCCAGATGCTGTTGGCAGCACTGTGTACTGTCCTACCAGCCGTCCTGACAGTGCCCGCTACGTTCCGAACACATGCAGGGGTCTACTGGACCCCTGCTGACATAAACTTTATGTATTAGGATAGCATCCCAATTGTTTACGCAATCCCCCTACACTTTCCAGCAACACCAGTGTCACTTGATGAATATTTACATGTAACAAGCACAGACCAGACGTCAAACTCATGTAAGAATGGAAAATTACTTTATGAATATTTACAAGTAGTAAAATGTGGAGTACTAAGAGGATACCTTGATGACATAGGTACACCATTCCGGTGGAAGCGCGGAATCCAACTCCTTGGGAACATAAGTAATTGGTGTTGTAACATATTAATGAATAAGCACCTTCATGCATTACTTGATAATGACAATCAACTTGACAGCCAAATAAACACACTAGCTAACAACATACAAACTACTAACAAAGCTGTCAAAATCGCCCTTAAAGTGATCAATGAAATACAACACCAAGTTGAAGGAAAAGTAAATTCTTTGGCAGCAACAATCAACTGCATTTCCCAAGTTTTGCAAAAACAGCACTAAGCCATACGCAAAGTTGACAATGTCGAGGCACAATTAAATTTACTGTCCACAAGTGTCTTACAAATAATAAACAATGTAATTCTTGAGGACTTAGTTAAAGGGTATATAAACTCATGTCTACTTAACAAGCTACCCTTGAGTGCAGTCAATAAAACACAACTCGCTGATGACCTTACCAAATTAAATATGGAACTGCTTAAACTCAACCTCACGCTAAGTATAAGCATTGAGGACATCATTAAATACTACACTCATGACCTCACAGAATGTCCATTCATGAATACTAAAATGGTGATCAAATTTCAAATCCCTATTTCCAGAGTTCACTCCACGTGGCAAATTTATCATATCAGTGCCATATCATTTAGCTAACTAATCATGCACAATTTGCATTCATGGTTCACCATTGCAATTGATCCTAATTCGGACATTGTTAAAGCCATTTCACCCTCACCAGAAATGCTAGCGGATATTATACACATCCCAAAGGAATAACTTACGAGTGCAAATTCTAATTGTGTAAAAGCAGCAATTCTGCTATCCGATGCTAATACATTGTTTTCAACACGTAAATTTCATTGCTCACAAGATAATTCATTTCCATTCACCGTATTTTACCACACCAGTACTTATACACACCCCATTATTCAGTTTATCCAGTACCTTATCCAGTATCACTGGCAAGAACAGGTAGATCCCAGTAAGCACCATTAAAGTGTAGAAGCACGCTCTGATATCTTTATACTCCTTCTCCTCGATTAACTTTAAAATGCACAAGGGCGCAATAAATTAATAAAGCGGAAGCATAATGCTGGGGACAATGTCTGGAAAAAACGTACGCAAGTAAAGGATAACCGGTAAACTAAATTGACTAAGGAAACCTAAATCAGTGAACAAAAGTTGTAGTGCGTACGTGACAGTGTCTTACCTCACCAATTCTCCTCGGCAGATTGTCCAGAGGCAAGCGTCGCACAGACCTACCAGGGCCGCCTATGGGGTTCACATAAGCGGAATTGTTATGCACGCCGAGTAAAATATTTTATTAGTGAAAATAAAATGCCACAAATTAAATAAAATATTGTTTTACATTTTTAGAATTTTCTTACGAATTTTCAAATTAATTTAGTGTCTCTTTATGATGGCGTTCATGGCGGAATATCAGTGTTCTTAATCTCTCAGGCACTTTGAATTTCAAAACCAAACACTTTTAAAATAGCAACAAACACTTTAAAACATTTTAAGACATATTAAACCCTGCAAATACAAATATAAAACACATTTTACACTGAAAAATAATATTTATGTGAGAGTTCAAAATTATTGGCCTCTTTGACATGCGTGGTGAGCGCAGTCATGATCTCTAGCGCCGCTGGCTGTTAGCCGGCGTCAACCATATACATCAACCACCACCGGATGGCCAGAAACAAGACGCTGCACAAACAAGCAAGAGACCTCAGAAGCCAATGCTACAAATTTGTTTGGGTCCGAGACTGTAACATCTACGTCCATAAAAATGAAGATGCAAGAGTTGTTCACATCAAGGACGAGTCAGTGATAAGGATGCTTCAAGATGAGTTGAAGAGCTATAGTGTATAGGTGTTTCTCAAAGTGTACTAAATAAGACTAGTCACAAGTCATGTAATCATTCAAAATAGTCAATCAAAATATAACTGAAATCCAAATTGATAGTCCAGATGATCAGCAGTTAAACTCAGGAAGTGACACTAAGCTTAAAAGTTTGTATGTTAATGCAAGGAGCATAAGAATCAAGGTAGAAGACCTGGAAACGACTGTATGGAAGTTAAAACCTCTAGACATAATTGTTGTATCAGAAACATGGATTAGCAATAAAATGACCAATTATATCAGTTTGCCAAACTTTGTATTTCAGCATATGGAAAACACAACAGGAAAAGGAGGAGGGGTGGGCATTTAAGTACATAACTCTTGGTCTAGTACGGTACTCAACAAATGTGAAAAATATCATTCCATTATGCTGGTTAACCTAAAAAGGAATTCAAATGAGGTTAATTTTGTTGTTTATAATCCAGACACAGATAATGCTAACATGTTAATGGAAAACTTAGAATTAGTAATCACAGAATCAATGAGTAAACCTACATTTGTAATTGACGACTTCAACATAAATACACTCAGGGAAACAAAAATAAGGAATGACTACTGCTTGTTACAGAACAGTCCAGAATTTCAACACTGCAATACTATGTTACCCACAAGAGTAACGGATAGCACAGCCACACTGAATGATCATCTACTAACACTACACTCAGACTCACAATATCAAAATATTTAACTTCCCGATAGACTTTAGTGATCACAACACTCTAGCATTCAACGTTATTTAAAAAATGGTAAAAATAGAGAAGAGTTTTGATAATTCAGTCTCTGTAGCCACATGCAAACACATAGATTTCAGAGTAGCACATTATTTTACTGAAAAGTTATGTGTACTAAAAGGGGATAATATGAATTAAATATATGATGATTTTATAGATTATTATTTTAACGGTATAAGTTGCTCACAAGAGCCACAAAAACAATACCAGAAAAACCGGTATCATTGGCACCTTGGATAACTAATGAGTATCAAGAATTAACAAAGAGGAAAAATATCTTGTGGAAAAAACTAAAACAATACCCTCAAAACCTGTTTTTAAAAAGTGATTATAATAGATGTAATACTGCAAACCATATGAAACGTACACTGAAATCCAGTTATTACTGTAATAGGTTACAAATAAACATTAGCAACCCCAAGAAAACATGGAAATCATAAATGAGGTACTTCATAATCAACCTAATGTCTAACAACAAGAAACCATAATTCTGCACAGGAATGGTAATCCCATATCAGTTGAAGAGTTAGCAAATGAGTTTAACTTGTTCTTTGCAAACATAGGCAAAGAATTAGCAGATAACCTTCTGGATCCAGGGTTCAATAGAACCAATTCTCCTACACCAGTTAACTAAATATATCTTACTCCAGTTACTGCACCTTAAGTGGATAAATACATAACGGGCCTTAAAAACAAGAATAATAAAACAAGTGATGGGATCACAAATATTATACTACAGAAATTAAATGGTACTCTTAGTCCAGCTATCGTGCAATTAATCAATAGTTCATTCTCTATGGGGGAATTCCCCGATAAATGCAAACTTGCTAGGGTAAAACCTGTATATAGGCAGTTCACGGTAAAGTGAGCACTTTTGAAAGCCTAGTTACTTTTTCCTTTCAGCCATTTTTTATACATTAAAAATATTTTTAAATAAATATTGCAATGTAAGTAATAAACACAGTGTGTATATTCCACCGCACTCTGAAGTTAACGTCCAAGGCTAAAGTAAAGCATATTTATTGACTATTATTCCAAATGAGAGGGCTTTCAAATGTGATCACTTTACCGTGAATGGCCTTTACAAGGATGGGTCTAGGACTGAGCCAGGTAACTAACTATAGGCCTATTTCAATCCTACCTATTATTTCTAAAATAATTGAAAAATGTGTTAAAATTTAGGTTAACACCATTTTTGAACAAAAAGCCATATTTCTTCCCTTATCAGTATGGGTTTATAGAAAAATCATCCACCACAAATGCCACTATGCACATAATAACAAAATTGGAAAGTGCATTAAATGAGGGGATGATTGGAGAGGCAATCTTTATAGATCTAAAAAAAAGCTTTTGTTACTGTACATCACTGCTAACTATTACAGAAGAGGCTGGAGTCACAGGAGTGGCGCACAAGTGGTTCTTTAGCTATTTACATAAGCGCGAACAGTATGTTTCAGTTAATGGGAGTGATAGTAAAGAGAAGTGACTTAAGGTTCAGTCCTAGGACCGCTATTATTTTTGGTGTATATCAATGACCTAGGAGCGTTGCCATTAAAGGGCCAGCTAATCCTATTTGCGAATGATGATGGATAATTTTATTACGTCAGTAATGCTAATCTCTTAATGGAAGACATGCAGTATGATTTAAATATAATCTACTATTGGCTTGTTAATAATAAACTAACTATAAACACTGGAAAAACATGCTACATGGTTATTACAAAAGCTACAACCACTATCCCAGACACTTTCAAATTAAATGTAAACAATTCACCAATTAGAAAAGTAAATGTGGCAAACTATTTGGGTTTACATATTGAGAATAACCTAACCTGTGCTTCTCACATCAATCATATCAAATATAAAATTGCCCCAGTAACTGGTATCCTATACCGGTTTTAAAAAATACCACTTATCAGCGAAAACATATACTATGCCTTAATACATTCACACCTGCAGTACATATGTATAGTATGGGGACAAGGACCAAAAAGGGTGATAAAAGAATTAGAAAACCCTACAAAAACCAGCAATAAAAATATAATATATGGTTTTCCTCACCTTCTCCCATCCCATACATTATTCCAAGAAAGCAAGATCCGACCACTAAGAATGCAGAAACAATTAGCAAGCATAACCTATATGTATCAAGCTATCAACAAATAAATACATTGTAATGACCTTATTTGTAATAATCAAGACATCCATAGGTACAAAACAAGACAAATTAAAAACATCCACATGAACACTGTTAGAACAACTAAGTATGGCACAAATAATATTATGGTTAATGTTGCAAAGCTATATAATAGTTTACCTACTAATATTAAGGAAATAGAGGTGTCAAGTGATTTAAAAAAACAGTTAAAATGTATCTGTGGGTAAATTATGACGCAGCCATTTGACGTTGATGTAAACTTTAATCTTGCATTTCATATTCAAATATTGCTAAATATTTTAATCCAGATGCATAAGTATGTTTATAATTTGTTTGAAGACACGAGCACTGTGATAATGTTAGAGGTAAGTTAAGTGCATGTCGTTATGTTAAGGGTAAAGTGCAATGTAGTAGGCCAACATTTACTTATATTGTAGAGCTAAACATCACCTAATGTGTTATGTGGGATTAGTGTTAAGCTTCATTAAAGTGCTTTCTCTTTTGAATATTGTATAGATAGTTAATGCAAAGTAGTACTTTCTTTTATCTCACAATTAATGATTTGAACTTTGTGTTACTGTTAACATAAAATGTGTATAGTACTATAGAAGAAAATATTGTCATGCATTGTGTAAAGAAATCAATATAAAGCCGCAGGCAGGCATGTATGTACAGCAGTCCCTGAATAAAACAATGCTCTGAGACATCCTAAAAATAAAAAAATAATAAAAAAAATGTATGTCCAATGTAATTATGTTGGGTCGTTAAATTGTATTAAATGCAAGAATACCTTTTGAAACCAATCCTTAATTTATAAAACGTCATTTACAGGGTATATTTATGCTGAAGCGCTAAGGTTATACAGGTTAAAAAAACAGCAATCCAAAAAGTATCGGAACATCATGTAATTCTATTGAATTACTCAAGGCTTATAGGGTCTATAGTCATGAAATAAATGTACTACGTAGCATAATACTAGTACAATAAATCATACAAGATGTTCACAGATGGTGTTTATACACAATTGACGTATATCACCATGATACATTACAATACATTCTGTGACCAATGATGCACAGACAGGCAAGTGCCCATCGAAATTGGTTTACATACCAGTTGTATTGTGGGAATCGGTGCCACTTCAATGTAAAGTGCTGGTTTGACTGTGCGGAGGTTTGTGATGTACGACTGCTGTTACGCATGTTTTATTGCCATTCATTCCTTTGACGTGTTCAATCAAATAATTGTGCAAATACGAGTGTTTCTGTGCTATTATGTGTATGGAAAAATTTAAAATATATCTGTGCTGCAATTTGAGTGTGTGTGTGTGGGGTTTCGACAAATTGAATAGACAATGTATTGGACTTAATCATCTACGAGGTCTGTATGCCAATTCAATGCGTAAATGAATACATTTGTAGTTTTAGCTTGGATAGAGATTACAGTGTAGTGAATTGTACTATGCAGAATTGCATATGAGTGTATTAACTCAAGGGGTTACACAATTTTGCCGCCAGTCATGTAAAACGCATTCCGTAATTTTGCCGCCAGCCATGTAAAATGCAGCAGACCTAACTGAAGTAAACCTTACTTCACAATGTGTATCTCACAGGTGTTCTATGAACTGTCGCACAAAGACATACAGTATCATGTGTTGGCAAACGGTACCACAGTGAAGTTAAATTTTGTTCGGTTAGGTCTTTTTGCATTTAACCTATTTTGTAAGAAAGTATAATGGTAACGTACATATTTTACACATGTTTTACCCCACAATTTTCCTGAGCTTCATAGCCCTCCCCACTATCGTATTTGTGATTTGTATTGATAGTAAATTCGTGTTACGTGCGATTAGTAAAGTGGAATTATATACCACTTTCCATGAATTTTCCTTCTGTTTTCAACAAGTCGCTATTCTTTACAATAACCCATAATATTATTTATTATACTGTGAGCAGAGTATCATTAACAAATATAAATTGTGACAACTGCGAAAATAACCTTAAAAACGAAATGCTTACATTACTTCCATGATAAGATCACGATGTTTTAACTTTGACATTTCATAAAATCAATAATTCTACAAGGAAAATAACTATAACTACACCAAAACACAAACATACCTAAAAACTCACTCAAATTATTTATTTATTTTAATTCAATCAATTTGCGGCCAAACAATCCTACCTCTGTAACGAATACAAGCCGGCAAAAACAACGCAATAACACCCCAAAAATAATCACACTACATCTGGAAAATGTTTTCCCATGTTTCACGTAAACATTCACGCTTTATCAAACTCAAAACTTTAAACTTGCACACCAAGTGTGATTTACAAACAAAGCACCGCATTTTTGTATCATAAGCTGTCAAACAAAGATATCAACATCGCCATGTTCTCTTGAGTTACAAGCATTACAACAAAAAAAAAAAGGACAAATAATACAAAACTGCAATAACATGCTCTAATAAACATTGTTCTTTGAACTTAATCCCTAAATCTGAACCTTATAATTTATGTTATTAAAAGGATTACTTTTGTTTAGCTAATTAAGGTCACTGTTTCGTATTACAATCATAACTAGACTTAAAAATACGTTTTATTTACAATAGTGTTTGGAAATACCTAGTAATGGCATGGCAGGAAAGGAAAAAAAAAAACAAATTTGCTATTATGTAAAAGCAATGTATAGATATGTATAATTATTTACGCTAACAAAATGACACAAAGATTTAATTAAATACAGTTTTGTATGAAAATTATTACAATTAGAAAATAATATTCATTCTTATAAAACCGGGGTTTATTTATAGTCAGATCTTCGTACAAGAATGTTCCAGATATGATCTTCCTCAAAGTTGGTCCAGAGCAAGGGTGGACCAACAACATATCGTATTCATAAACCCCGACTAGAGTGGGGATACCTTCAGTCGAAGGTTCATCAACTACACTGTTGCCAAGTTAAGGACAAAGTGTACATACCTACTACGCAAATTTGTTAATACGTGTGACATAGTTAATGATGTCAGGAACAACGATTATATACGATGTCAGGACCATGGTCTGTCATAAGGAGGAGCTTGATACTCTTTACATATTTGCTGCCGATCTTCATCTGTGAAAATGCAGTCAATAGTTTTAGGGATTTTTGGCATGCATCTCTTTACCCTTTTTGGAAAAGTAAGGGAGAAGTGAATTTTTTCTTTACTTTGTTTTTGTTTACTTTTCAATACTTTGGCCATGACTTTCGCCACCTTGACTGTTTTGCAATTGGTTCTTGCTCATCACAAGTAGTTGCGTTAGTTGGCAATTCAAACTGTGTCAGGTTTACTTCAATGATTTCATTACTTCTATTTACTGTTCTGTCCGTAACAATGTTAGAGGTTAAGCCGAAGACATTTTCTTCAACTGGTTGATTTTCATTTTCAATGGGAAACCTTCTGCTGATAGTTGGAAGTGTTAAGTTATGAAGGTCGCCAAAAGTGTAATGTTTATTATTCATATATATGATTCCTTCCTGTTCCTGTTGAGGGCAAACGAAGGAGATGATGAAAAAGTTTTGTGGGTTCTTAATGCTGTCAAAATGTTGTCAATATTGCTGTTTAAGTCTAGTGAGTTCTATGAAAATAAAAGGAAAATAAAGAAAATAAAGAAGACATTAAACCATAACTTAGGAGTAAGTATTTGTAGCTTTCACTGTGTTCAAAACGCAACAGGTAATGGGCCCAGATCGCGAGGCACAAGCACATGGCGAAAGTTTTGAAGAAAGGCTGTACGAGTGAAATAGCAATGCACTGGATGTTCAAGGTATGTATGAAGATAGTTGATGTCAAGATGTAAGAGTTAGTATTTTTTGTGCTAAGTGGCTATTCTGTGATTAAAGAAAATGGCCATGCAACATAAAGTTGGTTATATGGTAGAATCACTAAATGGCTCGTATTACTACAATTGGAAGTTCAGAATGCTTATGTTACTTGCGGAAAATAATGTTGCTGAGTGTGTTAACAAGGAATGTGTAGAAATTTAAGATGGAAAACCGACATGTGATTCAGAGCAGAAAAAATAAAATCGGGCTAGAAACTGAATTCTTCAATGTGTTGATGATTCTCAAATAGAAAATTTGCAGGGTAAGGTAAGTGCATGCCAAATGTGGACATACCTAGAAAATCTGTACGAGAAGAAGAGATTGCTTGGGAAATTGCATCCAAAGAAGAAGTTACAGTCAACCCCGCTGGAAATGTAACTGTCATTTCACAGTTACTCAGTCACAGTTGTTTATAGTCAATGGTGCAAAATTGCATGTAAAATGACAGTTACACAACAGCAGTTTTGCAAATTTCAACTGCAGTATTAAATTTGGACAGCTTTTACATTATAGTTGGTAGTTGTCAAACTACAGTTGGAGACAGTAATATTAGTGCTGCTGACTGTGAAAGTGCAGTTGGGTAAGTAGTCTTACAGTTGTCAACTGCAAAAACACAGCTAGAATAACTGCAGTTTTATTGTTACCAACTGTCAAAACACAGTTGGGTGACTGCAGTCTTACAGTTGATAACTCCAGTATGTCAGTTATGTAACTGCTGTTTTTCAGCCAACAACCACCGTTTGACAGTTGATTTGTGTGACTGCAAGTCTACAGCCAGGAGCTTTAGAATTATAGTTAAACAACTGTCCTTTCACAGTCAATAGCCATAAAATTGTTGTTACCTGTGGCCACACAGTTCAGTTCTGATAATACAGTTAGGTAGCAGTAATTTCATTGTTAACAGCCACAATTTTTCCGTTTTATATGACTGAAACAAAAGTTGCCAACTCTAGAATTGCAGAATAACTGAAAAGGTTAGTCGTTTTTTTATAACTGCAAAAAGGCAGTAATTTTCTTGCAAAAGTAACAGTGAGTTGCCTGTTAAATTTCCAAACGACTGGCAATAACAAAAACAATAAATAAATAATTATAATATATCAGTAGGCTTAATTTGCTGCATTAGTGCACCTCGCACACACACCCAGAGAACAACATCGTAGCACTGCACCTATTAAAAATAATATTAACGAAGCACTGCACATAAACATAATAAAAAGAAAATAGTACTGCACTGGTAAAGTATATATTTTATGTCATTAATATCGTGTCATGACATTTAACTACCCCAACAAATAACTCCCACTTGACAAAAGGAATAAAATATAGGTCCTATCAATGTAGTTACACAAATGTTGTCAGAGGTTTTGAGGTTAGATGATAACTATCACAGAATGTCACGATCTTGAGTGTAAACAGGGCCTATTATGACAGTTACTTTTACACACTAGGGTTAGGGCACATTTACATTGTGATAGTAATGCGCAAAAGTTCTTATCGCGATAGCTATAGTTCATTCACGATTGGTGTGGCAGGTGCGGGTACTGTACCCACATACTCTATGGTACCCACACCCGCCAATTTTTTTTTACTAGCTATGCATGCAGCTAATTGCAAGAGTTTATTTTTTTTCAAAGATTGGTCATATTTAGTCTGTTCCGGTCGGGAGTTCTTCTGTAGCTGCCGTTGGAGACAGTTAGGGTTTTTTGGACCTCTGTTTCGGGGATGCGATGTCATTTTATGTTTGTGTCGTCTAGAATGTTCACGAGTTTTCATGGTTTCGTCTTTTCTATAACGTGTTTTGATTAATTGATTGCTTGATTGACTGATATGGTGTTCGTTTCAAATCTTTGATTTTGGCTGTGCATGTATTTCCTGTTGGCCCACCAGATTAAAAAAAAAGTTCTAGAGAATGGACTATACTCTCACATTACTATGCCAGAGTACTTCTGTAGCCGGCTTCTCACAACCTCACAAACCACTTCTGGCTTGACCTCCGAGTCTGTTAGTTGAGTGAGACATGCCTTCTCAGGATATCGTCTACCTCATGGGCATGTAGAGTTCTAACCTGCCTGTTTCTCTCGCAAACAGGCCACCTCGAGCCTAGCCCGCTTGGGTCAGCGGCGAGACACTGTTCAGCGACATAGGCCTTAACTGAATACACATATTTAATTATTTAAACCATAATTTTTACAATGTATTCTTTTTCGTTTTTGCTGCTCCAATAAACCCCAGGCCCTGGATGGTGACGCGAATGTGGTGACGAGTGATGGCCTCCATCAGCAAGCCCCATTGACCTCCGCACTCAAAAACCTCCTTCACTCAGATGCAGCTCTGGTTAGTTACAAAAATGGAAATTTCTCAATACAATAACACAAAATCCAGCTGACCTACAGAACACCGCACCAAAAATCATAGCCCTTCTTATGGACGAACTCGACTTTGAAATGGATGAACACGAAAACCTCAATGTTGAAAAGGGAAGCTCCGACTGGCACCTGGTTATGAAAGCACACATGTCGCGAATGAACAAGCGACAGGCAAAACTGGACATGGAGTAGGAGAATGAAACAGCAATGGGAGCTCGCAAACGACTGGCTGCAATCTGAGAAAACCGAAAAACCAGAGGTTGCACGGTCCGGTGTACCGCTTTCGGCACAGGCATCCCTTCAGATAGAACACAGTTGTGCTTTGCACCAAACAACAACCGAAAACAGTACAGACTTGTCCTGCGAGACACATCTCGCTACACATCCCTCGTCACAAAATTTCGTGCGATCCACACCATCAGATTCACCCTTTCCAGTGCTCGCAATGGCCTCCACATTATGGCTGCCGACATCACCCTGTACAATGCAGCAAAAAACTTTCTCAAGGACAGCCACATCCCCAATTTCAATTTCAGTCTCAATGTGGATCAACCTCAAAAAATCGTATTCGACTTACCGGCGGACACAACACTCGACACCATCCGCGACGAACTCATGGAGTGGGGTTACACAGTACTGGACATGTACCAGTTTATAACCCTATGAGTTGATCCCTCCGACCCCACATAAACACCTCAGTTGGATTTCACTGCGCCTCTTCAGTGAGACTGTCGCACAGAATGACACTCTGTCCCTACTTCTCGATTTAAAATGGCTAAACTTCAAACGGCTGT
This sequence comes from Dryococelus australis, assembly GCA_029891345.1. NCBI lineage: Eukaryota > Metazoa > Arthropoda > Insecta > Phasmatodea > Phasmatidae > Dryococelus > Dryococelus australis. The sequence goes on from CM056996.1 coordinate 30,296,780, forward strand.
CAGACGTCACCTCGTGCAAGAAATACAATGCTCTCAATCACACGAAATCTTACTGCCACCTGCCAACAAGCCATCCCCACTGTCCTGGCCTGCACACCCTGGATGTATACACAAAATCTAACTCCAACCCGACCTGCTGTAACCGTAACAGAACTCGTCTTGCCACCTCCAAGCAGTGTCCGAAGGTAACAGAAATAGTAGAATGCTGGAGGCACCTGTCGAGCGAAAAGTCGAGTTGAGGGCTCGAGACAGATTGGCTGCAGCTGCAGCCCCTCCCTCCGGCCGAGGCCTCTCCGCCTACTTCAAACTCATCGATTCACTGACACTACGTCCTGCATTTTCATATAAGACTGCTACCAGGGGACACACACAATCCTACACACTTCCCAACCAGGCGCGAGTTGAAAAAATGCCCACCTCTTCTCCCCACACCCAGCCCAATTCACACAACTGCACATTTAATGAATGAATTTGGAGACACAATGCGAGAAATACCAAAATTCATGGCTTTCTTGCATGAGATCAACTTCAAGTCTTTGATGACGCACTTCCGTTCCTTTATAGAGTCAACAAAACAAACCATTGTTCCCATGGCGAAAACAATGCTGTACTTGGAGGCCTTCACTACATTCTGCGTCGCTCCGTAATGAGTCACAAATCCCAGCAAAATCCTGGTTCCCTGTCTCTTCTGTACTGGAACAGCAACTGCATTTTTAATCAGCTTTACGAGTTAGAATGAGTACTCTAAACACACTGCATAGCAGTCGCTTTAAAACAGGAGACTATTTTAAAACCCACTAAAAAATGTGCGCTTAAAAATTATGTTACTTGCAGAAATGACCGATCAACTAAAAGAGGCGGTACAATGATATTAATATATTGTACATTTCATCACCATTTAAATGCTAATCCAGACTGTAAAAACTTATAATCCACTTCCATTAATATATAAACTTTTTCCAGTCAAATTACATTAATATTAGATTATCAATTTCCCCGTAAAACACTTTTAGAAGATTAAAACATTCAACATACACTGTTATAGTTAGTTCAGCTATGATGCATGCCCACGAGGTCTGGGGAAATTCAGCTAAAGTCTCAATAAACCACCTCCAAGTTGTACAAAATAAATACCACAGGATAATAGGAAATGCCTGTAGGTTCACAAGAATAGTTGACTTACATAATGTACTAAAAGTTCTTTATATATAAAATAAACTCATATCTGAAAACAATAAATTTTATGATAAACTTGCCCTCCATAATAATCCAATACTCTGCATATTAGGAAAATATTCATCAGATATAAAATCCTGTAATAGAAGCCCTAAAATGCCCCGATTACAATATTAGTTAAACAACAATTCTCCTCTGTCACATCAGAAAATAATATAAAAACAATGGAGGTATTAACACCCCGATACTAGCCGAAAATCTCCTGCCGGTCTGGGTCAAATTCTACCATTTTAACAAAACTAGTCCATGACAGTACTTCCCTGCTCATTGTGCCAGCAAACACAGCTCCGTTCAGATCCAATTTTTTTTCATTCAGCAGCAGTGCTCACTGCAGGTTGGTCGTGCTTAGCAGACATTCTGCACTGTAGATTCATTGAAAGGTGGTTTAGCTGCACAGTGCGGGCACACTGCATGAGCACGTTGATTGTGTAGTGAATTCTACGAGAAGAGGTTTAATTTATTTTAGAAGAGTAGCTGAGAGTTCGGTAACACCCAGTCTATGCTCTCCTATAGGGCACAAGCAAAAGGCACAGCCCTTAGCCAGGATAATTTAATTATTGTCAAGCAGCTAATTTTCCCTAGCCTCGTTTCCGGTCAAGGCAAGAAATCAGGGAAATTAGTTTTGCTGAGGCCAATTTCTAAGTAGGTAATTTTTATTTTAGGTTTATTTTAGTTTTCCTTCTCAAGGTGAAGACATAAAAGAGTAGGCGTTAGGTCCATCAGAGACTCCTCACCCCTCACGATGTCGGATGGTGCACCTGTATCGATCGAATATGACACCGCGAACCAGAAAAGAAAAGCAGCGGAAATTTCCGCACCCTCCCCCCGCACCCATCGCAAGGAGTGACGATTGCTTCAGCACAGCAGGAGTAGTCAAAATCTGTGGAGCAAACGAAACCTAAATGGCCATATGTAAGGCCTATAGCAGTGTACCATACTGCAGCATGAAGTTACGCCACAGTATGCCATCTTCTTCGCGAGAAATTAAGCATACCAACCACCAACCGATTCGTCCCAGAGGGCGTGTCACTTCTGAAACAGAGCATAGACAACTAAAGAAAAGCAATACAGCTTCTCGAGTCAACTAATGTCGGGTTTTCAGTGCTGACCCTGCATAGTGAGCTGCATCTCAAAGTAGCATTAAAGGGACAAGGTAAATCCCTGTCTTTCGATTGGATTCGCGAAGATCTGATTCACTATGACTTCTAGCCAATCAGCATCTCCCCTAAACTATCTATGCGTGATCGTCAGCCACTTCACATGTGGATTGTGGAACTGCTTCCGACCGAACAGTCCCAGGCTATTTTTTATCAATTGCGACATCTCTGTGGCCTCATCATTAAGGTCAAGGAATACCAGCGACCAGAGTGCCCTGTGCAGTGCTCGATCTACCAGAGTTTCGGCCATTCTGCAAGAGTTTGCCCCCTACCCCCTTTTTGTAGACTTTGTGGCAAGGCCACACTACAAGTTAATGCGATCTCTCTGACGAGGACGATCTGTCTCTCCGCAAAAGTGTGTGTTGTAATGGGAAACATGCTACCAACTACAAAACCGTAAAGTGGTGCTTCCTCGCAACACAGGAGCGAAAGAAAAGGCAGCAGCAGAGCAGAAACTCTGCTGCCATCGCTTTCCAGCCTCGTCCAGGTTATGTTGTGCCTATAGCCCCCTGGGCCCAAGACCCTTCTCCCCTCACTGAGGCTCCCACTCAGACACGCAACAGCTGGAATGTTGTCCAGGGCAGGCAACAACACAACCCAGTGCAAAGTTTCGTACCTCATTATGCAGTCAATCGCCCGATTCTGACTGCAAACTGTTATAGAGCCCTGGCTTACTTTGGCCAACCATCACATGTGGATTTTCCACCACTTGCAAACCCCTACCGCCCTTTTAATTGGCAGTGACGCAACTCTCAGCACTAAAAAAAAAGGGAAAAAGAGTAAGAATTGACGAAACAAAACTTCCAAGGTTTCAGACGAGCAACAGCATCCACAGGCCTCCTCCCCCACCCCTGTCGCTGCCAATCAGGGGTCAGCTTCGCACCCATTGGACGCATTCACCCGACGAAAAACGCCAGCACACCAAGCAAACTTGAATTTATTCGGTGCAGAAACGACCTACAAAAACTGCATAAAATACCCAGTGCATTACTAGATGAAAAGTTAATCTGGCACAAACATATTACAGCCACGCAAGCAGCCGCCCATGCAAGATTAGATCAGCTGTATCCGATATTAAACTCGAAAGGTAGTTTATTCTTCCACAATGGTAAACTCCTATATAAAGCCTGCATCTGGTCTATAATGACGTACGCAGCCCCAGCCTAGGGCTATGCTGCCAATACAACATTGAGAATGCTACAAGTAATGCAGAATAAAGCCCTGAGAAGCATAGCCGGAGTGCCTCGCTACACCTTCACCAAGCTAATTCACAAAGAATTGAAAATCCAAACCATTACGAACTTCATCATCAACCTGGCCGAATAATTTTATCAAACAACTGAGGATCACCCTAACCCACTCATAAGGGCCCTAGTCAAGTATAAAGAATAGCACGTCCATAAACATAAGAAACCGAAACACATGGTACTAGAGAAGCCTCCCAAGCGTGTGGAAACATCACTCAGTACACAATACTAAACTTCCATTAAGACAACATTTTTAAACCATGATAAAGCAACAAACCTATGCTTAAAAAGCGACCAATACTAATACTGATCAGTATTTTCCTCCTACAATATAATTTATCCGCCGTTGCCACTAAAACCACAATTAATCAAGTCGATACCTAACAATATAATTAATTCTACCTCATTCAAACATGATAATGTGCGAAACATCCTTAACTAGTGACCATCACCCTAGAAGAAAATTACACTAGCTTTAAACGTAATTAAGATCTTCGACTTAATAAAACCTAATGAGTACATAATTTTTCTAATATAACTAAAACGCAGTGTTGGGTGTGCGATAAAGAATACTTAATATTCTTTATTATAAATGTACCAACGACTATAGCCACTCTGACCCGCAACCCATAGAAGGGGTAGGCTACAGAGAGCACTCAGCACCTGGGCAATTATGGTTCATTACGCCCTAACAGCGTATATCCATGAGTAGTTTTTGGTAGGGGAGCAGGCCCCTAACTTATTAGAGATTAGCAGTTCTCCGCTATTTACACATTTGTTTTAAAGCGACATCGGTTATATAGAGACACCAACCATAGTGACTATAAATGTGTGTAATATCCTCTGGCTGATTACATCTTTCCAATGGCTATTATGAGCACCATAATTATACTATGTAATAAAATAATTACTCTTATCTGGCCATTAAGAGGAGTTGCAACACCACAAAATACAGAATGCCACCACAGTGCCTGGTACTAAATGTTAAATTAACTAGAATAACAATTATACTATAAAATTTTCTCTTTTAAAAAACCCAATCTTTTTAGATGAATTAACTTTATCACATTCTAAATTTTATTTTATTTCATTACTACTAATGGCAGTGCTACCTGTGAACTACAAGACAGTGCTGACATCTTCATCCTCACCTGCCTGGATACAATAATTAATCAACCACGCTCTGTCGAGCACATCACAGAGATAATTCAGACTGGAATTAATAAGTTTGTCCCGGAAAAAATACCGAGGATTAGCACAGATGAGCTTCTTGATCATATCAGGGAGCTTATCTCGCATAAAAATAGGCTGTGTAGGCTCTATTCCCGCACGAGATCTCGGCAAATAAAAGCCCAGATTAATAATATTAGAGAGCATATTGATATTGAAATCACTGCTTGGCTGGCTAAAATTTGGAATAATAAATGTCCCTTTTATGTTCCCGGGATAATAGTCTGTGGCACATGACAAAAGCGTTTTAAAAAAAAGTGATCCAATCCCGCCTCTTCAAGGAAATGCAGGAGTGGCTTATATATCTCAGCAGAAGGCGAAGACTACGGCCATTCAATTAGAACAGGTTTTCCAACCCAATATAAATCCAATTGATACAGCTTTTGTGCCCCAAATTTATATGGACTTCCGAGTGCGACTGAGGTAGCCCACAGTAGGTGAACCAGATCCCATGCATGCGGAAGAGGTTAAACGTATTATTAAATACATGAAGCCCCGAAAAGTGCCTGGGTTCGACTCCCTGCTGGCTATAGTCTTCAAGCAGCTGCCTGACAGCATGTTTGAGGTTATAGCAGAGTTCATTAATGCAAGTTTTAATCTTGCCCACCTCCCTACTTCCTGGAAATGTGCCTCAGTAATTGTATTTCCCAAACTGGGCAAAAACCCAACTCATTTACAAGATTATCGTTCAATCAGCCTGCTTAGCTCGCTCTCTAAAATTCATGAACGAGTTTTATTGCACCTCCTAAACACTCATATTCACTATATTAATCTTTTTCCTAATGAGCAATTTGGCTTTAGGAAAAGTCATTCAACTGTACACCAGTTAGTCTGCTTGTCTGGACATGTAACTAATACTTTCATTTGGCACCAATATATGGTTGCAGTATTCTTAGATGCGGAAAAAGCTTTCGACAGAGTTTTCCACGTCGGGCTTCTTCATAAATTATACCAAAATAATTTCCCAGACTGCTACATCAAGCTTCTGGCATCTTATCTTGATAAACGTTCCTTCCCTGTTTATATAGAAGGAGCAGTATCTGAAAAGATAAATATTAGAGCTAGAGTACCCCAGGGCAGTATCCTTGGGCCAGTCCTTTATTATTATTATTATTATATACACCCACGATATTCTGCATCCCCCTAATTGGCATATCAATTTAGGAATTTATGTAGATGACACTGTCATCTGCACCCGGTCCCGCAGAGCTGAACTTACTATTCAGCACGTCCAGGCACAACACAATGAGCTAGAAACTTATTTTTGCATGTGGCGAATCAAAATTAATGGGGGTAAATGCGAAACGCTAATCTTCACGCGCTGCAACATTCCCCCAAACCTCCAACTTACTCTCTTTGGGGAGAATATTCGTATTAAAGAAGAGGTAAAATAACTTGGCCTCACAATGGTAGAAGGTTGACATGGCAGAAACACGTGGAGTCTAAGCGAAATGTTGCTTATGCCAGCATGTAAGCCTTATATCCACTGTTAATTACCATTCTGGTTTGTTGCATAAAATGGAATTCAATTATATCAGATATGATTATACCCATTAATACTTATGCAGCCCCAACTTGGGCCTAATGCGCTCAAACCCATTTCAATTCACTACGAATAGTACAGAATAAATGCTTAAGGATAGCAGCAAATGAATCATGCTATGTCCCTAATAGTTGCTTGCACGCAGAGCTTAAACAAGAACTGCTGCAAACTTCGAAAACAGGCCCAAAACTTTTACAAATAAAATGAAGACCATTCCAATCCACTCATTACTACCCTTGGGGAGTATGATATAGACGAAACACAGCACTGTAAACGACCAAAGTCGCTCTTAGCGCATAGGCCCCCTTTGCCCTGCGTGTAACACACAGCCATTTCCATTTTGATAGCATCTGCGCAGCCTTAATAGTTTATTGCAGAAGACTAATTTGAGCAGTCCTAAAGGGACTGATCAGTCTATATTAAATGATCAGTAATTAATATTTTAATTAGAATAATATACCTCTCTTCCCAGCCAGCTGGTTGTAGGTATGGTACGTTCACCACTGCCGATTCCAAGGCTGTCTCTCATCAGATTCGCTGCAAAATCTGAGGAGGCTGTGGCGATTGTGTGCTCTCTGCAGTAGATGGTGAGAACCCCCCTTCGCCGCCAAATCAATCCATCACACAACAGCTAACTTTTAAGTTCTAATTATGATTGCGGTAGAATAAACTGAGCTGCACTATAGCCACTTCCCCCACCAGAGAGGTGTGCAAGCACCTATCTGGTTACAAGCCAGTGTCTCCCCCCAGTTGCCAAGGCGAAAGGAAATAAAGTTCCAGTCCCATCTCTACTAGCTATTTCATCTCTACTAACATGAGCATGTTACACACACACACACACACACACACACACACACCATATCTCCAGTAGCATTTGTAATTAATGCATGTATATTTTGAATTCTCTCCTATCGACTGGGTTTTTACTGTGTCTATGCCGGTTATTCCCAGTCTCTTCTAGTGTTAACTTGGCTATAAGTACTCTTTGCATGATTACCTATCCTTGTACGTGTAAGGGGTCTAACCCTAAAATGCAATAAAATCCCACCCTACCCACCAGGCTTTCACTTAACACTTAGTTATAGGGTAGTGAGAAAAAATTGTAAAATTTTAACTTCCTAGGTATAAAACCACTTAACCGAGTTAATAAATCATCCCCGCCGAATAATTACAAGGAAATTCGAGCATAAAATTGCTATTTTAAGCAATACGCAAGTAAATACACCAATTTCTGCTCCGAAAATAATGCTTCTAGCAGGACTTGTTCTGATTGGCTGTTCACTTCCCCAGGGGCGGAACCTTGATTTCTCCACCCAGAGATGGCAACACTGTCTCCTCTTTTACGTGATGCTCAAGTAAAATGCTTTCTAGCCTGTCTTAGTACTCGGGTACTAACCGCCTCAGGAAATTGAGAATGATTGAATGTAACATAGAATAAATAACTAAACAATTTATTTTAGGACAATTGCCATCTCATGTACATAATCACCTCACTTCATTTCACTGCAGGCAACACCTTTACCCAGACCTCTTGCGAGTAAATTCGCGGGATTATTTCGGCTTAGCTTCTGCTTTTACAAGGAAAGACTGGCAGGGAATCTAACAAACTCTCATCCAGTCTATAACTTAACCTGCATTTTTCTAAATTACAGAAATTAAAGGGACAACAACAGATAACAGCATCACTGTTACTTCCTCCCACGAACATGTTTTGGCAGTGGAGAAGTGTGTTTTGGAAGGGGGGGGGGGGACAGCTCTGGGAACCAGGGTTTGTTGGGGAAACTCAGCATTCCTTAAAACAAACACAGCTGGACTAAAATATTTTGATGGGTCGAGGATGGGGCTAGCTCCTCCTTCCCTCCACATCAATATAAAAACCATCTGGGCGGCAAAGGGCACTCACAAGGGCCCGGTCTATTCCCGCTCTGAACTTCGGCAATGATTAGACTCGGCGGGTTTAGCCACCGTCGGAGATGGTTAGGGTTTTTTGAACCTCGGCATCGGGGGATGCGACGTTATTTTGTGTTTGTGACGTCTAGAATGTTCGTGAGATTTCATGATTTCGTATTTTATATTATGGGTTTTCATTAATTGCTTGATTGATTGACTGATATGGTGTTCATTTTCAATAGTCGTTTTTGGCCGAGGGCGTATTTTCTGTAGGCCAACCAAACTCCTTAAAAAAAAATACTATCATCATGTGAACAGCATGACTGTTACTGTCGCACCATCGCAATAGCACTATCGCGATATCAGCTGTAGCTAGATAGTGATTGCAACTGTCGTGACAGGACATCAACTATCGTAGCAAATACAATAGATTTGATAATAGTGTAGACCAGTTGTACATCTTGCTTCAGCAGGGCGACATGTCTGTGAAGTGGATAAAATGGCGTACCTAACTTCTCTGTCTCAACAGGTGAAATTGTTAAGTCTCATAATGTCGTTACTGTCAGTGTTGTTCCGGTTTTCGTAACTGACGTATGTCTATGACCTACTTCGTCAAGAAACAGGATTGTAATCGTCAAATTATCGGTTACGTACTTTTCCTCCCTCTCTAACTTGAGTAGAAAATAGATTTCGCTATGGCTGTACGGGAAAATAAGGTCAGAAATACAGAACTGACCTGAACTGAACTGTGGTGTAAACTGTAGGTTTGTTCGGGCGATGTGAGCTTTTTACTCTCGAGAGCAAGTTGAGAATTTCTGAGAGCAAGAAAGAGCAAAAAGCGCACTGCTCTTTTCTGCTACCAACCGAATGCGAAAAGCCACTGATCTGTTTACTGTTTATTAGTTAATCACAACATTGTCAATATGTAATTTTAAACTTGATTCAGTATGGCATTGTAGGACGACGAACAGTGTCGAGGCGGCAAAAAAGAGGCTTGTCCAGTTTAAAGAGGATGCGTAGTTACCCTACTATAGGCTGTTCACGGTAAAGTGAGCACTTTTGAAAGAGCTCTCATTTGGAATAATAGCCTATAAATATGTTTTATTATAGGTTTAGATGTTAACTTCCGATTGTGGTGGGATATACGCATTGTGTTTAATACTTACATTGCAATATTTGTTTAAAAAAGATGTTCAAAGTAATAAAATGGCTGAAAGAAAAAAATATCAAGGTCTTCAAAAGTGCTCACTTTACCATGAACAATTTATAGCATCAAATACTGTAAAATGGACTATGCAATGACAGTCGTAATTTCGACAGAACCCTTACCTTGCGATGCCTGATAAAACCAAAACTAAGTTATTGCCAATGTTATTTGTTATTTGGGCAAAATTTGGGGTCTTTTATTGCTTGGCACATTAGACATATTTAATAATCACTGCGACTGTCATAACACTTGCCTTCAAAGATGAACGTAATATCTTCATCATCATCTACAATTACATTTACATGCTGTTCTCAGAGGACGACCAAACATATTCGCAAATAAATAAATGTGACAGAAAAGATTTTGAAGCAAAACTGGAACTATCTCATAGTCCAGACTATAAACACACAAATTTGGCCCCTTATTTTCTTGCTCTCGATTTCACTGCTCCTCTGCTCTTCCTCAGAAATTTCATGCTCTTTGTGAGAAAAGGAGCAGTTTACCCTTACGCCCGAACAGCCATAAAAAAACACTTCCGTCCAAACAAACGCTCAAAATGAAAAGCAGTAATAATATAGCAGGAAAAGAGCAGAAGTAGTAGATCGCCCGAAAAAACATCGTGTAGCATTACGATTGTGATAGGCCGTATTCGTTACCTCCACAATGCGAACTATTCGCAGCGTAGTAGTGCCGATCCCTTCGCACAGGCACATCGTTGCATCTACTACGTCATTCTACTTCCGCCCAATCTCACGCATAACCTGCACGAGGCCACCGCCAAGTCTAATCACTGCCGAAGCTCAGAGCAGGGGTTGTCCGGCCCTGCACGAGGAGAAAGCACAAATGCTTCATGCACTGACGTCACAGTGGCAGGAAAATGCAAGAAACGTGCATATTTGGAGGTAAGCATCGGTGGCGACCAAGTGCAAGTTTATTGGTTTTAGGAAACGTGCACAGTTTTGATTGTACTGAATGAATGATAATGACGAACAAACGTGTTTTAGTGAAGTAAATTTGTAAGGATTTTCATAGGAAAACTCATTTTTAAGAGGTTCCGAATTTAACTAACAGTAAACTTATGTGTTTTCGTAAATAATGTATTTGTAAACTGTTACTATAATTATTGAAATGCCTTTGGCCTAAAAAAAGTCGCATTTTTTCAACACTTTTGTAGAGTGAAAATAATATTTGTTTCTTTGCCTATATCGTGAATTCAACGAGTGTAAGGTTAACTTCTGCCGAAGTGTTTGTGTGTGTGAATTGCTGCATCGGTACGAATACTAATGACGTATGTATCACGTTTAATTTTTCATTGAAGTTAAAATTTCCGAAGTTATGATAATTTGAATGTTAATTCCATACGAGCAAAATTTTCCACTGCGCCATCAAAACAAGTCTCACATAAGACTATAATCTAACCCCCCCCCCCCCCCCCTTTCACTGCTCCGTCTCGGCACTATTAGGACATCATTTCACACCCTTCACAACAAAATTCCAAGTACATATTTTTTTTTTTAGATTGAATGTTTTTGTTCGGCCGACCTGAGCTTTCTACGACTTCTGCTCTTTTCCTGCTATTTCCTTGCTCTTTTTCCTTTTTTAGCATTCCAATGGCCTGAAGTATTTTTTTTGGTTAGCTGTTCGGGCCTCATGAGCATTCCTCATTCTCTCACAAAGAGCATGAACTTTGTGCTCTTGATGTCGAGGAAGAGCAGAGTAGTATTGAGATCGTTTTTGTTTGTAGGGTTGCCAGACTTCCTCTTTTAACCGAGCATGCCCTTTTTTTGCTTCCTCGGACTTGTCCGTCTCCCTACAATGCCATAATCAAGTTTAAAATTACTGATTGACAATGTTGTGATCAGCTGATTAGTAGAAAACAGTTTTGTGGCTTTTGGCGTTCAGTTGGTAGTAGAAAAGGGCAGTACGCTTTTGCTTTTTCTGGCTCTCTGAATTTCTCAACTTGCTCTTGATAGTAAAAAGTTCAGCTTGCCCGAACAAACGTAAAGTAAACAGAAACCAAGCTAACGAAACTACACCAAAATAAAGCAGGTTTAAATGCCAACCTGTGACATGTTTATTTTGTGTGCATGTATTTGAGGTTAATATGCACTCGTGGTGGCTGTTGAATATTTAATATTCGATGAATTTTATTATGCCCTGTTTACTCATATGACAATTGTAAACAATTATCCAATCCAATCGTACGACAGGATCTCGGGTTTACAATCGCCGTATATGTAAATGTCTTGCAATTCGTAAATAAAACGCTCAAATTACGCGCCGAAAATAGAGCATTGTAGTTGTTGCGTTTCCTACCTCTGCATTACACTGTTCGATTAACGGAACAACTGGCGGTTATGAAATTGGTTGCTTGGGTGCAGGGAACCGAACATGGTCATACTTCGGGTCATGAAGTGCGTGAAATGAAATATTGAAAAAGAGAGGGAGCATGTTATACTAATAGGGAGTTTGTGATTGTATAATATTGTTTAATTTGTATTCATGTTTACTGTAAAGGCAATAGGTGTGAAAACGTTCTCTGTGTTCTGTAATATTGCAAAACAAAATATTAAACGTAAGTAGAATGACTTTATCCCCAATTCCGCTCATTAGCTTATACTGACATAGATATTAAAAATATTATGTTGTATGGAGAGCCCAGAGGATAGAAAGAAATTGTGAACGGGTGGCGAAGATATTATTATTTTATGTGTACCTGATGTCTTTTCATTTTCCATGTGTTCTTATGTATTGCAATGTTCTGTATGTACTTTGTAACCGGATTGTTTCACTTGTTATTACACCATGTGGAGTTCGCCTGTTCTCTCATAATTTTCTCTTTTCCATTTGCTTGCCATACTGTTATGCTGTTCTCTGGGTTTAGTTTTTCCCAGAATTTTATATCGTTCCATCCGTTTCTCACTTTGTTTTTACTTTTCATTTGCCCTAGCCAGAAAGAGCCCCTGTGGCTGGTGCGGGATTGATTACCATGCTGTTCACCATCCATTTTGGTTAATGTACTAATTGCTGATATGTCTAATGTGAGTCTGGAAGGGGAAGGAGGGAAGGTTGACGCCATGCTAGATAGTGTGAACTGTATGGCATGAAACTCCTAATACACCGACCAATCTACCCAAGTGAACAACATGATAATGTATCACACAGGCAAATTGCACCTGGTCAGTAAAATATTAACCAGCAAATCCTTTTAATTTCCCTTCTGGCTATGTTTGGTAGGAATCACAATATACATGACTTATACAGTTTGTATGAGTAAATCCTAGATTTATAAAGTCAAGAAAACACTTGACGAAACCCTCACTGCCCTGTTCGGGTGGCAGCCCAATGCTGCTCGCTGTGCATCAGCTGTGTATATGTGCCTAGGCATGCATATATAATAATGTGTGCTTGAAATAATGAGAAAAAGTAATGACTGGAGTATGTTCACCCACCTGAAACATTTAGTTACGTGATTTACACATGAAGAATGCTGTGTTTATGCAATTGAGCATTTACATTTACATACATACACTCGCAATTAGGCTACCGCCCGGTGACGAGCTCTCTCACCTCTCCTTCACCCAACCAATTCCTTTTCCACTCCCCTCCTGAACTTTCCAACCTGCCTCACAGAAACCAATTCCTCCCTCAACATATTCCACTTCCTCACTGACCTCACAAGCATGGACTGCCTACCCCGCTCCGTTCTCCTCCACACCCTCTGAAGCTTCTCACTGTTGTTTCCTCTTCCTCTAAACACCCCCTTACTTAGCTTGCAGTGTAGCCCTCCCCATCCTCCCTCTCCTACAACCTGTACATCCTGACTAGCCATTCAACTTTCCTCCTTTCCTTCAGTGAGCTCCCCCATTGCTTTCATCATCACTGATGGCCTATAGTTTCCTTCTTCCTCATCATCCTGCCCCTGCCTTTCTCTGCACCTTTTTCAGTTCTCGCACCTCCACCTCCACGTATGGGTTCCTTACTGCCGCAGCATATTCTAACATTGGCCGTACCATTGTGTGATACGCCTTCTCGTTCACCTCACAGCTGACTCCCTTCAGCACCCTTCTCAACATACCCAGAGTCCTCCTTCCCTTCGCAACCACCCTCATGCTATTTTTCTATTTTTATATTGAGAGGTAGGAAAAGACAAAAAGTATGGTGAAAACAAGGTTATATCTGTAACACGGATGCAAAGTTCTGTGATTGGTAGGAATATATTAACAGCACTGAGAACTCTCTGCCCTGAGACCAGCTTGAACAGTTTTGAAAAAAAGATGTAATTTTAATCTATGCTGGATACCTTCAAAAGCACGAGTTATTCGTGACCTTCCCTCAGTATTACTTTTTTCCGCATTACAGAAGCCTTTAGAATCTATTCAGACTCTGTCTAATGATTTGCATTAACAGTGGCTATAAAATTAAGGTTAGCGAAACCATTAATAATTAGTACAAATACTCTACATAAAGGTTGGGCGACTCTTAACATCGTGAACTGATGTGCATGAAGTGAGGTGAGAATGGAACAACTGGAAGACAAGGATGAAGAGAAGCGGGAGCTCACCAGCTAACACTTCACCAACACATGAATAAAATTGTTAAGCCCATTGCAATTTTATAAGATGGAAGACTACAAAAGTAGATCTTAGCAGGGTTTTAACAAAGAGGTTACAGTTAACAGCTTATTATATATATATATATATATATATATATATATATATATATATATATATATATATATATATATATAAAGCTAATAGGCTGAGGGACAATAACATCACACAGCAACGAATTACAACAGCAATCACTTGCTTAGGAGGATAAAAACACTTTACCTACACTGTTCTTTTTTGTCACCAGCTAGTCAAGAGAAATTGGAATACATACTAGTTTAATATTTGCATAGGTAGAAAATTGGAGGACTGAGTAAACAACAAAATAGTGGACTTTTCTTCCAGTTTACTGGGCGAGATCTCAGCTCCAAGCAGGGCTGGTGCAATGTGTGGCGTAGGTGTTGTCTTTGGGTAATGTAGCCTACTTCTACACATAAGTGAAAATATTCCTTTGTAAATATGTTGGGGCTCGTGGTGTTACTTTTGGTGGAATATGTTACACTCCCAATAACACAGTATTCTCAGCAACATTAAATAAAATACAAAACAAAGCAGCCTTGCTGGGTTGGCACAGAAAGCACACAACGATACACATGCAGAAAAATATAGATCATTCAGCTCAATGGTTAGGCGCCAGGCGCTTAGCATTGTGTGATGAAGATGCAAGTCAGGTGGCGTCAGTATGCCACAACCTCGGTATTATCAAACTGAGGAGTGTTTAGCACATCAGTAATTCTTTCAATCGTAGAGAATTTGTGGATAACCATTCCTTTGATTTAGATTCAGCATTGGCATGCAAAGACATGATTAAACTAATCATAGACACACAACTCAGGTTCCATATTTTAGCAGGATTTACTTAAAATTCAATCTAGGCACCACGCTTCATAATAATACAACATAAAACAACTTAAATTATACGCTTGTCACACTTGAGCACTAGAAATATAAAAAACAGAATACCCTAATAAATTACAAACAATTATCGTGTACTCTTAAACCTCACAAGTTACCACCTTGTCATTAAGAGTAAACAACATGAATGAAATTTATATTTGGTCTGGCGCTGTAGTGATCTTATGAATGTGCAAAAAAAAATGCAATAAATTAAGTTGAAACTTTTAGTAATCAGACTCTCTGCAGCAAAACTGGATAAAATCACGATCGGGCCAAATCAGTTCTTCAATTTTACTGTTGGTTACTGAGGCAGAAGATCCGAAACCGTAACTTGCCAGTCTTTTGCATTTTATCGAGAAGCTGCACTTTCAAAATTAATACTGTGTCAGTTCAGTTTAGACATAACCATTTCTTCTAAAAACACAACCAAACATCACCGAAGTTCTGATAGCGTACCTCTTTCTTACGATTAAGCTGGCCTTGTATTACCTCGGATCGATGGTTCGAGTCCTAGGCTTAACTCAGAGTAATCAGCCTAGGCATCCCCGGGTCCGTGTGGCACAATATTTACTCGTCCCCTAGCCTAGCATCACTTATTAAATGATGCTGAGGATTCCTAATAAATAACTCACTTAGTTAGAACAGAAAATAACCAGCCTGACCCATCAAATCAGTCCATTTTAGTTGTAAGAATCACTAACCAATATCATTTAAAAATCAGTGAAAATATTGTGTGTAAAAAATGTTATTTAGGCAATGAATTAATAATTATAAACAATGTTACAAAAAAAATAAACATTGGGGTTTTCAAGTGGAAACGAATGGACAATTGGAAAATTTAAACTGAAGGTAATCAAACTAAGCAAGGTCTGCAATACAGAGTATTACACTAGATTATTTCATAAACAGCGTAAACTTGTTCAAAAGTACAATTAGTGTATCGTATGTGTCAAATACACTAAAGTAATTATTTTAATTATGCTAACATTATCGCCTTACCTAACTTACTTAATTTGTTCTTGATGAATAGTTAAGAGCCTTATGCAAGATATGCATTTACTACGCTTATGCAACATAGGTATACCTTCTATATTGCGAATATGTACTTAAAAGCCTTAGGCAAGATACGTGCTTACTACACTTATGCAAATGATGTATACGTTCTATATTGTGCCAATCTTAAATTGATACAAATTGTGTAACTACGATCATTGTTTTTCTCTTTTCAGTGCATTTATAAATAAAAGCTTGGTTATAAAGTTTTTTACAGTTGTTTTATTTTTCACTTGTTAGTCTCACCAATTTTTTTGTTATATTATGTAGCAATGCACATCTCACGACAAGCTTCATGTCTGTTAATGTGTATTGCCACATAATTGCTACAGACCCTGGGTAGCATCTACAACCAAATTACTCGAGACAAGTCCAACGAGGCCAAAGTCGATACGTTTACTATGTGAGTTGAGAAATTAATTAAAATCAGCATTTCCAAGACATCAAAGTTTCTCAAACTTTCGCCAACACACTAAAACATTTATGCATAATGCATTAGTTACGTAATATGAAAAACCAGCATTAATACACTAGATAACGATGCAACTAGATTCTGTGTGTGCACAAGCACTGCTGATCGGATGCAACAAGCCACTTTAAGAAGACTACTCTTCTTGCTGATAAATAATAATAATAATAACAACAGGTTAGCTTTAAAACGTAATACTCGAATTATAGTACTGTAGTAACTGGTAACAACTAGGTGTATATTGTGTATGAGTTCAGACGGGATCAGTTCTTTTACAGTACTTTTTGTCCTTGGGCGCCAGTCTTTAGAAGACAAGTAAATTTGTAAATTCATTACCTACTGCTGAAATGTGTAAGTTTGGGTGTGTTGGTTGAATGTTACCACAATTTGCAGTCGTGTGATAATGTCTCAGTAAGATGTGTGCACAAAAGATAATCCAGGCATTGTAAATCATGCACGGACATGAACACACAAATACCATCACTCCAAGATTATAATTGCTACTTAAATATAGCGATTTAAGCAATTCTTTTAGATAAAGAAAAACAAAACAATATTTTCGAAGCATTTACTGGGAATATGCTAGGGAAACAATAACATAATACCACACTTAACACAGCAGGACATATGCACTTCAGTTAAATTATAATAAAAAATAAATTATTTTACTAATATTAGTATTCTGCCACCAGTGTCATAAATTTAGGTTCTACGTAATAGATCACCACAGTTAACACAGTATGACCAGACCACATAATGATAATGTTTGAATAGGGTCCTAATTAATGCTGTATTTTACTTGTGCTTCTGGTTTGACTCGTCGGCAGAGCAAGCTTGAGACTCAAATTTTCTACAGGCCACTGGGACATATTATTATCTTTCACAAGAACAGATCGCGATTTGGTCAGTTCCAGTACTAGTACAGGTTTTAATTTAGAAATTGCCGATGATAAGAAAGTTACTTTTCATTCACTTACTCTGGGCGGCAGGACACACCATGGGTAATGAACGGAGACCTTACTTGACAATGATTCAGCAAATGGAGATGGCTGCAGGTCTGCTATTAACGTCTGGAAGGGATATTGGTATCTCACCGACTCGTCGTCTCCTCTCGGAATAATATGACTCCAGTCGTGGGCGTCGTGCCTCTGCTACGTCCATTTGATATCATCTCGTCGTCGGTTCTCGTAGATAACAAGGCGCTCTCTCGGAGCTATCGCACTAGCGTACCATCCATCTCCATGATGTAGAACAGACTCTCTCTTTTGAGCTCCTCTCCTTAGTTCCTTAGTAACATTCGCTCGCAGCACACAGTTTTTAAGTTTAACTGTAGATTTGAACTTAGCAGCAATTGGCATAGATAAAAAAAATAAACTTCTTAGTAAGTTGGCTAAGGTTATAGAGTTCATCTAGCCAGTTATGACAATAGAGAAAATTAAAAATGAGTTCATATATGTGACCATCAAAATGCAAATTTCAGTTTGTTGATGAAAATATTAATAAAAGTGTTGTAAATCACTGAATCAAACTTTGTTTAAATATAAATAATTAATTCATCTTATTATTATCATAAATCTGTTTTCCTCAATTTTCTTTTCCAAACCTTGAAAAAGTATGATAGCGCAGAGAACTAAGGTAAATAAAAATATTTACTTTTCCTTTCAAACATAAACTGGCATTAAAGTAAATAAACAAATCAAGAACAGTGTTTTGGAACTACTGTGAAAGCAAACCCTTACACCACCCTGCCTGATCGAGGCATGCTTGTGCCACCCACACAAGGGAGACAGTCAAAGACAGGGAGGTCTGGCAACATTGCTGCAGCAAGCTCAATTGGATAATGGGAAGTTGTTTAACATTCATACACGTGAAGTACATAAAAACTTTTAACTTCAGGCTCCATCATCAGATCAGCTCAGTGGTACCTTCACATTGTATTGTCATCGGAACTACACATATATGCATAATTTCAGCTCAATTGGATAACGGGAGGTGGTTTAAAATAGACTTGCAAGATTTCAACTAAACACCCACCCACATACATACAAGTGAAATTGAATAAAAGCTTGTAAAATATATCAGTCTGAACATCTAAAGGCGTCTGTTGAATGTGATGTGGATAGGGCTGTACCACCACGACAACCACATCTAACTTATATCAGGGACCATCACACAGGTATAAACAAGGTCACAAACATAATGTAAGAGGAAGCAGTAATTCTAAAGTTAGTTTCTTAGGATTCGTTCTGGACAGAGAACATGGCAAGATTTTTGAACCGTACCCAGATCAGGACTGCAGGCTGTTTGATCCAGAACGAAACGGACAGGCAGGCGATATATGCTGGGTTATCATCTGAGAAGGAAGTCGAAGAAGGACAAGGGAGAATCTCCTGATATACCCCTGCGGTCTAATGCTTATATTCACTAGGATGGCACTGTATATGCCTTACCTACTAGAGGAGAAATGGACAGTCAATCAAGAGCTAACACACTGCTGAAAACAGAGTTTTAAGAAAGACACTACGTCCTGGTCAGCAAATCCGATTGGTAAATTGCAAACCAATACAGTAACTTCCCACTCAGTTGCTGCTGAAACCAGGGAACAAGGCCGTGTACTTACCTGGCAAAATCAGTCTACTGCCAACTCAATTTACAAGCACAACTGCCTACGAACTCATTTTTTGACAATGGGACCACACAGTCGCAGTCAATGGGTTATTTTCGGAGAAATAAAGGGCTTAACCCATGTGCTCCTGTATTCCCACCGTCGCCTATGTCAAATGTAAGAAATTCAGAAGTGGTAAGCAAAGTGGCAGCTTCAGGGCAGGCATTAAACTAGACGGTTAGTGTAATCAGTCTCCCTACGCTTGCCCTGATATACTCGGAGGGGACACCTGTAGAAAATATTGTATGCAAAGAATTGATTTCTAGCACCGATGTAGTAACTGTAACTAAGAGTAACAGGAACCAAGCCTCTTTACTGACATTATGTATGGACAAGTCAGAATGCGAGTTCCTACTGCGTGAAAATGAAAATTGCCTTCCGAGTCCTAGAGTGCATCTGTGCCCAGAAGTGAATTTTAGTGTGTGTGGCATTCTGGTACCAATATAGTATTAGATAGTTTATTATTTGAGATCTGGCTGACAGTGTACAACACATCCCAGAGGGTTCTGACAGTGTAGTGTATGTTGTGAGAAACTTGTAATGTTGTTAGTTCCTCTCACAGCAGTACTAACCCCAAGCAAACTCTACACATATATAAGAATAATAATTGTAGCCAGAGAGCACAGTGTACAAAAATTAAGAAGTTGTTTGCGAATATTAGGCGCCAGAGAGTGGAAAAGACAGAAAACACACAAGGGTGCCACGCCTCTTACTCAGCTGACACATGTAGATTTTAGTAGTGCCAAATATCAGTTAGCACGAGTACGTACCCTTAAGAAATATTCATATTAGTCAGTTAACCCATTAAGTACCAAAGGGCATTTTGATGCCCTCATCTTAAAAAAATTGCAACAATTTTTGTATCGATTACCAACAATCTGCCGTGCTGTGTTGTGCATTGGAAAGGTTGGCACTACAAGTTGCAGCATTTGTTGCACCTGCGCTATCTCTGTTCGCCTGATGGAAATACTTGTATACAAGATGTCTTCTTAGCCAACACACGCACCATGAAAACAGTAAGTATTGGTTACGAAATTGCTATTATTCTGAAATGTATTTATTCTTAAATTAAGAGTAGAGTACTAGGAGTGCAAGTGAACAAATATTTTCATGATATTTACATAAATATTGATTTTGTGGCATTCTGAACAAAAAGCAGGCATCAAAATGCTCTATGGGGCTGAGCTCAGACATGTGCGCTGATACTGATATAAATACTGTATCTCGAAAATAACTCTCACATTTTGCTATCCAGACCAGTAACGTAAATTTTAAGGGCTTATAAACCCCTGGTTAATCACTCTTATGCCCATGATGGCTTAAAAAACGTTTCAAGAAATTGTATTATTTTTTGCCTAATTTGTTTATATTTTATTTTAAAGGGAAGGATATTATTCTTTTGGTTGAAAAATATTGAATAAAGATTAGAATATATACTAATAGCTTATATTTTATTTACATATTTTTTCTTTTGTTTCTTTCATGTGGGAGTTACTTTCCCTTACAGAAGCTCTGGGCTACTTTAAAAATCTTCCTGGCGATGACGAATTGATCATTGTTCCGGGGTCTCCTGATGTCACCATCTTCCCCTCGGATGATGGAGAATCCAATGACCATTCTGGAGGCGAAAGCTGCAACAACCCTGATGTTCTACTACCTAAACAACTTAGGGCCATGGCTGGAATCCATACCACAGATAACAACGGAACAGAATATTCGCCTGTGCAGTCGGATGGCGATGAACCAGATGACAAGTCAGATGAGGGAACTCCAGCAAGAAGGAGAAGACTCATGTCTCATGTGGCACAGTGTAATTTCAGGTGGAGTAAGGGAAACATACCTGCAGCCCCAACAGTGTCAGGTATGCCACTTATGACTCATTTGATGCTGCATATCTGTCATCAGAAAATCATCCTTCGGATTTTCTTTGCGTGTTTTTGACGGATGAAATTATGGGCCAAGTAGTGAAATATTCTGTATTATAAGCCACCCAGAACAATAATCTGAGCTATTCTTTGTCTATTGAAGAAATTTATTTTTTCATTGGCATTCTTTACCTCAGTGGATATGTCATTCTTCCACGTAAAAAAAGTGTTTTGGGAAAGTGCAACCAATGTGTGAAACATCCTTGTTTCAAATGCAATGTGTAGGAATAGATTATAGGAAATCACAAAATTCTTACACTTTTGCAACAATGAAGAACTTGATGGCAGGGATAAGTTGGGTAAAATCATACCCCTACTGGATTTGCTCAGTAATAAATTCTATTGCAAATGCTTCTGATTGTAAGAATATTTCTGTTGATGAGGCTATGATCCCTTATTTCGGTAGACATGGGTGCAAACAATTTTTGCTATTGAAATTTGTACGGTTTGACTTCAAGGTTTGGTTTATGATACAGAGCTCTGGATACTGCCTTGCTGCAGACTTATATCAAGAGAAAAATCCCAATGGTACGAGGCCTGGTGACCAAGGCCTTGGAGAGTAAGTAGTTCTAACTTTTTGTGACTCTCTAATGACATTGTTCCCAAGGATTCAGTTCTCCTTCAACTTGGAATTTTTTTTTATCAACACTAACCTCATCTGCTCCTTATCTGAGAAGGGCATTAAGGGAACAGGAGCAGCTAGAATAAACAGAATGGGGATGTGTCCTATTGCAGACAAGAAGGTAATGCAGGAACATGAAAGGGGATCTTATGAAGTGTATACAGAGGAAAATAGGGGATTTCAACTATGTCATGGAGGGACAACAATGTTGTGCACACACTATCTAATGAATATGGAGTGCAACCAGTTCAGTATGCTAACCGGTAGAGCTCCAAGGAAAAGAAATCATTGCAAGTCACCCAGCCAAATGTCATTCACAAATATAACAAGTTCGTGGGAGGGGATGATTTGCTAGACAATAACATTTCCAATTACCGCATTGGTATCCGTGGGAAAAAATTGTATATACATATCAATTGCATTCTGGTTGTTTGATGTGTGTATGACTAATGCATGGAAGCTTGCCAGAAGCAAGGAACTGACAATAGATCAGCTGAGTTTTCGGCGGCAATGTGTTAGGGCATTGTTAGTGAAGTATGGACAGGCAGCATTGTGTCCAGGCCCTATGCTATATTGTGACAGAGCCTCCAAGCCGGTATGAACATCTCATGGTGGTCACATCACTTCCACTGTAAGTAAGTATTTTTGATTGTATCAGTTTAGTAAGCAATAAGTATTTTTGCTTGCGCCACATGGCTACACTGGGACTCACTATACTTTGATTTGCAGCAGAGTGGCACTCAGTCGCACCTCACTCCGCTCTCTGCGACCTTCTCCAGCTGGTAAATATTGAAGCTGGTATAAAGATAACAACTCAGAATCCAAATGTAACTTGAGAAAGTTAGCACCACCTATTATATTACACAATATATGATATCCTTCAAGTCGGATATAACACTGACCAGTGGTTGTGAATACATGTCTGTATATATTCTCTTATCAGAATGCAACGTTGCAGAGTACAAAGTACATAGTTCAAGAGATAAGCTCTCCATACACATTATATCACAGTTCAGATGCTACAAAATCTGTGTTTGAGAACAACATGAAATATATGGCTGAAATGGCCAAATTGAATTCTTATCCCGGCAGCGGCCCGTAAATTTAGGGCCGCTGTCACAAGGCTTTGGGATGATAAACTTCCTGTATATGGTAAACCCCTTCATTATACATTAAATCTCATATGATGACATATATATATATATATATATATATATATATATATATATATATATATATATATATATATATATATATATATATATATATATATATATATATATAATCATATTGAATACATATCTAGGATTATAAACCAATTCTACAAAACCTAATATTCTCATATTACCACAAGTACCTGTTGACTTTCTAAACATACATTCCAACCAAGATCATTCCAACCAAGATGGCCGCCACAGATGGACTACAGGTTATGTTGTTCCGTATTTAAGGTTGTTTTGGCTTGTAATTAGATAGGTGGAGTAGTATTTTGAGTTATAGGGTTAAGATTAGTGTTTTATGTGGTAATTAGTTATAAGGAGGGAGTAGTGTCCGATTGTGTGCACGAGGCCGAGGCCTTTGTTATTGTACGAGTGTAAAGTGTGTACGGTGTAAGTTAGGCTAGTTAAGAAAGTGTGTGTATACGTAGATATTTGGTGTATGTTATAAGAGAGAGTAGTTTTAGTTTTAAGTTAGTTAAACCATTTTTTTTTTAAGAGAAAGGGTAAAAAAAAAAATGGTAGGGAGGTGTAAGTGTAGGGGCTGTGGAAAGGTGTGGAGAAGGTTAGATAGAGGTGTGCAGTGCAACCAGTGTGGCGGCTGGTACCATGTTGGCTGTATAGGGATCAGGGAGGATGAACTAGAATCACTACAGGAACATCAGTGGAAGTGTGAGGAATGTGCTGAGGGAAAGGGTTTAGTGGCAGTGGAAGGGAACAAAGTGAGGGTAGAGAAGGAAACGCAAATATGTGGAGAAGGTGGAAACTGGATTTGGGATATGCTAAGGGGAAGCTTTGTAGAGGATGTGCCAGTGCCAATGGAAGGGGTTAAGGAGGAGAGGTGGAAAGGGGAGATGGTAGATTTGATGAGCAGGAAAGAGAGGGAAATTATGCATAGGATTGAGAGGATGGAGGAAAAGGTCAGGAATGAGATGGGTAAGAGTAGAGTAGAAATGAGGGTGGATAAGTTAGAGGAGGAGTTGGAAGATGTAAAGGGGGTGCTAAGGAAAATGAAAGCCAGTCCACAGGAGGAAAAGCTAAGTAGAGAGGAAGAGTTAGGCAGAATGCAAGTAGGGCTGCAGGAGGAAAGGCAGAGGAGGAGGGAGGCAGAGATAGAGGTGGTAAGATTAAGGAGGAGGATAGATGAGTTGGAGGCAGTAGAAAGGGATAAGACAGTAGGAGACATAAGACAGCAAATAAGGTTAGAGGAACAAGAAATAGTAGCTAGGGATAAGGTGATAGTAGTAGGCAGGAAGCAATCTGGAATAGAGGAACGGGAATCAGAAAGCAGGGAACAGGCATTGGTAGGAGGTAGGAAGCAGTATGCTGAGGCTTGCAAGTGTGCGATTAGCAAAGACCAGCAAGCAGGACAAAGTAGACAGTTCAGGGCCATAGGGGAAAGAGGACGGCTGGCCAAAGGGAGGGAAACAAGGGTGCTGCAGGAGGCCGGAGACAAAGATAGGCAGGTGTTTGAACGGGCCACAAAGCAGGAAAAGGTTGTAGGAAGGGAGCCAGAGGTAGTTTTTCTAGGCAGCTCTATTGTAAAGGGGGTGGAGCTGATGAATATCAGGAAAGAAACGACATATAAAGCAGCTTTTGGTGGGGCAAATACCAGGGATTTGGAGGAAAGGTAGCAGGGTGGCAAAAGTCGTTCTCATTCATGTAGGGGGAAATGACCTGGCTCATAGGGAGGTGGGGTAGGACTTCAGGGGATTGCTGAGGAAAGTGCGGGAGAAGTTTCCTGGATCTAGGGCAGTAGTCAGTGGCGTGCTGGTTAGGAAAGGAGTATCCTATAGGAAGGCAGTGGCTGCGATTGAGGTATATGAGAGGGTGTGTAGGGATTTGGAGGCTACATTTATAGATAGTAGGAAATGGGTAGGCTGGGAAAGTGTAGGGAGAGACCAGGTTCACCTGACCGAACAGGGAAAGAGGATTCTAGGTGACCTGCTAGGTAGAGAAGTAGCTGGCTGCATGGAGAGGGTCAGGGCAGAGCAGTAGTTGTTGAAATAGCAATCAGTTAGAAGCAAGGAAACGGAAGGGGAGAGAAATGGAGAGGATAGCATTGATGAGGCTGCAGGGGTGGAGATAGGAGGTAAGCAATGTAGGATGGTAAAGCAGAGTACTAGTATAAAGATAATGGTGGTGAACTGTATGAGTGTGTACAACAAGCTGGAGGGCTTCTGGGGAAAGGTTGAAGGATATGGGGCGGATATAGTGGTAGCTGTGGAGACTTGGTTGACTGAGGAAGTACTGGACATAGAGTGTAGGCAGGATGAGTTCACCATCTTCAGAAGAGACAGGGATGGGAGAGTAGGAGGAATAATGGTGTGTGTAAGGAAAGAGCTAAAAAGGGTGGTAGAATGGGTTAGTGAGGATGTCAAGGTAATGGAAATTAAATTGAGTGGTAGTAGTAATAGGAGTATTACTTTGCTGGCAGCGTATAGACCACCAGGACAGGGATGGCAGGCAATTGAGATAATCAAGGAGAGGGTCGATAGACTAAAGGACAGGCAGTGGGTTGTTGTAGCAGGGGATTTGAATATGCCAGGAGTGAAATGGGTAGAGGGTGCAGAAGGAATGGGTAGCATAATGCAGAGAATGGCAGCACAGTTAGTCAACAGAGGATTAGTCCAGATAGTAGAAACACCTACGAGATGGAATGAGGAGGGTGTTGGGTCAGTGCTGGATGTGGTGTTGGTCAGACCTAGGAATGCTGTAGTTGGTGCAATAGTATTGGATGGTATAAGCGACCATCATATTCCGGTTGAAGAAATTGGGATTGGCAGGCTGAGAGAAGTGCAAATGGCAGAAAGGTTGGTGTGGCAGTATGGGAGAGGAGACAAGAAGGGGGCAGAAATCTTCCTGAGAGACAGGTTTAAAAAATGGTCTATGGAGGAGAGTGTAGAGGGGTTGTGGAGGGAGTTTAGAAGATTAATGGAGGTTATGTTGGAGAAATTTGTGCCAATGAATAGGTTACAGTCTGGGGGAGATCCCCCATGTTATGGACAGGAGATTTTGAAAATGAAGAAGTAGTGCAGAAAATTTCATGCCAAGTGGAGAAATGAAGGGATGATAAGATCTAAAGAATTGATGAAACAAATGGGTAGGGAGCTTGAAAGGAAGATCAAACAGGGAAAGAATGTCTTTCTGGGGAACATGGTGGAAGAAGGAAAAGGCAAGGAATGGGGGAAATTGTTTAGGTATGTTAGGCGGTTAAGGGGAGGAGAGGAAGGGATCCCTCTGCTAACAGGAAGGGATGGTAGGCATGCGACAAATGACCAAGAAAAATTGGAGATGCTGCAAGGACAGTACTTGTCAGTTTTCAGGCAAAGGAGGGTTGGAATAGGGGGACAAACAGGGTTCGGGGGGTGTATAGTGAGTTTAAGATGAGGGAGTGGGAGATACAAAAGGTAATTAGGGGTTTGGAGATCAGTAAGGCAGGGGGACCAGATGGGCTAGGAAACGCAGCACTAAAGTTTGGTGGCAAGGAGTTGGCGAAATATTTAGAAGTGCTGTTTAAAAAGTCCTTAGGAGAGGGTAAGTTACCACAAGATTGGAAGGATGCTGTGGTGGTATCTTTACACAAGCAGGGACAGGATAGGGGGAGGCCTGGCAGCTACAGACCGGTGAGTCTCGCATCAAGTACAGGAAAAGTAATGGAGAGACTGGTGGTGCAGTATGTGATGAGGGTAATGAACAATAGGAATTGGTTGGAGGAGTCCCACCATGGTTTCAGGAGGGGTTACTCATGTGAGACTCAGCTGGCTGGGTTATTAGAGGATCTGGTGCAGGTAGTTGATGAGGGGAAGCAGGTGGATGCCTGCTTCATAGATTTTCAGAAGGCTTTCGATAAGGTGCCCCATGGAACATTGATTAGTAAAGTGGTGGCGCTGATACCAGACAGGAGGGTAGTGGAATGGACAGGGGACTTTCTCAGGGGGCGAAGGCAGAGGGTGAAAGTGGGGGAGGCAATATCGGAGGAAGAGGAGGTTACGTCAGGGGTACCACAGGGAAGTGTGCTGGGTCCTTTGTTATTTACCATAATGGTAAATGACATGGGTTTCGAGATTAGAGGAAAAATCAGATTGTTTGCAGATGATTGTGTTGTATATGCTGAGGTGGGAGAGGGGGCGGAAATTTGCAGGCGGACATTGATAAGATATGGTTGTGGACCAGAAAAAATAAAATGAAGATAAATGTAAGAAAAACTAAGGTAGTGAGGTTCACAAGGAAGAAGATTATAAGCAGGGACATGTACAGATGGGAGGGACACGAGATAGAAGAAGCAGCAGAATATAAGTATCTAGGGATTGTACTGCAGGGAGACCTCAAGTGGAAAAAACAGGTAGAGAGGGTGGTAGCAAAGGGAAGAAGGGCTCTGGGTATGCTGGGAAGGGTGCTGAATGGAGTCAGCTGTGAGGTGAAGGAGAAGGTGTATGGCACAATGGTACTGCCAATGTTAGAATATGCTGCAGCAGTATGGGACCCGTATGTGGAGGTTGAGGTGCAAGAACTGGAAAAGGTGCAGAGAAAGGCAGCAAGATGTGTGAAGGGTAGGTGGAGAAGGCAAGGGCAGGATGATGAGGAAGAAGGGAACTATAGGCCATCAGTGATGATCAAAGAAATGGGGTGGAGCTCATTGAAGGACAGGAGGAAAGTTGAACAGTTAGTCAGGAAGTACAGGGTGGTGAATGAAGAGGGAGGATGGGTAGTGTTACACTGCAAGCTAAGTAAGGGGGTGTTTAGGGGAAGAGGAAACAACAGTGAGAAGCTTCAGAGGGTGTGGAGGAGAACGGAGCGGGGTAGGCAGTCCATGCTTGAGAGGTCTGTGAGGGAGTGGAATGTGTTGAGGGAGGAATTGGTATCTGTGAGAGGGATTGGTAAATTCAGGAAGGGAGTGGAAAAGGAGTTGGTTGGGTGGAGGAGAGTTGAGAGAGCTCGCCACCGGGCGGTAGCCTAATTGCGAGTGTATGTATGTATGCATACAAATTTTATCACCAACATTAAATAAAATTTTTTTCGTTACTACGTAACAGGATAAAACACAAATTTACTACTCACAAAATCTTGTAGTAGCGGTCAGAATTTAAAATGAAAAACACTGGAGAATTTACATTCTCAGTTTTACCTTAAAAATTCGCCAGCCAAATGCACCCACGTGACCACAGCTTTACCATTGAAATCAGCAGAGTCCTAGGTTACCTCCAAACAGCTCATTTTACAGTCCTTCGGATTCTTCAGTTCTTCACTGTGTAAAATCACTTACACATTTACGAAAGAAACAAATTATACGTGAATCAATTAATAGTGGTAAAAGCTTCAAATTGCCGGGACCTTGTCTCAAGCACGTCCAGCATAAGTGGCTGCATCGTTCAAAAGACGCAGCCCTACACAGATCCCACACCCACGCCACCACGCCCACGGACGCCAGGGGTCCGAGATTATAATTTATAAGCAATTACATTGGCCTAGAATTTCATTGTTATTTAAAATACATTTGGGATTGTGCCATAATGATAAGATATGTTCTGAAAAGATATCACAAAAATACATACAATAGGCACTTATTCAAGAAATAATTAAAATTTAACATCTCCCAAAAATAATCATTTTTACGTGCGTAAAATCTGTGTCTCAGTTTTTAGGTTATGATATAGACCAGAGCATCTGTGGTTAGAAATATTAATATTATTACGTCAAAATATGATTTCACTGTTTACCAGATACAGAAAGAAAACAATTATTAAATGTTAACAAATATTACTGAGGTCTGGGAATAAAATAATAATGCATAAAGTGAAATGTAAACAAACAAACTTGTGACCATAACTAAATACAATCTGTATGTGAACTGTGGTGACCTTTAAATCACCACACAAACATTGCTGGATAGTGGTGCTGAAGTCAGCTGTGTGAGGGAGGAGTTGATAAGAGATATTGAAAGTCTTGGTTATCAACTCCCTGTTCTGCCAGTTCCTAAACTGAAATTTATTGGAGTTACATCCTGGAGGAGCTCGCTGTTAAATAGGCAGACAGTTTTAACCATTGAAGGGCTGGGCTCGAGGAAACTAGCCAATGTGTTAATTGTAAAGTGCTAGTCAAACTCCCCATTTTATGAACAGACTTAATGACGCAGTTTGGCATTATGTTACATTTTGGTGGTTGGTTGATCACGTTGCCTACAGAGTCAAGTTCAGAAGCAATTCCAGTGCCAGAGAAGTGGCAGACATCCTACGGTATGGTTACCTTAATAAAGTAGGATATTCCTATTTGCAGTTTATCTACAGTATTTTTTGAATGTAACGCTCCTAGTGTAAATAAAGAAATTTCTAACGCAATTATAGCAGTGGAAGATATTAGTGAGTTGCAGAGACAACAATTGTATAATATGTTAGTACAACATAACACTTGGATGTCGGATGTACCTGGAAGGAACCATTTGTATGAGGTGATGATACGGGTAGTGGATAACTCTATTTTTCACAAGAAATTTTATCCAATCCCTGCAAAGTACATGGCTGAAGCAGAAGAGTATTTGCACTGATCGGTAAGCTGGGAGATAGTAAAAAGGGAAGCCAGCCCTTACACTAGTCCCACGATATGCATACGCACGAAAGACGGAACAGTTCGCTTGTCTCTGGATGCTCACAATAGTAACAAGATCACAATCAAAGACTGGGAGTACCCAATACACACAAGGGATGTGTTGCAATTATACCAGGGCGTCAAGTATCTTGCTACTCTAGATATTATGTGTGTCTACTAGTTTAATCACGGAACACAGATCTCTACTTATTTGCTATTCAGCACATAATACTGCGTACGAATACGGAGGTTATTTTGCAGCTAATGCTTTTGAGATGGACTAACTCTTGTCACGAGAGAAATGTTTTTGGAAATGTCTAGTGGTGGGACTGCAGATTTTTCACCCTGAAGGGGGTGGAGTGAGTAGAGAGAGATGACTCTAACCATGGACGAGGGGTGCTACGGAAGGGAGGGAAAACTTCAGGGGCTTGGTCACTTTTCAGCCAATCACATGCTGTAAATCAGAGAGAGCTGCATGTGCCCTTGCTCTCGCACAAAAACTGTTTTGTGGAACTTGACACGGCTACCAAAACTGGAACTTCAATTTCCCTCTTTAACAGAACGTGTTATACAGTTATATAAAAGTTTAGCACACTTTCGTGCTCCGTTCTTTTGCAGTTGTTAAATACATTTCTTAACAATGCTTGTATTTATTTTGAATAGTGGCAATATTTATTTAAAAAGATGTTTAAATTGTAAAATATGGTTGAAAGTAGTGAAAGTAAAAAGTAACTAGGGCCTTAAAAGTGCTCATTTTACTGTGAACAGCCTATAATATCCTGAATAAGTTTGTTGTTAATGATGAGTCATGAGCATCGGTCAGAAGCAGGGTTGAGTTGTTAATGCTGTGTTGTGTAAACTTGTAAATAATGGATAATTTGGTAACATTTTAAATGTTATTACAACAAAGATTTTCAGTTATGTGAATAAACTAGAGCTAAAGAATTCGAGACTAGCGAGGCCACAGTTAAATATAACTCAACAACAAAGCCAAGGTGGTAAATGCAGTGGTTTGTATACACGAAAATTTGATTTAAATACATACAATTTCACAGACTGGCTATGTGAGTGTGAAGTTAGAAATGTGTTGCTTTGTTTAATTTTTTTGCTAGTGAAAAGTAATGATCTTGCTTGGACTGTCAGTGAGGTAAAAGGTTTGAAACATTTGGGAGACAAAGTTAAAAGACATAAATCATGTTCATGACATATGAAAAAATGCCATAAAATCTTCAGTGATTCGTAAGGTGAATATTCATTGCCAGTTAGGTAGCGCGTACAGGTTGAAGAATGAATTTTGTTTACAAATATATTAATTAAGGTATGCCACTTTCATCCTCTAATTTAAATTTGTCATGCATTTTGTATGTACTCTGTGTAAATTAGTATTGGGTTTTAAAAATATTTGTTTTAATATATTTAAGTTATTATCACCATTAGTATAGTAGAACTGGTATTATTATTATTATTATGTTATCGCGCATCATCTCGTGGAATGTACCACACCATGTGGGTACTGGTTGGAAGGCATATAACCTACACCAACTTAAAACAAACAAATACCTGTGCTACTGATAAGTTCTGAACCATTGGCAACAGTGTGTTGACCATTAAAAATCGAGCAGTGATACATTTTTCTTCAAACAACTT
Source organism: Dryococelus australis (assembly GCA_029891345.1). NCBI lineage: Eukaryota > Metazoa > Arthropoda > Insecta > Phasmatodea > Phasmatidae > Dryococelus > Dryococelus australis. The sequence goes on from CM056996.1 coordinate 30,327,983, forward strand.
CACTTAATTTTTTCATTTAGCTACATAAGCTACACATAAGCTACCTGTCATACGCAAATTATGTATCACTGTGCCTATTTAAAAAATGCTATTTGTAATGATTTGAGTTAGGATCGCCATACCCCTTCCATTTTCAAAAGTCACCAGTCGCAACTGCTGGCAAGTGCCTTTGTCATAAGATTCCAAGCAGTACACTGCTTTCCTCTTTCAAAACCAACAATACGTCTTTACAGTAATGCTGTTTGGGTTATGCAACGCTGTTGCAGAGTTTACCTGCTGTTTTGATACAACCCTAGGTGGAGAGTGTAGGGCATTTGCCAGAGCTTACGACATCCTCGTTACCTGCACCGTTTTCTAGGATCATGTACAGCATGTACATGTGGTGTTTGAGAAGTTACAGCATGCTGGCATGACAGTGAAGGTCTGAAAATCTCTGTTTTGCAGAGCAGAGCTTCCATTTTTAGGACATGTTTTGACACATGAGGTTTTCGTATGGATCCTGATGAGTTGCAGGTGATAACTGAGTTCTCTGTGCCACGCGATGTATGTCAGCTACGAGCAATTTTGGGTGTCCTCTGGTTTTACTGAAATTATTCAAATAAGATTTCTAGCATTTCAGTGCCTCTGTTCACTCTTTTAAAGAAAAAGACTGTTTGGAACTGGGAAGAGATACATCAAAAAGCTTTTGACAATATCAAAGAAATTTTTCTGAAGGAGCATGTTATTTTTCACCTTGTTTGAGGCTGTGAATTCTTGCTATAAACAGACGCATCTGTTTAACGCACTTGGCGTTAAGTTAGCCCAAGTAGACAATGAGGGAAGGGAGAAAACCATTGCGATGGCCAGTCACACCCTAAATAGTACAGAGAGGAATTACACAACCAGTAAACATGGAGCTTTAGCAATTGTGTGGGCTCTGCAAAAGTCCCGTGACATCCTATTGGGAGAGAAAATAAAACTGCTTACGGATCACCAGGCATTAATCTGTTTGAAATTGGCAGAGCCTTTGGTGATTGTTTGACCAGATGGTTATTATTCCTGCAAAAATATGACATAGAAATTCATTACATCAAAGGCACTGACGATGCTGCCGATTACTTATGCAGGATGTTGAACCAGGTTTGATTCACCCACTGAAGAAACTAAGGGCATTTATAGTCGCTCAGACTAATGCGTCAGCTGTTTAGGCTAGTAAAAGGCTTGAAGAAATAATTAAGCCTTTAGCCAAATTACAGTCAGAAGATTCCCGGTGTAAAAAAGTCAAAGATAAATGGGAAAACTTACTCCCTGATAGAGGTCTTCACAGATACTACTGCTTATCAGAAGAAGGGATATTGTTCTACAGAAAAAAGAGTGAACCACTACGAGCAGGAGTGGAAGCCAGTAATACCAGTGAAAATTGGATTTCCAATTGCCATAGAAGTTCACGCCACTCTTGGGCACATTGGCGCTAGTAAGTTGCACGCCAGTCTAAAGAGGCATGTGTTCTGGCTGGGTATGGTACACACTATCCGAGAGGCTATGGGTATGTGTGATTTATGTCAAAAAGCGAAGCAGCCCCAATAAAACCTTCAGGGTGAAATGCAAGCTATTCTGTCTAATTCACCATTAGCCCTTGTATGTGTTGATATTTTTGGTCCTTTGCCCCAATAAAAGGCTGGGATTAAGTATGTCTGTGTTGTCCTGGATCTGTTTTCGAAGTATATTAAGTTATATCAAGTGGTTCAAGCGAAAGTTAAAGTTGTTTATCGCCGAGGTAGGTAAACCATATTGTGTCATGTCTGACCATGGACACAGTTTACCGGCGAGTCCTGGCAGAAGGGGATGAAGCGTCTTGGTATCGTACCTACAATGATTTCAATAAGACACCCTCAGAGCAATCCTGTGTAGAGGAGCATGAAGACCCTGGGTGCTATGCTAAGAATTCACTGCCATAATTGTCAGCAAATTTGGAGTGAATAATATTTGTTTATTTGTCTATATCGTAAATTCAAAGAGTGTAAGGTTAACTTTAATCAAAGTGTGTGCGTGTGTATATTGCTGCGTCTGTACAATTACAAACACCGACTTATGTATCACGTTTTGTTTTTTCATTAAAGTTAAAATTTTCGAAGTTAAATCATTTAAATGTTACTTCCATACGAGCAAAATTTCACGTTGCTCCAATTCCATCCAAACAATGTGTAACACAAAATCCCACACTCATAATAACATCAAAATAATGCAGTCTCACAAAAGATGTAAAACTAAAGCCTCTTCCCCCTTTATAATTGTTGCCTTTTTCCCTCAAAATAAATAAACAGAACCCCAATAAATTTAACTTGATAGTTAAAAAAATTTAAAAAAAGGTGGAATGCCAATGTAGCTGTAATATCCTACATTAATTACTGGATGGAAGTTAGCTACTGTCAGATTTTCACTGCCTGCCATTACATGGAACACGAGGGAGGAGGAAAATGAAAGTGTGCATTGGACTTAAAACATTAGTTTACAAATGTCATTTTCTTCAGTGACAAAACAGCTGTGGTGGAAGGATACACTGTGGCAGTGCTACTTTTCTAAAACTGTCAAAATTTACCCCACTTACATGAAATGGACAATATCACTCAATTAAAGCTATACCTCCCACCACAAGAGTTTGTTCTGCCTGCCATATGCAATAAAGAAATATGTTAATGTTATTGGCGCAATCGAGAATTTTTAGCTACAGATGACCGGGAATGACACGCATCTGCAACAGGAAGGAATGGTGTTGAAACAGTTGATCACCTGCCAGGTTGTAGTTAATTTGTAGACATGAGTATTTGGTTACCGCTAAGGTATTATGTATTTTAAAGTGCCTTCATGTATGTATTAAGTGTCATGGCTATACGTGTTGCCATACATATATATATATATATGCTGATTGCCTGCACCTGTGCTATAATGTACTACTGACCTACGCTTTTGAGAGGTCCGTCCTGTCACTGTCAGTAAGCCAAAGTTGTAACAGACATTGGGTTGTATGTAATGCAGCAAAATGGAACCTGGACTCCTGGACTGTGAAACCTGGGTGAAGAGGAATGGAAATGATGGTGAGATTACGCCGCGTGCGGGATTTAATTGTCAAGGTCACCAGATGTTTACCGGCACTCACTATCACTCGCTGCGGCCCACACTAAACATTTTTTAAAGCCATTGAGAAATGCAGGTACTCAAGGACACGGAACACTCCTAATTCTGCTCTAACCGTGTTAGTGTGAATAATTTTGTACTCTCCAATAGTAGAGGTTTAATTCAATCTGGAACTAAGGGGATTTTGAAGCCTTTATTTATTTATTTATTTATTTCGTTTGGGGACATGATGGAAAGAGATCTTCTGGAAATTATTTTATTTCACTTGTTCTTCTCAGCACTTCACACGGTATACACGACACAATTTTAAGATGTGTAAATCAATCCTGTGATATGTACTACTGTTATATTGTATATAATTGTTAGTATGTTTAAGGTAAATTTGGCAATATGTATCTTTATATGTTAATTATTGTTTTGTGTATAGTATTTTCTAAACCTAGGTTTTTATGTTGAATCTTATTTGCAAACATATTGATGATAGGAGCACATTGTCTAATTTTCTAAGGTCGCTTAGGAAAATGGAACTATTGTTCCTGTAACACGTCAACTTCCTTAGCTGCTGTTAGTTTCGTCAATTACTGAATGGTTAGAAGCTGTGGGTTAGCAAGGCAATGTGCTAAATAAAACACTTTTACATTTCCTGCTTTCGCCCTCTTGGCAGCTATGCAATGACTGGATGGATGAATGAACGTTTTAAATAGCTGCTACCGGCTTACGCAAGAACGGACGTTGAACCGTGTTAAAAACTGAGTGCTACGAGAGTTAAGTTATTATTAAAACTGAAAATTGGAAATATAGTGCTAAATAAACTGTATTCTGAACTTTGTAAGTAACTTTTGAACATTACACATCAGGTTTAGAGAACATATTTGTAGCCATCCAATACCAAGTATGGCTACTGGAAGAGTTGGCGCGAAAGATGCCTATAGTAAAAATGTTGCATGGCCTTAACTGCGCATACAAACCATGGAAAGTTACCTTCTGATAAAGCGTGGCAGGTATCCTGTGTCATCTGATACATCCTGGTTCATGCTGACGCGAGTTTTACCCTGGCTGGATGGCTACAAAGCGACGCACGGCACTCAGAATAAACACAGAGAGGCAGCCATCTTTGAACTGAAAAGTTCGGTAGCGACTACTCGCTGCTTGCCGCAGCGACTCTGCAATGCATCGTGGGATTTCTCTTCGACCAATTTGTGTTGCAGTGTTTGGATGTTTACACTTCATTTCAATTCACAGTTGAAATGTTATGTTTATGTAATTTTTTTTTATTTTTCAGATGAACTTTCTTGAAAGAAATATTTATGATTGGAAAGGGTATTGTTGTAAAATGTACAAGTGAAACTTTGTGAATGCTAAAAGGTATCCTGTTTAGATTTTGTTTTGAAAGTGTCATGAGTGTCCATGTTTGTTATGTTGTCTGTACTTGATGTTTTTTTTTGTGCTATTATGTAAACAATGTTTGAATTCTAGCTATCTAGCACTACATGTTATTTTTAATACTATAAAATAAACCTATAAATGAATATCCGCCACCAAGAATGCTCAGCACCAGGGTTTATGAAGACTTACCATGTTGCTGGTCCCTTCGAAGGCGAGCGGAGTAGCAGGTGGGTAGCGCATCTGCCGAGCTTGACATCACTTTCAGCACTGCACTGCATCACCAGCATATGTTCTCCCTCTCCGCACCTCCCCGATGGCTCCCACCCTTCATCACAGTTGGTTAGCGCTTAGCAACAGACTGATGCCGTTTTAAGATTTGAATTAACTAAATGTGTACTTTTGGCAAAAGTTCCACCATGATCTGTAATGTACCTTAACACCCGACAATGTTTTGCATGGGCTATAAATGAGGGGTGTTTCTACCCCATAGATAGACAGCACCAGACAGTAGGACAACACACACCACACAACACACACTAGCTATGTGAATGGAAACAGCCAGACTGCATTTCCTGCCATGTTTTAATAAGATTTTAATGGGCATATAATTTTAAAGAATCATGGCAAACTCAACATAAAAATCTTGGGGCATTAATATTTTCCAGTTAAGTAATTTTTTGCAAACTTTGTAATATATTTTGGAAATATATTTTTGTACATGTTTTTATATGTAATCTCATTGAAAGATACATTGATTGTAACAGATTTTATACCCACGTGCCCCTATTGCCACCTTTTGTATTTTGAAGCGTTTTGAGGCATTTATGTATTATACTATATTTTGTGGGCATTATACATAAAAAGAATAAGACTTGTGCCCAATATAAACTAAAGAAAATATAATTTGGGTGTTTGTTCATTTCTCACAATATTGGGGGTTAATACTGTTATTAGCATCTACGGGATTGGAAAAACCTTTTTGTTTTTTTAAGTACTCTACTGAACATCTTTTTAATAACTCTGCTGAAGATTTTGAAAATAATCTTTGGTTTTGAGCAGGGGATTGGTATTACAGTTGGTAAGAACTCTGGTCTGCGCCACGGAGTTTGAGTTTCCTCCAGGTGCTCTTGCTTTGTGACATTTGCTCAAGAAAGTAAATATGACGTAGGAAATGCATGACACAGATGACTGGACAACGTGAACAAGGAACAATGTAACATTGGACAGTGTTGTGAGGGAGATATGTTGATTGGATACTGGTAGCCTGAACAGACTGCGACTAACCTTTGTGCTTCGGTGTAACTGTTGTAGCACAAACATTGTGGACAGAGTGTTACCTTACTGTGGACAGGTGGCAAGCGGACAGCATATTTCCTCTCGTGGCGGCGGCAGATGGATGTTCACAGGTTTGCAGGATGCGCTAGGGTCCAGTGAAGTAGTTGTCACACACACATCTTGGCAGCGTCGTTGGAAACGTCACAGTCCCTGGTGTTTGTAGTCCATGGACATGTAAGGACTATCACCTAGCCTGAGGGTTGTGCGGTGGTCACTGTGCGGCTAGTCTGGACCTTGCATGTGCACACGGCAGGCGCACAGTGACGTCATTGGTAGTTCCATGATGCGTGGTGATATCATGGGAAACTCCACGTTCTTTGGACAAAGAGGGGTCGTTTTGCTCACAAGATGGCTGCCATTTTCACTGTTCCACATGGTTTTTTCCACACAATGGTGACTTCCGGAACACTAGATTTTCGCCATGTTCACATGTTGCAATGCCACAAACGAGTGAGAAATGTCCGTTGCGTTGCACTTATCTGTCTGAAAATTGCCACACGACATATGATGGCAGTTATATGTTTGTTTCACCACATGAATTGAATTGGGTGCCATATAACGTGGCTTGGTTGCCTGCGAGAGGCGAGAGATGCCAGATTTGAGAGAAACCCAGATGCATGGCAAAATATTTCTAGACAGTTGTTGTAAAGTTCCAGTGGGGCGCTAGCTGAAGCTCATCTATTGCACGGGTGAGCACGTGTACTCTGATTCTCGGGGCAGTAGTAGGTATAGTCACGTGGCAATTCCCTCTCACAGTCCATGTTTGCGAATGAAATATTACAAAAGTCCCTCTGTACACTTTACAATACATAAATGAGAATGTGGACTTAACTTTCTGGAGAGAGCCAGAACCCAAGGTTAAACTAACATTAAAATGAAATAAGATGAGGAACGATGCAGTTACATACATTGACTGAGTGAGATCACACATACAATCACTGGTACAAAATCTCTTGAATAGTGCGGGCATGGCGTTTTAGGCCCGCCATTGGCCTGTATGGACAAAAGCACTGTTCAGCGTGAGTGGAAATTAATGTGTAAAAATCTCCGGGGCCACGAGTCTATGGAGATGAGAGTGCAAGCGCAGGGGAGAAATGAAAAAAAATTAAATGTTCTGGATAAAATACACTTACTATTGCAGCTATTGGTCAGTCAAAGATGATGATGTTCCCCCGCGACACGAATGCGTGCACTCTCTTTGGCCCACCAAACTAGACTGAGAAGGATGACACGGAGATGCCGTTACCTAACGGAGATCCCCCGCCAACTCCGTGAGTGAAAACAAAATTTATACTTATATAATCTTAAACATACATGCAAAATAGAAACAAGGACAGTAAAACACACTGAGGAAATAAGCCACTAATTCCGACACATTTCCATTAATAAGAGTTCAGTGTTCTCGTTACTATGCATGTCAGGTTAAATTGAGTTTGCTAGTAAAAACCTGAATGGGCTTGCAAAAGGAATAAGAAATCATAACAAAATTGCATAAAGCACTAGACATCAGAATAACCCTTCAATTACACTGTATTAAACTAAGTTAATAATTTAATAAGTTAAGTGAGAATTTAAGTTTGGGCGCTTGGCATGGCGACTGCCGGAACTACAAAGGTCAATTACGTTTTAGAATACATAAAATTCAAAATAATAATACACCCTTTTAAAATTAAAAGGAACATAACATGAACACTTAAATATTATGCTGCGATTTTAGTGTCTCTCCAATTGTAGGTTCGTTTCACTACTCAAGCCACGTGGTCGGGCACTCTTTAATTAATATCACCTCACACAGGCAAATCAACGGGAGATAATATTTTCCCGTGTTTATTTTAGACTATGCTTTTTGGAGGATTATAGCACTTCACCACAATAAACACGTATACACCTGTTTGCTCTTGGCGAGGTGGGTCGTTCGGATCTCGGGATGGATCACTGACCCGTTCAGCGTGAACAACATCAGGACCCATCCACTTCACGTATGGCCGTGCATGGCTGGTGCACGAGCAAGCAGCATTTGTCTGCCTCCCGAGCAGGACAGCGTGGGCAATGCCACACCATTGAAAGTTCAATTTCTCACAGAGCAGTATTTCAGTGTCTCTTGTCTGGTCTGAGCATAGTTCAAGAAGAATGAAGTAATTTCCTGATAACTATCTTCCTATTCAAAACCGATCAACCAAGTAAAAACTAATTTCCATCTTTGACAGCTCTAAGATAAATATGTCGTAAGTTGGGAATGACATTTCAAGCATTAAAATGGTACTATTGCGTGACCTCCTCCAGGAAAAACACTACATTGTGACTATCATAAACACAGTGCATTCGTGTATCTTTATCATTATTGAGAAGAAATAAATATAATTGAAAATAAATTAATGAATGAACTTGTTGTTATGGGAGTGGAGATGGTTGAGTTTGAGAGAGATAGTAAGTAGGTATAGATACACCCTATGAATGAATGGAATAAACACAGCTATATCACACAACACTATCACAAAGACAAAACACTAGTGTAAAGAATAAGTACATTAAGTCCATTCACGGTTCCTTCACACTTTTCTAAAATCCTGGGAAAGTTTTACTTCCAGGATATTCCTCCACCTCATTCAAACAAAGTTTAACCACGACTAAAAAAATAACACCAAAGTGACAATGCACTGCATTCGTGCACACTCAGTGTAATAATATTTTGCATAAGAATTATTTCTTACTAGAAATTACCAACATAGATACCAATTTTCTCACTGTTTTTTATTCATGTATTAATTATAAATTAAGTGATTATAGATAAAACATTAATAAAATTCCAATTAAACCAAAATTAGGGTATTTTGTAAATAAGTATAAAATACTTGTGATACAGGTGATACGTGACATATTTAGGAAACAACACGTCATATTTGGATGATTTTCCAAAGGTTTTATTTAAAAAATATAAAGAAACCTTGAAACGGCTATACAAGACATGAGGCACTAGAAAACAAATGTGTGTGTGTGGTGACAAATTGTGTTCAACCCTTGATTCAAAGCAATTTCACAAATAGACAATACCCTAACACAGAAGGAATTGCACCCAAAAGACATGATTCATTACAGGTGAGTGTATTATACGTACTTTCAGCTGTCCAAATGTTCCCCCCTTATAATTTTTCTTCTTATAAAACAAAACAAGACATAATAGAAAAATCTCGAACTCAACATTTATTAGTGGTAAGCCTAATTGACGTATTGAAGTGTGGAACAGTAACATGGTACGACATCACACATAAGTTAGCAACTGAATTATAGTTTCTGAAAAGGATAGCGTAACCAAAGCAAATCAGTTACTAATTAAGAGTTTAAAATATTCACGAAATTTACAACATATTATTAGAGGATGTCCACTGAAATTCCTTTTTGGAATTCCCTTACTTTTCCCTGTTTTCCAGGTAGAATCTTACCATTTTCCCTGATTAATTTTCAGGACTGAAACCTTCCAATGTCATATTTTTGCACCGCTGACAACAAATTTGCTATCAGTGAAGTTGAATTAAATTACACTAAGCAAGCAGGTCCAACATTTTATTCAGCCCAACAACATTTCTCACAATACGTACTTCACACGAGTGCTGATTACAAAAACAAACATACTTTATTTTGTACATATAGGCCCTATGTCACTTGGAAAAGATGTATTATTGCCAATTCACAAACTTAAAAATTTAAATTTTAAAATACATGTGCTCACAATTTCATTATTGTATATTCATAGAACTAACAACTTTTGAAGAGTCAGTTATTTTCATTTTCCCTGACCGAGGTGAAAATTCCCCGACATTGCAGTGACTTCCTTATCATATGAAATTCGCTGAGTTTTCCCTGTGGATGGACATCCTGTATTAGTTGCAAATTCATCTTTAAGCCATGAAAACTTATTTGAACAACGAAATAAGTTTCTTGGAGATGGCTACGGGCAATAAAATGTAGTAGATAAAATCATAGTGATGATCTCTGTTTCGATGTAGCACTAGAAAATTAAAATAGGTAATTTCTGAAAACTTTGACTCACAGGGTTCTTCTCCCAGTTCCGTGTTGAAAAAATCATTAACTTAATGATTTGGCTATAACAAACAACAACAAATTACGATGAACCACATTTTATGAAACCCATGGGAAATATCAATAAAAATGATGGAAATGGAAATTAATTTAAAAAAAAATTTCCCAAACTAATAATGTGTTAACCATTAAAACTTGATAACTATACACAATTTAACTTGGTCACCAAGGCAATCACGACAAAACTAACATATCCATAGACAAAACAAAGAGAAAATATTAATGTTGATGCCGTCGGGTGAGACACGAGACGAACGATGACACAAACACTGACTGGTAATTTGGGCACCAGCGGTGCTTCCCAATCACCGCACTATTGAGACTCAGGGTTCTCAGGGATGTTGTGGGTTCTGTGTGTCCGTCTCACCCATGCGTACTTACAAACATGTAGGCAATACTAAACTTTTAATAAACATTACTGAGAATAAACAATGGATAAAACATATGTGGCTAGGACACTGTCACTACTGAATAAAAGAATTAAGTTCACTGTAGACTTGTTTTTATTGATATTATTCATTCCCATCAACGTGCCAATGAAATGATTATCTCGGTCATGACTAGCCAATTCCGCTTGGGTGTTCCCCAGCCCATAATTAATCTAGCACATCCCTTAGATGGATGATCTCACCAAGGAGGTGCGTGAAAGAACAGCCTTCACAAGGGAAGAGGGCCGACAGCCGCTAGAGTGGACTGACGGTTTTTCCCTGAAGACAGGACACTGTGAATTACAAATGAAAACCCTTAATACACTTTAACACGTGTGATTGCTCGGCATCACTAACGCAAACTCGTGTCGGGACTTGCTCTCCGGCACATGGGTAGTGTGGTGATGGCCTATACACAGAGCTGGATAGGACGGGAATAATTGCACCCTACACTAATTACATTACATAGACCCTTGAATGATACATGAAATAAGATGGGACACGAGATGAATATACACAATAAACACACACATTTGTGAAAACAAGCTTAGATGGTGCGGATGCCACTGGATGAAGTTCATAGTGGACCACGTGGTGCAGGTGAAATTGTAATATTTCTGCATGTAAACGGCAAACTAAATTCAGATAAAATATTATTCTTGTTGAGAAAGTGATTCTCTTTACGATTAGAGTGGTTACAGGCTTGTAACATGCCTGATGGCAGTAAAACCAAACATTTACGTGACCGCGTGGTCAAGTACAAAGAGCATCAATTTATGTGAAAAATACATTGAACCGTGAATAAAATTGACATAGAACCATGAAATAAATCATTGCACATACGATGTTACATAAATAAGCTCTTGAAACACAATGATGGCGTATAAAAAGACTTGGCTTCGGTCGGCCACATGGTCATACGTGATGTTGCTGTAAAATATTCAAACACGAAAATACCCTTAAATACATACGTAAAAATAAAGCTCTTAAAATTGCGTGTAGCAATAATGCAGAAGTTACAATGAAATGCCATAATTATAGGCAGATGGCACCTGATTCAAAATGCACGGGTCGCGTGACCTCTCCGACATCTTTCTCCTCCTTCTCCTCGAGTAAGTTAAAAATGCAGCAAGGGGGCAAGAAATTAATAAAGCGGAAGCATAATGCTGGGGAAAATGTCTGGCAAAAACGTACGCAAGCAAAGGTTAACCAGTAAACTAAATTGACTATGGAAACCTAAATCAGTGAACAGAAGTTGTAGTGTGTACGTGACAGTGTCGTACCTCGCCAACTGTCCTCAACAGACTGTCCAGATACAAGTATCGCACGGACCTACTATGGCCGCCTATGGGTTTCACATAATTGGAAGTGCTATGCACGACGAGTAAAATATTTTATATTGAAAATAAAATTGCACAAATTAAATTTAATATTGTTTAACATTTCTATAATGTCCTTATGAATTTCAATATTATTTTAGGGTCTCTTTATGATGGCGTTCATGCTGGAATATTAAGTGTTCTTAACATCGGTGCCGCAGGTACTTTGAATTTTATAACCCAATTAAAATTTGTTCAAACACTTTAAAATATTTTATTTAATATTAAACACTGCAACGACAATATAACACATTTTACACTGAAAATAACATTTATATGAAAGTTCAAAATTATCGGCCTCTTTGCGCACGTGCGGAACACGTGACACGTGAGAGCATGGGCTCTAGCTCCGCTGGCTGTTAGCCGGCGTCAATTTGGATGAAAGAATAATTCTCAAAACAAAAATTAAATTGATTTACTTAAGGACGTACTAATTTATCATACATAATTCCCAGGAATAAAATTAATAAATGTAAACAAATTTCTACATTTTCGAAAATTGATTGGTTCATTCACTGATGATGTACACCGTAGATTATAAAATTACTATTATGGTTGAGTCGGGTTAAACAGATTGATTCATCAGTTCAACCGGCCTGAAAATTTGGTGGATCTGGTGGATATGCACCATAGACTATAGATCTTTAGTCTGTGCATAAACACCAAACATCAACGAATGAATTTTTGAATGCTCTCTATGAAAAATAAAAGTTAACTCATCCTCAACAAGTGGTGTTTCCCTGTCACCGCACTATGAGACTCAGGGTTCTCAGGGATGCTGTGGGTTCTGTGTGTCCATCTTACCCAAGCGTACTTACAAAACACTTTGCAGTACTAAACATTTTAACACTGAAAAAGGCAAGAGATTGCTGTCACTACAAGGAAATACTTTATGCACTATTAGACTTGCTTTTATTTTGCCATTCATACAGAATCGTGCCAGAATGAACTTTATGGTTGAAAACTCGGGTGTGTCTAGCTAACTCTGTCAGGTGCTCCCCAGCCCGCAATTAATCTAGCGCACTCCTAGATAGGTGATTTCTCTGTGGGTTAGAGAACACAGCCTCCACAAGGAAAGGAGTCTACAGCCACTAGGATGGACTGTAGATTTTTCCTGAAGACAGGGCATGGAGAATTATGAAATGAGCAGTGGACACGTGTGATTATCTGGCATCGCTAACGCGGACTCGTCGGGCATGTCTCCAAGCACATGGTGAGTGTGGTGATGGCCTTTGCACGTAGCACGCTAGGATGGAAATAATGTCACCGTACAAATTACACAAATTACATAAATAAAGATGAGACAGTATAGGACATGACTTGAATGGTCACAATAAACATGCAGATACATGAAAGCAAACTTATATGGCGGGGATGCCGCTGGATGAAATTCGTAGCGGATCATGTGGTGCAGGTGAAATTGCAGTATTTCTCTATAAAAATGGCCAATTATGGTCAGACAGATTGTTATTGATGTTGGGAAAAATGCCCCCCTGAAAATTTACGCATTTATAGACTGGTTGCACGTCTGATGGTGGGAAAATAAAAAATGAAAGAGACAACGTGGTCATACATACAAAACATCAAGTGAAAATACACAGAACCCTGAATGAAATAATACATAGAACCCTGAAATTAATTATGGCGCACATGATATTACATAAATAAACCCTCGAAGCGCTTGGATGGCACACTTGGTGGCTGTTAACCACGTGGTCGCAACTGATGTGGCCGTAAAACTATTTAACATGACAAAAACCCTAAAATACATACATAGAAATAAAGCCCTTAATATTGCACAAAGCAATTAAACAGAAATTACACTGAAACGCCTTTTACATAGGTGGATGGCGCCTAATTAAAAAAAAAAATTTTAATTTATTTATAGGATGTCTCAGAGAGCATTTCTCTATTCAGGGACTGTACATACATGCCTCTCTGCAGCTTTATATTGATTTCTTTAAACAATGCATGACAATATTTTCACCTATAGTACTATACACATTTTATGTTAACAGTAACACAAAGTTCAAATCATTAATTGTGAGATAAAAGAAAGTACTACTTTGCATTAACTATCTATACAATATTCAAAAGAGAAAGCACTTTAATGAAGCTTAACACTAATCCCACATAACACATTAGGTGATATTTAGCTCTACAATATAAGTAAATGTTGGCCTACTACATTGCACTTTACCCTTAACATAACGACATGCACTTAACTTACCTCTAACATTATCACAGTGCTCGTGTCTTCAAACAAATTATAAACATACTTATGCATCTGGATTAAAATATTTAGCAATATTTGAATATGAAATGCAAGATTAAAGTTTACATCAACATCAAATGGCTGCGTCATAATTTACCCACAGATACATTTTAAATGTTTTTTTAAATCACTTGACACCTCTATTTCCTTAATATTAGTAGGTAAACTATTATATAGCTTTGCAACATTAACCATAATATTATTTGTGCCATACTTAGTTGTTCTAACAGTGTTCATGTGGATGTTTTTAATTTGTCTTGTTTTGTACCTATGGATGTCTTGATTATTACAAATAAGGTCATTACAATGTATTTATTTGTTGATAGCTTGATACATATAGGTTATGCTTGCTAATTGTTTCTGCATTCTTAGTGGTCGGATCTTGCTTTCTTGGAATAATGTATGGGATGGGAGAAGGTGAGGAAAACCATATATTATATTTTTATTGCTGGTTTTTGTAGGGTTTTCTAATTCTTTTATCACCCTTTTTGGTCCTTGTCCCCATACTATACATATGTACTGCAGGTGTGAATGTATTAAGGCATAGTATATGTTTTCGCTGATAAGTGGAATTTTTTAAAACCGGTATAGGATACCAGTTACTGGGGCAATTTTATATTTGATATGATTGATGTGAGAAGCACAGGTTAGGTTATTCTCAATATATAAACCCAAATAGTTTGCCACATTTACTTTTCTAATTGGTGAATTGTTTACATTTAATTTGAAAGTGTCTGGGATATTGGTTGTAGCTTTTGTAATAACCATGTAGCATGTTTTTCCAGTGTTTATAGTTAGTTTATTATTAACAAGCCAATAGTAGATTATATTTAAATCATACTGCATTTCTTCCATTAAGAGATTAGCATTACTGACGTTATAAAATTATCCATCATCATTCGCAAATAGGATTAGCTGGCCCTTTAATGGCAACGCTCCTAGGTCATTGATATACACCAAAAATAATAGCGGTCCTAGGACTGAACCTTAAGTCACTTCTAACTCTTTACTATCACTCCCATTAACTGAAACATACTGTTCGCGCTTATGTAAATAGCTAAAGAACCACTTGTGCGCCACTCCTGTGACTCCAGCCTCTTCTGTAATAGTTAGCCGTGATGTACAGTAACAAAAGCTTTTTTTAGATCTATAAAAATTGCCTCTCCAATCATCCCCTCATCTAATGCACTTTCCAATTTAGTTATTATGTCCATAGTGACATTTTAAAGTTGTGCGGGCCACGTGGCGCATCCGACATCTTTCTTCATTCTCCTTGTTTGAGTATAAAAAGCTATAAGGGTACAAATTATTGGGTTAAGTGGAAGCATAATGCTGGGGAAATGTCTGGCAAAACGTACGCAAGGCAAAGGTTAACTGGGATACCAAAAGCACATCAGTGCAAATAGTTTGAAGTGCGTACAGGACAGTGTCTTACCTCGCCAGCTCTCCTTGACGGACTGCCGAGAGGCAGGGTTCGTGCGGATCTACCATGGCTGCTTACGGGGTTCACACAAGCAGAAGTGCTATGCACGCCAAGTAAAACTTATCTTTTAAAAGAAATGGCACATAAATAATTTAAATAGACATTTACATTATACCTTTAAATTGTGAATTTTCTGTATTTGTTGAATGTCTTATATGATGGCGTTCACACCAAAATAATAACGTTCTTAGTCTTCACACATTGCACATTTTGAAATTGAACTAAACATTGAGCAACATGGTTACTCTTTAAATACATATCCCATTACAGGAAAGTTCAGGTTATGGCCTCTTTGCACATGTGCGTGCCCACATGTCATGGGAGTGGTGAGCGTTGTCATGGTCTTAACACTGCTGGCTGTTAGCAGGCGTCGTATGAATGAATGTCCTGCATGTTGGTTGCATAGTGTTTGACAGGCCAAAAATGTTTGTATGATAAAAATCCAAATTGCGCAAAGTAAGATCTTGTTAATATTTTAAAGCGAGTTTTACAGGAAAACAGGATTTCAATATTTGCAATAATGCATATAATTTTCTTTTGTGACTTGAACACATTTTACAGCTATCTCACGCACCTCAGAATATTATGCCATGTAATATTAAAGAATTTATATTAGCAAAATAAAGAACAAATACAGTTTTTAAAGAACAGGTTTTTAATAGAGTAGAACGCAAAACACAAAGAGCTGAGTTTCTTACACAATGCTGTGGTATGTGATTTCTAACAAAACTTATAATATATTTTTAAACCTATTACTTTTGTATCATTGGCAATGGGCAGGAGTTCATTTTTACTTAAATGATAGTGCTGTACATTTTGTTGGAGGAAGTTTTATTTGTAGTGAATAAGGATAGGAATGATTTGGTTATATGTATTTAGTGTTAGTTTATTATTCCCGAACTATAATTCCACGTCTTGTAATATAGTGTTATGTTTTGTTGGATCTCATTGTCTGCACTTAACATAACTGTTGTGTCATTAGTAAACATATATACTATTCCTGTGTATAGGTTAGATGAAAGATTATTTCTGAAAATTAAAAATAAATCTGGTCCTAGTATGGAGCCTTGAGGGATTCATACTTTTATTATCCTTGTGTGGGATCTTTATTTCATGGAACAATTTTGACATTGGACTGTAAAAGACAGACCTGCTGCATTCTGTTTGCGATATATGATTAGAACATTTAAAGTGCTTTGCCATTTATCTCATATTTACTCATTTTTTTAAGCAAAGGGTGATACATTTAAACCCTTTGTAATCTAAGTATTTTGTTTATTTAGAGTGATTCTTCTTTGTTTTTAAGTGAAAACACTGTTTAATTTTAGCATAAATATGTTGCTTAAAGAATTCCACGAAATGTTAGTCAGATTCATTATAAACTTCCCACCAGTCCTCCTCCAGCAGTAAGTTATTTAAAGATGTCATATTTTCTTCATAAAAAACTCTCTATTCGTTAGGAAATATTTTGGTATTTCAGCAGTTTTTGATGTAGATATATGTATAGGACTAACTTGATGTTCGAAAAATGCCTCAACAGGTGTACACCAGTGTATTAACTAGAGGTGGGATCCTTGATACCACAATACCTCGATACCCTCGATACTTCATAGTATTGAGTATCACATGAGAATATCCGAAAGTATCGAATTTTAAAATCCATTTTTGTGCCATAATTATGGTACAAGCATACCATAACTTTTGGAATGTATATAGTAATTTTGACTGTAACCTCCGGAGTACAGTAATTTTGAAAAGCATATCGTAATTTAAGTACAAGTATACCACAATATACCATATTTTATTCATAGCATAATATTCACGCAGCTGCGAGCATCTTAGGTGTTTTTAGGCATCCCATACATACCACAATTATGATTTTTGACATTTGCTTTTATGGTACATAATTGAGGTACAATAAAAATGGGTTGAGAGTTATAAGCAAGCGCCATTAGGTGCGAGAGAGCTACTCAACTAGTTTCTGTACATCGAATACATACCACAATTATATGCTGCACCAAAATTTTTCATTTAATTCATTTTTATTGCATTAATACTTTTATGGTATATATTTCAGGTACAAAAAAGCAAGTAGAGAGTTGCGAGTGAGCGCCGACAGGCACAAAAATAAATACCATAATTATCTTATACACCTGTTGTGGCCTAGCCCACATATTCTGCATGCAAGGCTATGTCGGGTGTTTCAGATCATTACAATATTTAACATTAAAAATTTCCTTGAAGTCACAAAATAAAATAAAAAAACTGCAAAAATCGCAAAATAAGTGTGTACTGTGCTATAATTCCTCTCAAAGTTTGATTACAGCTTTTATTGTGGACACTGATTTTATAGAATCAAAGGAGACTGTGTTGGTTTATAATTGGTTAATGATGTTTGAGTTACAAGCCATCCAGCATTTGTTTCCAGTGTAATGTTTGGTTTTTATATAGTTTCAATGTGTGTCGATGACACTAGTAAAATGGGCAATTTTCTTGTCCAAGTTGTTTTGTGTTCATGACAATTATAATTTAGTATCGAGAAAAGTATCGGTATTGAGTATTGTGAGAATGTTTTAGTATCGAAAATGGTATCGAGTATTGAGAAAATGTAGTATCGACCCATCCCTAATATTACCCACTCATTCATTCATTTATTTGTGTTGTGTCTATCTCTATTCGTGATACAGAATGTGTCAAATGTATAGAACATATAATACAAGGCAAGACACCACTGGAGGATCCTTGGATTAATTTTCGACAGCACGATTTACAAACCTGTGGCAAATAAACATAAATATTTCATAATAGTTACAAAACAAACATGACTGCAAATGTGAACAAACAAAGCATTAAATAAACAATCATATAAGACAATTATTTTGTGGAAACACACACATTAACACTTTCAGAGTATTTCAAAGTATAATTAACATATATACAAAGTTTATGTTGAAATAAGTTGATTCCATTCAAAATTTTATCAAAAGTTAACATTAATATTTATGACTTGAGTGCATCAGTAATTCTGCACATAATAATCACAACTGCTGCTGGAAAGAAGAAGAAGGAGGAAAAAAAAATGTAAATGAACCACTACTGAAAATAAATAAATAAAAATTTATAAAAAAAATTTACAAAACACTGAAAAATAGCATAGGTTAAACATTCGGAATATCTGCAGTAACTCAAAAGTTGCCTTAGTAATATGTTGATAACTTTATGAAACTGTACATTAAGTCTGTGCTTTTTCCAACAGCATATTATCCTTTTTATAACTGTCTTGTGTTTTGTTGTAATTTCAGCTATACTCTACTGTTCTGTTGCTGCAATGGATGCTAACACACTCCAAGCAAAGGACAGGCTTGTGTGGATTGATATGGAGGTTGGTGAACACTTTGTCTTGCCCTCTACCAAAACTTCAGTAGTATGCTAACATGGGGTTACTAAAGGCTGTTCACGATAATGTGAGCACTTTTGAAATCAACCTTAGAAAAAAGTCACTGACCATGACTGCTTATACTTCTACGGGCGCACTGAGTGACATGTGCCCAGTAAAGTTGGTAACGATAGATGGAAAGTAGTTCCATATCATAACGTAGAATAAAAAGTGTTAGGTAAACATTTTTGATCATTTAAATTATATATTTCGCTTTCTGTTTTTTAATGCATCAGTGTGTATAAATTAACAGATTTAAAAAATGTCAACTTTTCTAATAATTTCACAGTTTCACTTGACCAACGCATGAATAAAGACGTGAGGCCCATGGCAATGTTAATTTTACATAAGACTGAAGAATATACAACTTGCATATAATTAGATGTTAAACAGGACTTCCAAAAGAGCTCATTTTACCGTGAACAGCCTATAACTGTCCAGTATTGTACAGGATTTCCTGTATCCTGGGGCTGATAGAATGATCATGTGTGGATATAGGCTGGGACATCATATATCCTGTATAGCAGATTTCTTTGAAAATAAACTGTGTATTGTAAAGAAGTCATTTACAGATGGTATCAGTTGGTCTTACATACTTATTGTGTACCTTCTTGTAAAGTTTATGTTTGGTTTATTTTAATAATTATCGTTTTATTTTTTTGCAAGTTAAAAAAAAACACCTGAGATGGTAGACATCATGATATTTATTTTTGTCCAATATTTCCATTTAGTAATGGGTTTATATGATTTTCACACTTGTATTGGAATTAATTTTAATGAAAAGAGTGCTAATAATTTGAGTTGTGTGGTCATGTGTTTGATTATTACATTATATCTCTGGACATTTATGCTCGCTGGTGAAATGCAATAACTTGGGAATATAAATATTTTATCCTTGCCGAAAGGAAGAAATTTTGAATGAAACAATTTAGGGCCTTCTGTTTTTGTTGAGAAGAAGCTTTTCAGTAGAAACTGATGGAAGCATTTGAAATAGTAAAAAACTGACTAAATGGCCTGCTGAGGATTGTGTCCTACCCTTACTTCAGAGAATTCTGAGGACAGTCGACGTCGCGATGCAGTCTATATGGTTACAGAAGCTCTGCAAATAATACTGGAGCCGTCTAAAGAATTTTATTGAAACAACTGTGTAAATGTCCTAGATTTACCTGATCGAATTTCGGGTTGGTCAGCTGTATCCTTCATCTGCTGTGCAAGTAAGGCCTATGCATGTTATTGTTATAGAAAAGAAACACCCTGGTTCCAGAACAAAATCTTAATGAAATACAGTGAGAGTCAACTAAAAACTACTAATTCTGGAACTGATTGAATGTTTTATCAAGAATTGTTGTCTTTTTTTGATAATGATAATTTGCCACCAATGCTGGTACATTGAGAGTTTTGAAAGAACTGAGCCTTTTCTTTTGCAATAAATGAACGGTTTTCCAGGGGCCGTAGAGATAGTATTTTGAGTGTTCTATGATTGATCTAGCTAATGAAATGAACTGAGGGGAATAGGATAAATTGTAGCAAATTTTCTCATACATTCATGATCTCATTTACTGAGTAGGACTAGTCATATGACATTTAATACAGAGAATATATAAATATTTATTGAAATTTATTATTTAATTTTCAATCCTGACAACAGGAAATGCTATAAACGTAGGTGTAAGTAATAATTTTGATGTGAGACCTTAAATGTTATTTTCTGTATATTATTTGAAATTAAAATATTTGAAAAGGTTTTCTTGTATGTAGTCTTTGTCCTAGCGTAGAGGTGTTTGTCTTCTAATCGTATTACTTTATTTCAATAGTAATTGTATGAAATATGAAAGTAATAAGCATATTTATCAAATATTCACAAATCATTTACAAGATTATGATATTTGTTGAAATGCATAACGTGATGTTTTTTTTTGGTAATCAGTTTTATATAACATTCTTTCCTGCCTATGAATCTTGTATGTGGATAATTACTGTCATACATGTAAGAATAAGTATAATATGAGTCTTATTAATTTATTAATTGTAATCTATGATTATGACGGCAATGAAGTATTCCCTTAACACATGCCGATCATTCATATTGCTAGTAAGCAATAGGGTTCAGTCACATTTTCTATAAAAAATAAATAGATAAAATAATCTGTAAGGAAAATATAACGCAAGAGCAGTTCCTTGCAGAACTGGCACCCAACATGGGGCCTTAACGTGTCTAGCATATTGTACATCGTGCATTGTGGCCATAGAGTAAGGAAGAGCTAGAAGACAATATCATGAAAGTTTATATGTAACGTTGTTCTACTGTGAGTAACAATTTTAACATTTAGACTTAGCAGCAAAAGAATGAATGAATGACAAGACAATCTTATTTCTTTTGTAGTTCATTATGTAAGTTAAGGAATAGTGGATCTAACAAAATCGCTGAAACAAACTCAAGAACTTTAAGTTTAGAGGGCACACCTCTTAGTGCTGTGTCCAGTATCGCATACAATGTCTGCGATAGTGAAGGAGTAGTAAAAGCTGTTATACACATTGGAGTCATGGCTAACGTCACTGAAAAAATTTCAAAAATAAGCAATAAACCTGATGCTTCTACTGAATTAACTTTATTAATAGTGAAATTGACTGCTAGATTTGATTCTCTAGATGACAAACTCGAGTAGCAAAATGCTAGACATGAAAAACAAAATTATAAGCTGGAAAACGTTACTTAGTGTGAGTCAGAAAATTAGTACACTTAAGGAGTGCGTGGATGAAACTGTATATTCTCTTACAGTTTTACAGAGTACTGTGTCCGATTTGAAGGAAAGCCAAAATGTACAGTCTACACGTATAGATGGTGTACAGAATAGTTTTACAAGTTTTGAAAATGTAGTTGAAGAGCGCTTCACACAATTACAAGACATCACTAAGAAAAATTTTGTAATAGTACAAGAGAGTGTAGATGACATTAATTTGCGACTATGTACACTACACAAAATAGGTAATGCCTCACTAGAAGCTTTATAACACTGGATTTTGGAAGGTTCAACAGGTTTCAGTAGCTTTAACTCTTTCAATTGGTTAAAAATCTCACCTGAAATAATAGTACGGGCAGATCCAGAATTCACAACTGACAAAGGACCTAAATTGACTTCAGTACAAGGGGTGGCTAATTTCTGGACACAAGATTAGGAAAATTAACTTGAAACATGTTACACTTAGTTTTAGTGTCCCACTTGTCATAAGGGCCAAAAAGATGTTGGAAACAGTGTTGTAGGTTAATATACCCTATCATATGAGCATTAAGCTGCGAATTGGCACAGTTTCCAAGATTGCGGGAAGGAAAGCGCACTTTTCGTCCCAGGGGGACTTGTTTTTTGCTAATAGCTTTGGGTAATTAGCACTCAGATGACCAGTTGCTTTCCAATAAAAATATGCTAGTGTGTCACTCTCAGAAACTGTTGAGGCACCTGCTTTATCACTCTTTTGTGTATTTGATTTTCTGTGCTCACAACATTAGTGTCTGGACCACGTGGCTTACTTTTCTTGACAAAAGTAGGACCGGACTTCTTACAGTATCTGTCTTGGGCAGAGAATTTTTCTCGTTGCTGGTCAGCATACCTAATGTTTTGCAAGTAAATGCAAATATGCTCTAGCTCAGAAAAGGAATTTGGTTTGCCCAAGAAAACTAAGCGTGAACGCTCCTGAGGCTCCAAATGTTCCAAAATATTATTTACTATCTCGCTTTCAGACAAGTTCAGACGCAGAATGACAGCAGCTTACTTAATGCTGCTAACATATACTGATAGGCTTTCATTATACTCTTGGAGTCTATTGAACATATGTGAATGCAGTTGGATGAATAATCTGGATGGAATGAAATAGTGAAGTGTGTCAGCATGATACTGATCAAAAGTGAGATGATTTGAGATGGCCTGTCGGGTTCTTTCACTCAGAGGTCCCTGCGTGAAGGGGTAGATCATTTCTAAAGTTGAGATTCAGGGGCTGTGTTACTCTGGTGCAATTTTATGATGAGTTTCAATAATTCCAAAAACTTCTGTACATATAAACCATCTGTAATAGGGAAATCATGCAACAAATGTTCTAATGGGTGGGTAATCTTGTCAAAAGTTTGTGATGCCCGTGGTTGGTGTTACTGAGGAGGCCATGAGTAGGTTAGTGGGAAAAACAGACTGGATGAGAGTGGGAGATGATGTGTTGGGGATGTGTGCTGATGTAGAAGGGAAAACAACATGTGAAAGAGGTTGGGAAATGGAGGGTAACCTGACTAAACTGTTCAGAGCAGGTGTGGGAGGTGAAATGGTGGTGACAATACTGCAGCTAAGGTTAGCCAGCTGTTCACTAACAGTGGCAACATCAATATGGTGGGAAATTTTTCGCAACTTACCTGTTTCTAAATTACACACACCGTCAAATAAGGATTGCGCCTGTGTAGTGACATTCTTTAATGATTGGAGCTGAGCTTCTGAAAGCTGGTCAAGACACAAAGTGAGCAAATTGTGTCCCATTAATTAGGTGAGTAATCCGGCTTTTAAACTGGGGGTATTTCGCTGGACTGGAGTCATCATCAAAATTTTCTGCTATTTCCTGAAGGGAAATTATTTTGGTGGTACGGACACAATATTCATTATCAACATTTACATCAGTAAAGTATTCCACATTTATGGAAGTGCCAGTGTTCAGTGCCGCACGAAGAGCACTTCTACATGCCATGGCCGTAGACTCGTGTGGCTGCACACCCCAAATGGCACACTCATAACTTGCATCATCCTTTAACAGGAATTCGGGGACAATAGCTGCCATGGCGAAAAAAGACACAAAGGAGACATACAAAACTTACAAAAACATACACAAAATATTACACTAAGATACACCACATCTTAACCTCAAATACCCTCAAAACTTACAAAGTGTGGCATCCATGTGTCAGGTGCTGCACAACGAATCCCAATGCCACACCAAAAGGAAAAGGCAAAAACATGCAGAAAGCATGCACAAGTAATACCACCCAAACACAACCACCAGGTATGCTACCAACCTGTCGTACATGGGGGCATCGGAGGTGAAACACCAAAGGGTAAAGTGCCTAAGAACTTACACAACCTCCAACAACTCCATGCACACAGCTAAAAGACAACACAGAGGATCGGTTGCAACGAGTGGAGATTACCGGGGTTAGTAGAGATACACTGGACTGAAACTGGCTCAGCTTGACAAACTTAAACTGGCTTATTACAAATTACAAACACTATAATAAATTATTTGTTTTTGTCTGCACAGTACTCATGTTAAATTTGAGTGAATATAGCCATTAAGGACACAAATTATTGCAAAGAGATCAAAGTGTATTACTAAATTAAATCTATGAATGAGAAAACTTGCATCATAGTGACTTTCTTTATTCTTGCCTCAAACAATAAAGAATTTAAATAAAAGTTGTAGACATACACACTCATATTGGAACATTATTTAGTATAAGATAATATCATTAGTTTCAGTTTCCTTTCTTTTATTTATAATCTCATAGCTTGCATAAATTATCTATTGGGATCCCGAGCAAATAAATGAACTAGGAAAGAAACATCCTTTCACATTAGCTGGTGGTTAAATGCTAAGATGTCTAACAAATAAAGATTTAAAATTAATTCACGAATTTCACAATTTTTTTTTCTTCTGGGTTGTACCAATTAAATATTATTTGCCGTAATTCCCCGAATTCATGTCAACAGAAGTTAAAAGTGGTATGGAGATGTTTTTCAGTATTGCAGACAAAAGTCGAACTAGAGTTACATATATTTTTTTTTAGTATGCAATTTTTCACATGCACATACAGAAATTCAGTAAATTTTGGTCTGCATGAAGATTCAGGGACATGCCCGCAGCACTGGACGTTCCTAGGAAAGGCTAACAGCTACTAAGCCATGCCGAGAACTGACACCTACCGGGGATTGGCGTGTATGAAACCCAAGTAGGGGCATGCCGATTCAGCGCTATGCGGGTTTGTCACAGGGCCTTGAGTATGATTGATAGTATTTTATGGACACCAGCTAATCTTCCGAGAGGGATCCGCTCGGGTTAACACAAAACTCTTTTGATAGCTTTGATTGTTTTGAATGAAAGACAGAAAGGTTTTAAGAATGAGGCAGGTTGTTTTAATAATATAATATCTTTACAATAATTATTTAATAGAGGGAAGAAGGGGGGTGTATTTGTTAAGATTGATATTAAGAAGGCTTATGATACAGTTCCACATAATATTATTTTGAAGAGGTAAAGGAATCAGGGTGCCCCGCCATAATAATTAATATTATTTAAGGAATGTATTAGTGTAATTTTACTGATATTGAGATTAATGATGAGAAGGTTAGACTAACTTAGTTATGGAGCCGATGTTGGAAATATGGAAGGTATTAAATTAGAAGGTGGAAGTGTTTCAGTGTCAGCTTTTGCAGATGATTTGGTTTTGGTATCTGATGATGTAAAAAAGATGGATAAAATGTTGGGGATTTTAAATGAATTTGTGACTGATCTTGGGATGGAGGTATCGGCTCCCAAGTGCCGGGCATGTCACCTTGTGGTAAAGAATAAAACATGGATTTTTCTACCAACTAAGTTTAAATTGGGACGTGTACCCATTGAATGTTTGAAGGGTGGTAATTAGTTCGAATACCTGGGGGTTAGTTACAGATTTGCCAATGGAAGAGATGATAAGTGTTTAAAAGACATGGAATCTCAAGTTGAGCAGATTTGTGGCGCTCCACTGAAACCCTATCAAAGATTATAAATTATGCAAATCAATTGGATTCCAAGATTTATCTATTCTTTAGTGGTACAGGGAGTGTCTTCGACTTTCCTGGAGGATGTGGATGGTGTTATTAAGCGAGGTGTTAAAAAGGTCTTGAATATACCTACACAAACTTCAGATGGATTTTTGTGTACTGGCAAAAAAGATGGATGATTAGGATTAATGAGGCTTAAGGAGTTTGTGGGACTGTCTAGAATTAGACAGTTCGCTAAAATGAAGAGTTCTGAGGATAAAGTGTAGCAATGGGTGTGTAAAGAAGTGGATATAGGTAAGATAATTGATAAAGCTTTAAAAATGTTACGCCTCCAGGAAAGAGTCGAAGACCAAATTATTGGGAATATCAAAAAGACAACTGAAAATTTTAAAATAGATCTTAAAAAGAGAACGAGGCAACAGTGGGGTGATCAGCTGACGCAAGGTGAGGTGTGTAGGTTTTTAGAAGATAACCCCGAATCGAATGTGTGGGTATATGAACCGGACATACTAAGGGCGTCACGGTTCCCCGAGGCCATTAAAATGAGAACAGGCCAAATTAATAACAGGGCGACATTGGCCCGGTATAAGGGTGGCGAGGTAACATGTAGGCAATGCCAACAAACCTCGGAAACTACGGGTCACATTTTATGTGCTTGCCCTAAAACTAAGGGGGCCCGAATCCAAAGACATAATGAGAGATGTAGAATGATAACCCGGGAGTGGATGGAGTGTTATGAAAATGCAACAGTGGTTGAGGAACCCACCCTTGAAGTGGCTGGCCAAAGATACAAACCAGACTTAGTTCTGGCCACAGAGAGAGGTTTTTATTGCAGAAGTAACAATTTGGTATGAAAGAGAGGATCGTTTATTTAAAGTTGCTCAGGAAAAAAGAGAAAAAATATAAGATAAAATAGGTGGCATGTATGATGATAGAATTTATTGGGTATTTGTATTTATGAATTATATTAAAGTCTGTGTTTAAGTGCTTTAAGAAGTTCTTTAGAGTTGTATGCCCAATTTATGGATTTAAGTATTGTTAATAGGAATGAAGAAGTTTATATAGGATAGGTCTAGAATTCCACTCTCTGGTTACTTTAATATGTTAGTGTTTTTAAGTGTTATTTTTATTAATAATTTTAACTGGTGTTATTATTTGGTTAAAGAACATAATTGTTCTGATTTGTTTTGCTTTGTGATAAATGTTATAACAATTTTATGGTTAAATTATTTTAATTGGGGTTGCGCAAGATCTCGAAATTTGAGAAAAATCTCAAGAAATACAGTTTTCTCAAACTGCAAGCAAGAAAATTAATTTTCTTGAAAAAACTAGAAACTTTTCATGCCAACAAAATTTTTTAACATATGATAATAAGCAGTTACTGTTATTTGCTTATTGAATACACAAGTGTGCAATGAAGGCATCTTCAAGGCACTCCACGCATGTTTTAACCGTGTTCAAGCACAATGCAAGTTTGAAACAAAACAAATATTCTAGAGTGACAGCCAGATGATGGTTATCCTGCTTTATGTAGCATGAGATACTGTATTGAACACTGTCTCATTAACCAGTTATTAAAATTATTTCATTGCACAGTGACATAACGATAAATTATTCATTAAAGACACTGATCAGGAGGCCTACACCTAAACAACAAACAAATCGCCAACTTGCCGAGTCGTGTGCCGATATAAGAAGTAAATTTCACTTCATGATATTAACACAGACAAATATTTTATAACATAGAAGGAAATACTTATAAGTAAATCATGTACCCAATTCTTCTTTTCGGAAATGCCAACCAGTAAGTTTACAACTAAAAAAAAACTAGCACCATGATGAATGAAAGGTTACTGTTTATTGCGTAAGTGCAGTTTCAAAAAATCCCACGAGAAATATATCTCTTTAGTAGAAACAAAATGGAATAATTTGTTTATCATGGTAACTAACCAAATTTAACAACTGACAACTATTTTTATCTGAACAGCGCATTTTCACTTATTATAGATCAAGTGGCCAATACAATAGGTGTATTTTGTGATTGAATCATTAGCGAATTTGGTTAAATTGGTTTTTTGGCACTCATGGTTACTCTGCTGTTTGTAAGCCCAGTTCACAATGGAAAACATGTATATAACGAACGTGTATGTTTCAAAATAATAGTAGGTATTCATTATGACGTGGTTCACGTTCACCTGACATTTGAATGTGTGTTTTAAAATTTAATAGTATGCTAGGAAATCACATAATTTTTAAAAATACTGAAGACTGGTCACAAATATGTTAATTAACTGAAAATTTCTCATTTTCATCTCAATTCTCGCAAGAAAAAATTTTTTTTTCTCAAAAATTTCCCGAAGGCCATATTGTATTCTTGCACAATCCTAATTTTAATGTGTATGGTTGTTTGACAATTTTTATATCTAAATGAATTTAATATGTAACTGATTAATAATTTAACCTTTTAAATTGAATTAATGAATTTAATGTGTTATTATGTGTTTTTTAATATTAATGTTTTAATGTGTTTTAGAATATTTTTACCTGATTTGACAGTTTTTATATTGTTAAAGAAAACATTTTAAGTGTTAAAGTAATTATTTAATTTAACTTGATTTAAATATGTTTAATGTTAAAGTTTTGAAATTGTAATATGTTTGTTTGTTAGGTTAAAATTAATTTGTCCACTGTTAGTATTTTAAGTGTTTGTCTAAAAATCACCACCAATCTATTGAAAAACGATGTTTGTTAAACAAGTGTAGGTATGTAAGGTTTTATAATACATGTTCAGGTTTAGATTTTTATATTGTTTCTTGTTAATTTACTCAAAAATATCCCCATCTGCGTAAATGGTATTTCTTGCACTTTTAGGATAAATATTGCCCTCTTGCCGCTGCGTCAGGTCTCTCATTTTATATCTACTTCAGCTGTCTCCGTCATCTGCTGTGCAGTTCAAGTAAGGCCTATGCATGTTATCATTACGGAAAAGAAATGTCCTGCTCCAGAACATTAAAATTCTAATAAAATTCAGTGATAGACAACTAAAAACAACTAATTCTGGAACTGATTGAATGTTTTATCAAGAATTGTTCTTCACTTTTGATAGTGATAATTTGCCACTAATGATAGTTTTGAAAGAACGAGCCTTTTCTTTTGCAATAAATGAACAGTATTCCAGAGGCTGTAGAGATAGTATTTTGAGTGTTCTATGATTGAGTTAGCTAATGAAATGATCTGAGGTGAATAGGATAAATTGTAGGAAATTTTTCTCATACACTTATGCCCTGGTTTACTGAGAAGTCATATGACGTTTAATACAGAGAATATATATAAATAATAAAATTTATTATTTAATTTTCCATACTGACAGCAGGAAGTGCTATTAACCTAGGTGTAATTAATAATTTTGATGCGAGACATCAAATGATATTTTCTATAAATTCTTTTCGATAATTAAAATATTTGATAAGTTTTCTTATAGTTTTTGTTCTAGAGAAGAGGTGTTTATGTCGCCTAATGAAATTACTTATTTCAGTAGTAATTGTATGAAATAATTGTTGATGCGTGACAGACTCTGCTGGTTGTCTGCCCACGTCCCTGGTGACTTTTTCAGCGTTAGGCTAGTCACGTCTTTAGGTTACTAGTTGTCTCTTGGCACTGGTGCCTAACCAGAATATAATATTGGCCTAGTAGGCCGCCGGCTTGGTATGGAGTCCGGTTCCGCTGGCAATACCACTCTGCAAGGTGTTGGCTTAAGCTGCTTGAAACGACTGATTTCAAGCAAGCGGGACGGTGCGTCTGACCCTGGTGTGGTTTATCTAGGGTAGGTCCCTTGGCCCTGGTGGCGCTTGACTGGCATGTGTGGTGTGCGTCTGATGTGCTGGGGTTTTCTACTGTCGTCGTGAGGTGCTACTGGGGTTGAGTTGGACCCCTTACCTAATAGAATCTCGTGTATTGCAGGATGACAACCTTCCTTTTTACGGGTGGGTGGCTCGAGCAGTGCTGTAGGAATGACGGGTGGTGCTGGTATGGTGAGTCGTCGCAGCAAAGCAACCTGTTGACGTGGACTCAGTAGTCCGAACCCGCTGGGAAGGATGCTAAGCCCTTGTGTATATTTAGAGATAGTGCTCGCCTTCTTTGCCTTTTTGTTAACACCACCCCTGCATGTGTAAGGCATCAGGTGCCAGACTAGAATCAGGTCTGCAGGAGTAAGGCAGTCAATGTGTAGGAGTGCAAGTGTAGGTGCGAATTGCTGCCGTCAACACAGCACCCCACTCTTGATTCCCCCACCGTAGGTGAGAGAGTCTTGAGTTACAAAGCATTGGCTGCAGTAACTGCATGATGTTGTCCCAATGGGGTTGGCCTCTTCACCGGAGTGTAACCCCACTCGGCACTGCTAAGTATGCAATGATAGTTCATCCCAGCCGACAAGTCAATCCCACCGGGAGTGTATCTAGTGCCGTGGCTCTACCGTTCCCTCCACCTGGGTGCAGGGAATGGGTGGCCTTCCAATAGTGGTGATGTGAGTGTCCCGAGGTCACTGGTCTCCCCAAGTCTGAAGAAGTTCCCCTCCTTGGCACTGCTGAGTGTGCGGTGAGGCGGAGGCAATTTCAAAGTGGCAAACCACTTTCCAGAGGATGGTATCGTAGTGTCGTGGCTCGACCATTCACTGCATGGGGCAGAAAATGGGTGGCCTACCAAGGATGTTTGGTTCTGTTGTTAGTGTGAATTCGGAAAAAGCAAACTCCGGTCTCCCACTGTCCTTGTCAGATCTGATGAGGATGAAGAGTAGGAGGTCAGAGTGATACTCAAGAAGTTAGGCAAGATCAGTGTTTATTTTGCCATTAAGGAAAATAAACAGAGATGGTGGGAGTACTATCTTCTATCCACTCAGGCTTGACAGAAGGTACACACCCTAGCTAAAACAAAGGAAGGCGCCCTGTGCAAAGCTATAGAGAGTAGGAAGTAACTGGTGCGTGCGAACGTAGCTTTCTCCTCTGTGCTTGCTCTACTCTCTGTTGCCTATAAGGGACAGAACATATATTAGTGTGAGGTGCTGATGATGCCTCTGGTGCTTCTTTTTGGCTTCCTGTTAGGTAGCGGTGAAGCGTTTAGGATTGGTGTGGGCCTCTGCACCACTTGCATGTGCGATGAGAGCCCAGGCGAAGACCGGTCAAGAACTGAAGCAGAACTGATCATCCAGAGGCTGGGAGCTCTTTGCCTTATATACTCCTCGGCCATCCCTTCGTTCAATTGCACACGGTATCTGGAGAGGGGGTTAGCAGGTGCAAACCCAGCGCCTAGATCCTTGGTGCGAGCAACATAGTGGAGAGTTGTGGGATCTAGGCATCATAGGTGTGGCGCATCCTGCGGTACACTGCTGTACTGGCCCCAAACTGCTAGCATGGTCCCGATGGCTCATCGGGCAAAATAATTTCCATTATTGGGACGTCTATCCCGGTTCGGTAGATACAACAAACTTGTTGGTGGTGGCTGTGCCTCAACTCTGTTGACAACTGCTGGTGATGTAGTTGTACTGACAAGTAGTAGATGTATATTAATAAATATAAAAGTCGTAATGCATCAAAGTAATAAGTTTATTTATCAAATATTCACAAATCATTTACAAGATCATAAGGATATTTGTTGAAATGCGTAACATAAGGTTTTTTTGGTAATCAATACTCTTATATATGATTATTTCCTGCCTATGAATCTTGTATATGGATAATTACTGTCATACCCATAAGAATAAGAGTAATACAGGTCTTATTCTTTTACTAATCACAATTTATGATTATGAAGGCAATGATGTATTCCCTTACACATGCCGATCATTCATATTGCTAGTAAGCAATAAGACTCGGCCACATTTTCTGTAAAAAAAAATCTGTAAGGAAAGAATAACGCAAGAGCAGTTCCTTGCAGTATTAATAAACACAGTGTCTGTAGGTCATTTACCACTTGCTTGATAACAAGTACATTTACTCTGATGCTCCAATCCAATGGTCACAGATATTTTCAATTAACGCAGAAGTAGCACTTGCCGAGATGTGTACAGTATATTTTCTTCCAGTGTAGTCTTATGTAAACAGCGCTGAATTATCACCATAGTTGCAAATAATATTTTGTTGCTACATATGTTAAGAGAAAATGTTAACTGATGTGTAATACCAACTTTTGTACATGATCAAATGTTTTGTGTTGAGTAGAATGAAGTGTCCCTTATGACAAATCCATAAAAGTTGGTAACCCTATGTTATCATGGTCACATGTGCTGACTTGATGACTGGAATGTGGTGTTGTGGTTGGCCTTGCAGATGACTGGGCTGGACGTGCAGACATGCCACATCTTGGAGGTTGCATGCATAGTCACCGGTCCCAATCTCAACACGATCGCGGAGTCACCACCGCTCATCATTCACCAGCCTGACGATGTCCTCAGCTCCATGAATGAATGGTGCATTGAAAACCATAAAAAAGTAATGAGTTGGCATTCATTGGATGTATGTCAAGTCTGCCAACTGTTGTATAAAAGCACTTTCGCATGGGGCCGCCATGGTGGCGAAACTAAAAAATTTGGTGGCCACCAGGCATGCCACTAAAAATGGGTCATGGAGTTGGGAGAGGCAGGCATACTGTTTTTTCTGCTTTCGAATATATGCAAACACCATAAAATTGTCCGACCTCCTGTGGTGCAGTTGGTTGGTGCACCGCCGATATCGGGTGTAGGAGGTTCTGGGTTCGAATCCCGGCTAAGCATAGGTGTTAGTTTAAGTTAGGTCATAAGCTAGATTGTAAACCGTTACCTGATAAGCCATCAGGCATAACACCGGGGGACATTAATAAGCCTCATATAGTACACTACACTGCCATAAAATAGTAGTTTGTAGGTGCACCCAATGGTAAAAGACAGATCAACTTGATTCCATCTGAGCCTTAAGTTATCTCTGCATTACTACTGGCGGGAATACGTTAACAATCGTATTTTCAAGACCTGATATATTAGCACATCATACTCATTTTCTATGGGACATTTCGTACACTTATCTTACTGAGTTCCACTTTACAGGGAGCTCTAAATATCCTTGGTCCTAACCTATTGTTGGGGGTGTATTTACGCACAATTACTCTACCTTAACATCCATTTCCTTCTTCTACTTCCTAACATGTATGTACACTCAGTTATTGAACCTTATCACAGTTCTTCCTTGTGCTTGGATTACGTTACATTGCTATTAGGCTATTTGCATTTTAGTAAGGCTGGTAATTTCCTGGGCAGCAGATACGGCATGCTCCTAGTGAGTTTTCGCCTCATGCTCTTACTGCAAATTACGTTGGTGACTAATACAATGTCGCTCAGTGTCGCATTGTTAGGAGTTGGTGAGGGTGAATTACATGTGTTCACGGGCCTGCTGATAGGATTAGTTTACGCGTATCTCACTTCCTATCTGTGCTCACGGCGTTGCGTGATTCTACGTTAAATGTGTTGTGCAATATATTTCATCACAAGCAATTTTACATCATTTTACTATTTACATATTTTACGTGAGCACTCTTGTGTTGTAGGGCTAATCAAACATCAACTTTTCAGTTTGTTAAGGAATTCTGCTGCGTTAATTCCTCTGTTCTTCTCAAGCAGGCAAGGGATCAAAGTTATATCTTTAAGCAAAATTCTTTACCTTTACGTTACGGGTGCCCATTGTCCGAAGGAATATACATTTAATATGGCATGTATTAGTATAGGACCTCCGTTCCTGGTAATGCAATCTAAATTCCTAACTTTACAAATTCTTAGCTCACGTTTACACGTTTTTATAAAGTATGTGGTTTTGCATATTCATTTATTCGGGTCAAACACTGTTCATGTCACAGTGCCTAACTAGCCAGGCTAGGATTATGTATTTTTGGGACGTTTCTCGTCACCTAACCTTCTCTACTAAACTAGTTGGTACGAGTGCTTGCCCTCTCGTACTCTTCGCCTCATCTACACTATCACTCCCTATTAACTTCACTCTAGCTAAGTGACCTAGTGAGGGGTGTAGTAGTCAACTTTGGCATCTGCCAGGTACTCCCTCAGGTGATGCAGGTGCGGGTCAATGGTGCTTGTTGAGGCGTCGCTTCGGCGGTCGTCCTCGCTTACGTTGTGGTCTTGGGTAGTGGCAGGCCATTGGGAACGTCGTAGGTGCCCTCCATAATGTCTCCTTGTAACACTCCGGAATGTGACGTGTGTGTTTTGCACGCAGTGGGGCCGCTTGGGGGGGTGAACATAGTTGCAGACGGCGGCTCTGGACAGCGACCTGGGTGCGGTGGTTGTCTGCTGGTGAGGTGAAGTGACTCTCTTAGCTGCAGATAGGCTCATTCTTGCTTGAACTGCACGGATGGTGGTGTGCGGTACTCGCGGGTACTTTCCACTCCAGGTGGTGGAGGGGCTGCTATGGCAGCACCGACGCTCTCGGGCATCCGAGGACCGTTCTCATACTTTGTACTTCGCGTGTCTCCTGTTTTGTTGTCTCTTCAGCCGTTTTAGTTTCGCCAGTCATGTCTGTCATCTGGTTGACTGCTATACTGTTGGTTCCAAGGTGCATGGTGGGCTGCCTAGAGTATCTCGTTCATCTTCTCCCTTCTTGCCGGGGATTGGGAAGGATGAGATGGGTAGCAGGGTGCATGACCTCATGTCCCTATCCTTGAACATATTCACGCCCTCAGGGGGTGGAGTAGCCGGGACTGTCTTGGGGGTAATGGGTAATTCGCCTCATCCAGGTCAACCTCTGGGGGTAGCGCTTCTTCCGGAGCTGGAATGAAGGCTGGGGGGATGCATTCACCACTCGGTGGGGGCGTCTCACTAACTTCTTGGCGCTCGGTTGCCAGGGGTGTGGCCAAGGGGGGAAACGAGGGGATTCAGTGGCTACTTTTCCGCATCCTCAGGAGCGGCTGAAGGTTCACTGGCCTCCTAACACTACTAATGGGTTGCCTTCTTACATCGGTTCTATCTTAATGGCTATGCCACAATCTCTCGGTAATCATACTGTGTTTCCCTGTCAGGGTCTGGATGAGTATGGAACGTAAGAACTTGGCATGGTTGGTAGTATCCTCGGGGATACTCCTCCTCTAAACGATGGTCTGGGGTTTGTGCGGTAGGACTGGGGATGGGGTATCAACCCTTCCCAAGTCCGGCGTTTCAAGTCTATGGGCGTGCAGTTGGGATGCGTGTCTTGTCCATCTCTTGACATATTGGGGTCCAGTTCCCTCGTGGGATTCCGTCCCTAAAAGTTCGTTTTTGAATCCTTACACTGGAAGTCTTGGGTTTATGTCCTGGCGTGGACTGGGTTGCACTCTTAATTGCCTAAGGTTAAGTAATCTACTATCAGCTGTGGTTTGTGGTAGTTCAGGGTGCTAATTTCGTCGAGAGGCGAAGCCTGCTTCGCGATTACGGGCTGCGCATTCTACGGGCAGGAAGGAGGGATTCTCCTCTCCTGTGTTTGCAGTGTCTGGTAGTTTTTATTAAAGTGCCAGCCTGAGCAATGCCAACAATGGGGCAAGGGGGCGGCGGGTGGAAGAAAGGTCAGGTCTCGCCCTGCTGGCGGTCTGAGGAAGGGGGCTGGGCCATCCTCCTTGGCGGCGAGTGCCTTTAGGCCTTCCCAGATAGGGGGTTCCTATTAATTTCTATCCCCCTTGCCCTGCCTGCCAACTCTTTCGTGGCCGTGGGATTAGCAAGAGGTTTTTAAACGAGTGCAGGAGCGTGCGAGCGATACTTTGAACCCTCTGTCCTTCGCTTTGTTCTGGGTAAATACATTGGTGGATCCTTTCCTTTTTACGAATAAAGAGCTCAACTTCCTCATCAGGGGTTTGCGTTCTTGAATGGAAGCCTGTAATTAGACTGGATAGTACTTCGTGTCTGGTCAAGTGCACGGAGAGCTGGGTTCGAAACTGGGGCCATCCCTTGATGAATTCCCAGTATTTTTCCCACCGTTTCCAGGCTTGGCCGCCCAGTTGGTGGCATGCACGGCCTACCTATTGTTTTACAGGAATGAGGTGCTCCTTCAATTCTCTCTCGTACTCTCATATGAAAACCTCCGGGTCCTCGTCTGGTTTACCATGGAATTCAGGTAGCACTAATTCTGTGTGTATTCCTGAAGTTACGGAACTGGTTTGGAATATTGGGTTTGTAGGCCTGTGGGTGTGTTCCCGTCGGCACACCCCACACAGATATACCTGTCCCAGGTTCCTGACTTGTTCATCTGTCCACCCAATACATGAGTGAGTGTATTCTCTGTTACAGAGGATACAATGTACCATGTGGTACCCTTGACCTTCGCATTTGGGCCATTTACATATCCTCACTCGCTCTTGTCTACTAGTCTGACACCTAAACTCTAGGCCATCGGTAAACCTAGGTGTGTCCTCCCATCCTAAGCAACTGTAGTGGAATTGTCTAATACAATAGGTACAGGGTTATACATTTATGCCCGTTTTGGGACATGTTGGTACAGGACACTGAATAGTTTGAGTTTCTTCGGAATTAGCCTCGGCTAATTAGACCTGTTGGTCATGCAAACTCTCCTCAGAGCTATACATGATCCTCGTTATGTTGAGCGCTATGGGGTGTTTACTTTAACTCCCCGAAGTCAAACACAGTGCTCCTCTGCAAGGAGGTTTAGAGTAAAAAGGGAGAGGGGGTGTCTGGCTAGGTCCCAGATCCCAAGGCTGAGCTACTTGGAGCTGTACGCCCCACGTTAGGTGTCAATTGACCCACTCTCTCTCCCAGTGTGTGTATCTTTTGTTTTGTTTCTGACTAGCTCTCTTACCTTGTGACAGGAGCGCCTCGCGGGAGGTGTACTTATCATTGGGGTGAATTGCTAGGTGTGCTGATTGCTCTTTGGGAGGTTATATGGGGCCCTTTGGTGTAGTATTTGTTTCCAACAGGGATTTATTTTGCCTGGTGGGTCAGGGTTTTCCCACGTGCAGTCTTTTCTGGGATAACATCTAGTGGAAGGGTTACAGTGGTTTGGAGGGGAATCAAATCCCTGGGTGAGCTTGATTGCCAACGTCTCCCTCCCAGGGAGAGCGACCTTACTCACCATGGAGGTTGCCAAGATATGGGATGCCAGTTATCCCAATTAATAATTTACAAAAGTACAGTGAATGGTGGTGTATATGATAATGGGATGGAAATGGGTTGTCTTACTTCGGATAGTTCCTACTCGGGGCCATGTTCGCTAACTGGACGTCTGAAGGGAGCTGGCGTCGTAGGTTTAAGATGACTGTACCTGATTAATTTTCTATTAGAAAAATTATATTCTTTCTAAATGAGGCTCTTCTCATACACTGTCTAGTTAATCTCGCTCTTCCTCTAGCCACCGTAGGACAATCCTCGTGGGAGTATCTTCACAGTCACTCCCGAGGCACTGTCAGTGTAAAATGGCGGGATAGAGTTGGAATATTTCCACGGGCAAGCATGGGTGTTCCGGACACACTCTGGAATCCCAGTATGTCTTTGCATACAAAATGGGAATCCGGTTCTTATATAAAATATAAATAATTTAGGATAAATTATTAACTGCCTTTACTCCAGGTAAAGGTGAACCTGGGCTGAATCTCTCTAAAACAACAACACTCCTAGAAAGTGTTGCAATTCACAGTAAGTTAAATTTCTGAGGGGTGGTTCTCTAGAGGGGACGTTGCGACAACCTGCTACCACGGAATCAAGGAAAGACTTGAGTAAAGGGTGCAGTGTGCGGACGATGAGGTTACTTCCCGAGAGTCTTCCCAAGCTGCCAGGGCTGGAGCTGCTGGAGATGGATGAGCCTTTGCAAGCTACTGGGGCTGGCCTCCTTAAGGCTGGGAGAGGTGGAGGTCTTACACAGACCCAGGAGAGCCCCTCCAACCTCTGCGGTCGGCAGGCCGATGAACTCTGGTAAGAGCATTTTCAGGATTCCTTATATAGTCAAAATCAAAATCTTAGCTTCGTGGCTCTCACAGGGGTGTGGGGTTGCAAGCCTCTCAACACATGGGTAGATCAACTCAGGGTAGCGGGCAGCGCCGCGTATGACTTATCGACCTGGGTGGAGGCTGACGACAGGTTTACCACCTCTGCTCGAGACTCTGCAGCTGTGACGTCACTGAGCGGAGAGGTGCTGTGATCCTGTGGTGACTGTTTTAACTTGCTATTCAGTATCGGCTGGTCCGTAACTCGTCTGGTAAAACAATTTATGGTCAAGCGGGTGGCGACCGAATGCCGAATTCTGGGCGGGCAGTACAATTTAAATAATTAATCGCGTTAATTATTTTTCCGTATCTGTAGTTGTCCAACGCGTGGAATCATGTATGCCACTTTGAACATGCCCCAAGGCTTTCAACGCTTGCTGATGGGGCGAAGTCGACCAGTAGTGTGCACAATCGCGCTGTGCAGCAGTGTTGCATGCGTCAATGTGAATGAGCATGTAATGTTATGCCTATTAGCTACATTGTATAAATGAAAAACTACATGCCTTAGACACTAATATGAGAGAGAGTATACCACCAGACAACAGAGTAGAAACAACTGATGTTGCATATACTGTGTGAATAGTTTGCAAGATATGGCTATGTGGTGGTGCCACCAAACGAATACTGTTTACTCTTGATAGTAAAGATGAGACATTCGATACTTCGATACCTCAATACCCTGAATACTGGGCCAGATCGATAGTATCAAGTATCATGACGTGCATATAGATACTTTTATTCAATACTTTTTATTGATACACGTTTATGGCTTGGTCCGCCATTTCCCTTAGTGTCACGAAGCGGCACCGTTTATTTTCGTTCTGCAGTTTACAAATTTTGGAAAGCCCATCAAGTGTTGTATTTATTTAATGATTCAGCTAATTGGTATCGATGGCAGAGAAGCGTGTATTAAGGAATCACCAACAGTAAGTCAGTGTGTATTGTAAAAAAATGTGTTTTGAAAGTGTGTATTGCAAATGTGTTTTGAAAGTGTGTATTGTAAATAACATATTTTGAAACAATTGTTAGAATGTTTGAAATGTACGTGGCCTAGAAAACCACAGTTTCAACTCTGTTTTGCAGTGTAAAAATAACAAGTTTATTGTATGGAAAACGAACTTTGTGAAAAATATTTATGTCCCGAAAGTGTTTAAAATTTGAATTGGTACAAACTACATATTTATCGTTTTCTTTCGGTGTGGTTAAAACTAGACAGGTTGTATAATAATTTGAATGTTTCTTTCATACGAGCAAATTTTTGACTCGTCCACTAAAACAATATGTAATTAAAGATGATACAGTCTCGTAAGGAAAACCAAGCCTCATGTCGTGAGTCCTTCCAAATTCAACTTACTTTAGGGATTTTCTCTCCCTGAACCCAAGAGAACTAAGATGTAACTATCCTGTAACATGGGAAGTACCCAGACCCAGCCAGTTTATATTGTATTTTATTTGTGTTTTAGTATTTCCGTGAGGTTAACAACCCATATTCGCACCAGATAGAAGAAGTAGGGTAAGGTTCCTGGGTTTTAGAATCCAGGGATTATTATCCAGGGGGAAAACCGTCAACTCAGATTACTTCAGTTGGATGTATGTAGCACTTACCAATGCCATGTCAACGAACATGAGTGTGTTTACTTTGCGAGGGTTCATATACAGTGGAACGTCGTTCTCATCCCAGTCCCATTTATTCAGTTTTCCCGTACAAGTTGGTTTATTTTTTGGGACAATCCCAACAAATATCCTATATAAACAATGTTAAATAAACCAGCATGCTTCATCTCGTAAAGCATTAATTTACAGCATCCATGTATCAGATATTATGTCTGAAACCCAAAATATATTCGGAACAATTGTTTTTCGATAATTTTTTTTAGACTTGTTCCGATACCGATACTAAGTATCGTATCGGTCGATACTTAGCCTTTTCTCAATGTATCTGTATTGGGGATGGTATCGGGCTGATACATTAGTATCGGTTGTAAGCAATGAAATCAGTTTATTACTTAGACACAAATATTACTATATTTTGGTGTGTATACGTCGCACATTAAATAAATAAAAATAAATAAATTCCATCCACCAACAATTTTTTGTGGTCCCTATGTATTTCCTATTTAAATAATGTTAATATAACTTCTTATCGTTTATCGCATGTTGCGCTGATCGAAGTATATTTCGGGTCCCTTCACCTAAGATTTCTCGCAATTATAATTTTTAACCTTGTTGTTAATGCAAACAGCTAGTAACTGGATGTGAAATACGTCATGTGTGCTGCCGTTTATAACTACTCTTCGGCGCTTTGTCTAGTCTCTTATCTTCCCAACACGTCTGTTCACACTGCAGCCGTGAGGCGTGGTGCAAGACTAGCTTGCTACTTCCCCTGACGACAGGGGAAGTGGTTACCCATAGCAATGAGTGTGGCGACCTAGCATCCCCCCGCCTCTCTCACGCTTGCTCTCGCTCTCTCTCGCTTGGCCAGCCCCACT
This sequence comes from Dryococelus australis, assembly GCA_029891345.1. Classification (NCBI taxonomy): domain Eukaryota; kingdom Metazoa; phylum Arthropoda; class Insecta; order Phasmatodea; family Phasmatidae; genus Dryococelus; species Dryococelus australis. The sequence goes on from CM056996.1 coordinate 30,368,179, forward strand.
TCGCTTGCCTTGCCTTTACACTGAAGTGGGGATGGGCTAAACAGTTACTTATAAGTGACTCGTCCCAACGTTCCAGTTCCAAGTCTTTAACATGTTCCAGTAATGTGTTATTTTTGTAACAGGTTACTGTGAAACCGTTTCTACCATTCCCGAAAGAATGTCTATCCATGGTGCATGTGCAGTACACAAATTCTTGGCGTTACAGTGTTTATGATTGTTTTATTTACATAATACAATAATATAAACTAGTATGTAATACAAAACAACAAAAGAAACTAAAGAACATTATTTACATATTTTTAAAGGCTTGTGTGCTAAAAAAGATAAATTATAGGTTTTATGACTTTTAAATAACAAACAAATGTGTTAATAATAATAATAAGTTTACAATAAAACATTTCTAAGCACAATTAATTAATTTTTTTACATATACAGTTTTAAAAAGCAGTTAAATATAAAAATTGTTATTCTAGTTTAAATAATGTGAATGTAACAGGAGATACTACCTTACAAAATATAATTTGAATAAACAGACGAACGAATCACTTATTTCTCAAATACACAATATTCATTCATTACTATTTAACAAATGAGAATTAACATTCAAAAACATTTTTTTTTTTTCAAAAGGTTTGGATCCCAAACGAGAACTTCTTTCTGTCAAAATATTGCCTGCCTTAGAAAAAAATTTGTTTGCACGGCACTGATGTTCCCAAAAGAGCAGATTTTTCTCTTACTACTTTTGCATGTATAGGGTACAGATGACTTGTTTTTTCCACCACAGAAGTGGGTCGTGATCCCTGTGAAGGTAATTGTCGTCTAAATACCTATTGATTTCGATGATTGCAGTTGATGTTTTACGTCCTGAAATAAATTTTATGTAAAATTAGAAAACATATAACAGTTTTTTTTTAATGATAAAGTATATGAAAAATATTGCATCAGTTACCTATAGGTTTTGTTGCACCCGTAACAAGTTTGTCAAAGTCTTTCCAAACTGAAAACTTTCGTTTTTGAACACTTGTGAATGCAAAACAACTGGTACTATCATTAATAATTATTACATCCCACATCTTCTTACATCTTTACTGCATTTGTAGGTTGGCAACAACAAAAACGAATCACACACACTATGACATTGTATTCAACTATCAATGGTGGTGTTATTGTAAACGGAATTCAAAAGGAAAAAGGTAGCTGTATTTTGATGGGCGTAGTTACTATTAGAAATTGTCTGCTGCGGTTTTGGTTAGAATTATAAAAGTTTATATAAGACTCAGCAAGTAATAATTGGCAAAAATTGTCGCAAATAAATCAGTTGTCATTTTAAACAAGGGATTGAGTGTGGTTCGGCCAACAAAGGAACACTACGTGAAAATAGTATTATAAATAAATATAAAAAATTTTGTTCAATTTCAAGTGAATATTTATTATTAAATTGCGATGCGTGATGGGCTGGATAATAATCAAATACTTGGGAGAACATTGGTCTCTCTTGTTTGAAGAGATAACCAGTCTCTCTTCTGAAGGGGTTCAGTTCTGACGTGGTACCGGGGCCTTGCCGGTATAAAGAATTGGTCGTGTGGCTACTCGGTAGGGCATGAAATCTTGGCTAATAAGTGCTAATCTATGTTTGGCGGGTATGGCAAATGGAAGGTCACTTGGGCAACGTTTCAACAAGGAAGTAGCTTTCTGTGGTGCAGACGTTTGTGGCGTTGGTGGAGCAGTAGATATTTCCGGTGGTCTGTAGGTTGGAGGTGGCAGACATACTGTGGGTGTCAAGTGTGCAGTGGCTGGTGTAGGTGACAGTTTGGGCTTCCTCAAAATATTCTATAATGCAATCAGTGTAAGCTGCTGGTCCAGAGCGTACAGGCGGCGAGAACAGATGACTGGGCACAGGAACTTCTCTTGGTTCTTGCAGTTGTCGTAGAGCTTGCGCCTGCTCTCTGGGTTGAAGGCTAGCTATCTGTTTGAAGACTGAGGGCTGATATTCATGCGCTCGGCCTGATGCAAAGAGTGTCTCCTTGACTCTCTCCTTAAGACCTCCCCTTTTGGCAAAAGTCATCAGGAGATTGGAAATTATCCCACCAATCTGCTTTGTACATACGGGTGTTCACTTGTGTAAAATTACGTCTTTCACTGCAAGGGTGCGTGGCCTGGTAACTGTCTACCACCTTGGGGATTAGAGGTCCCCAGCGGAGCTGCTCCAGGGGAGAAATAATCACCAATCGTAGTTTGCGGCTTCACAGACAGTGTACCTTTTGATGGTACGTCCCTTCCCCATGATCCAGGATTGTTGGAAAGGGATGGCCAGTACTAGTGGGTGTTCTGTGAATCCAAAATATGCATGTTTACGTTGAGCAAGCTTCCCGTGAATACCTGCGGGTACATGGTAAGGGTAACTACAAGGTACTACGTCTACAAGGAAGTGAACTCAAGTAAAGGGTCATGTACGTTTAATTTTTGGAAAATAAAAACGTGATGATAGTGTTCTAGCTCTGGGTCAATGTCACGAACATCAACCCTTGAAAGCTATCACTTAGGTTGGCCAGCAGAGGCGTCCGACTCAAAAGGGGTGCCTCAAAATTCCAGGTGAACTTCGTGCTAAGGTGTGTACATGTTGTAGAAACGACATCATGGTATTGCTGGCACTTTGCTTGGGAAACTAAGCGTGGGAGTGACAGGATGATAGTTTTTAAAAAGGCTGGGATTAGGTCCACTGCTATCACGAATGAAGCCAGGGGGTGGGGGGTGTAGATTAGCAGGGTATATAGAGGATAGCTCCTCACTGATGTAATCCTAACCTACTGCAAGCTCTGCTGATGTGTACCTTCAGTAAGGGGTGTGTTCAGAGCAGCACGTGCTGGAACGATGGAAACAATACAAATCTAGCGTGGCAAAAAATGTTGGCCAAAGCAACGCGTGCTTGGTGCAAGGACGACAATAAGCTAGGCTTAAGACGGGAATCAGTTCTGAGCAACGAGTGCTGGAAAAGACTATGGCAATTTGATTGGATCCGAGCAGTGCGTACTGGAAACATAAACTGGCGTCAATCTGATCGCTTCCCAAGCGACGCATGCTGGGAAGGAAGACTGGTAACAATTTTGTTATCCCGAGCTGCGCGCTGGGATTGAAGACTGGTCTAGAGATGGGGGCTGTCTCTCCTTTTATACTCATTGTGAGCCGCTGCCCATCTCTCGTTGGCTTTTACACTATGATGAGGGGTAGTCGCTGAGCGGAGGGTGCTAAGCATGACTTGCCTCTGTGGCTTCACCGGCCGACTGGAGGGGGATGCGAAACAAAAGACTAGTGATATTACTACTAGTGCAATCCAGCGGGGAGTAAATTAACTCACTTTTCCTCCTAGCATAATTACGGTCGACCGATGAATAATAAAAGCTGCAAGGCAGACAGTACAATCTCACTTTTAATGTAATAATTTTAATCTTCAAACGCAGTGCAAAATACGCGAGGGATGGAGCGAAGTCATTTAAAACTAATAACTCAAAAAGCGTCATGCCTCAATTGATTTCAATAAGTTCTTTTGAATGACAATTTTAGGCTGTTGGTTTAAACATTTTGAGTTTATGTATAATATTTCTCAGATCTAAAATCCAAGACCGCATCAGATTGCCTGAAGTTTTTAAGGTTGTCTTTAATAAACTAAGTTTGTAATGAATGCTGTATTGTCTGGTAACAAGTTTTTGCTTGATTGTTTTATGTCACTTATTTGCCCAGTTAAATTGTCTATCTTATTATTTATTATTAATATTAGTGTTATATTTAATTTGTATGCTATAGACACCTAATACAACGTGCTTAAAATTTTCACAAAACTGAATACTTAAATTTAAGTAATAAAAGCATCACCAAATATAGGAAATTGGGAATTATATAATTGTGCTCATCAAAACTGGTATCGAAATTGCTGTAATCGGTGGCATCGGCTGCTGAAAATTTGTATCGTTGGTATCAGCAAAATGTGGTATCGGCCCATCCCTAATTATTAGTATACCATAAAATAATTATGTAGTCAAATCTGTAAACAGCATTACTACCACAAGTGGAATGAATTTGCAATTACAGTATTTGGTTTCAGGGTTAAAAATATAGCATTGATGAAACAGAATTACTCTAATGTAAGATATAAACAAAATGTTAATTGCTGTTAATTCAGTCAACCTGGCAAGAAGATATTGTCATGCTTCATGCTTTCACTGCAAGTACTATCAAAGACTATGTTTTAAAATTAACAGTTCCTAGTAATTAATAAAATAAATGTAATGTGGAATGGTTGGGCTAATAAAAAGAGAAGACAATTTTTTAAAGTTACTCAGTTGTTTGAGCCCACACAAGATTATGGCTTGTCAATAACATTTTCCAAGAGAATAGGCTTTTAGCTGGTAAGAAATATACATATACCTCACTCTTGCATGCTTAGGTATTGTGCTAACTTTTTCCCTGTCTACTCAGCCATCAATTTTCTGATTCATGTGACTGATTATAGAAGTAAAATGCATATTTGCAGTCCTATGTTATATGTTGTCAAATGGGTACAATTGTGTTATGAAATGTGGCACATAGTAAACCTACTGGACTTACAGTTTATATTTGAGTGTTACATATTTAATGCAGTTGCATATTAACATGACAAACATTTTATAGCTGTGAATGTTTTCAATTTCGCCGCGTAATTTTCATTAATCACTTGGCGCCTTGCATTTTGCCAATATCTTACAAAAGACAATTATTATTTAGTTCTATAGTATGTCTGTTTTAAGCAGATATTTGTGTTAGCCTTTTATGATATATTTTACAGTCACAAAGTTTGGCTTGTGTTGACTTGTAATCGACTTTAGTGTGTTTTGTCAAACAGCGTGATAAATTATAAAGTTTGCAGGCTTTCACAACCATTGTCTGTATAGTCTTGGCTTCTGGGTTGTTGCTGCGTCAAAGTCTTTGTTTTTTCAGGCTTTTCAGTAGACATTGCTGTCTCCATCATCAGGGATAAGTAGCAGCAGTAACTGATTACCTAGTGGAATGACTTTGATGTGGCTAAAACCCAAAAGTCAAGAATATACAGCATGATCAAGTTTTCCTACTATAATCAAACCCATTTGGTAGCAGGAAGTACATTTTTTTTTTCTTGTTCACTCTGATGCTGGTTTACTCAGATGTGCACGAGATATTATAATACTGTACATAGTTGTTTTAAGCTCCTTCTTATTCATTATGTCTTTATTGTCTTAAAAATTTGGATGGGTTTGTATAATTTATGACTTTCTCATTATGAATTTAAGTCTACTAAAGATGTTTCGGAATTTTTTATTTGGTCACAGTTTACGTACCCACGTTTCCTAACACATCATTAATTCACTGCCCTGGTTAAATAAATAGTCAATGTTATTTTTAGGTTAGAAGTTGCCATCCTACAGCCCTTAGATAGGTTAAGTACAGTAGTGTGGTAGACCTCACATCAGTATTCTTCAACATTAGTTATGTGATATTATTGAAGTTTTACTAGTCTGTGATCATCTAAGATGTGCATGATACATTGTGAGTTGTTGTTTTCAGACATGTGTTGTTTCTTTGTTATGTATGTGCACACCTTTGGTATTTTCGCTAACAGTCAGGGCTGACCGAAGCTTCAAGAAATAGCAAGCTTTCTTTGCAAGAAGCGGAGAGTTCTTTGCTGCAGTTTCTGAGGACCCACACCCCACAAGGTACTGGCTTGTTACAGAATTTCATTACAACATGTAAGTTTTAAGAATGCTGCCTAGTGGAACTGGCTGAGCAAAAGGTTAGGGTTTCACATGTTAAAGTGATGTTAGGTGGGTTTTGCCAGCTCTCATGGTATGACTTTCAAACAAAAGATTCTTCGCCCTTCTTTGCCCAGGCCACATTACTACAAAATTTTTTTGTAAAATTTTTAATATATATACAGAAAATTGTGGTAAATTTTGTTGCGTAGATTCAACAATAATACAAACTCTCATTAATTGAACGTATTTTGGTGTGCATACGCTGCATACGTGTATAGGCCGCACCAGAAATTTTTGAAGAAAATTTAGGGATAATTAATATTTTAAGTATAGGCCGCACTGAATTTTTGTATTCCTGTAAATATTTCCGTGCCTCATTATACTAGTGCGTAGGCCAAATGGCGCAGCAACAGCAAACTACAGTATCATCAAACTAATTAGTTTACTAACAGCAAATTAGGGCGACAACGTCAAACTAATTAGTTTGCCCTTGGATGTCCATGCTGTGCTGGCATTACCACCTACACACACACACAGAGCTGCTGCAGGCTTCTCATCCGGCCAGAGAGAGAGAGAGGGAGACAGCATGAAAAACAAGACAGAGGGTGAATGGGACTTTCTAAAAGTACCGGTAGATCATCCAGCCTTCATAGTCATTCCCCTCTTCACATTTGTCTTCCTTTTGTATGTTGACAAATTTCTAAACATGTTTGTCGGGGGGGGGGGGGGGGAGGGAGAATTTTTTAAAATATTTAATGACAGTATCTTGTGAATAAACCGCACCCCACTTTTTGTAGTAATTTCTTTTTTGTAGAAATGTGCAGCCTATACATGTCGAAATACGTTACTCCTACTTGTTCTCTTGTATTCTTCTTTTCCAAAGGCACAAAGAGATTATCTGAAAATAATATTGTAAAAGGTAGCTGAAACATGTCTAAAATCAGTCGATATGTAAAAACCTTATCCTTTCATTTAGAGTCTCACATTAGGCAGTGCCCTTTAATGAGTTGAAATGAGTTTTTTATAGCATGAGTGCAGTGTATTTAAATTGCTATTGATGATGATAGTACATCAGGGTGACTTCTAATAATTGGTCAAGTTGATTAATGAATTCACCAAAACCAATTTTTTAATTTAGAATTGATTTTTATACATTTACTCCTCATATTTGATGCTGTATGTTTACTGGCAGACTAAGGTTATTCTGATACAAAATAAAAAGTGGATCTGCATTAAGCAATCGAGACAATAATTGTTTCATTGACACAGCCAATGAGCTGTAGGCCGTATCTTCAGCTACAGTAACATGAACCAATTATGATCTAGACCAGTAAGATGGTTTGTGAATCTTTTACCCACAGGTAAGATCATTGAGTTTAGCTGTGTGCAGTACAGAGCAAGAATTACCTACATGTCCATAATATACACAATTGTATACATTGTGTCTGAATAGTTTTAAAATGACCCCCTCATGGTTTCCAGAAATAAGGTTGTTAAGATAGTTCTGCCACTATGGATACAATTATTTTTGCATAAAGTCTGTGTTCAGTTGTCTCTAGCGTGAAGATAACTTGTGTTTTAAATTTTAATATAATATCACAAGATGCCAGAAGGGTGTTGCCAAGTTCGTGAGGTCTTAATATAAAAATAAAACAACTATATTTGTAAGTTATTCTCTCAGCTTTTTTTACAGTGCCAAACTCTGTATATTTACTAATATTCTTGTTATTCCCAGTGAGCGCAGTATTTAAACTGCACACAAAATACTCAAGCCAACTAAGGTCGGCGCTGAGTCACAAGCCTGTCGTATTGGTTTAAAGTGCCGGCTAGGTCGTATGGTGTCGGCCATGTTGGGGCTGCGGTAGAGTAAGGTTTACTGACTGCTGCTTGGGGAGTTGAACCTCTGATATATGTGTTAGTGTAAGTTGGTAGCGCACGGTAGATCTGCAAGTGGTTTGTTTAACAAAGGATGAAGTGTACTTCGACTAACGCAATGTCAGCATTGCAAAGGACATTCAAGTAATGTCAAACTTAATTACAGGGAGAGGTCACGTTGTGGTGCTTTCCCTGTGTAGTTACGGGGGTGCGCAGTTTTGCATGTCGGTACGTCAGGTGTGGAGAAAACAATACCAGGGTGACGCCTTACCTTGGATACTCCTGGGCACTGAGCTCTAGCAGGTGTAGACTGGTGGTTTGCAGGTGTTGGCAGCTGAACAGCGGCCGGCGCTGGCTGCGGCTATTCTGTACCCAGGTAGTAGTCCAGCTAAAGGGTGAAACTAGGTGCAAAGGATATGCTGCAAGAATAGGGTTGTAACATAATATAGAATCTTGGTACTGAGTAATCAGCCAATATATGACGTGTGGTTTATTAGACGTATGTATGAATGGCTTGAATAAGTGTGCTGGGGTGTCTACTTGTTTTTCTACTAGATGAAGGATCACATTAACAATATTCTGTACATTTTTTTCTACGTTTATGTTTGAGGCGTTATTTACTGTGGTAGGGCATCGAAATACAGTTAATAAAATAATAGGAGATAGCTGGTGTATCACGCCCTACTGTACATATAGTTCCTCAAGGTCATTCACACAGATGTTCCTACCCAACTTTTTAAGGTCTTGGGTGGAAAGTAAGGTGTGTAATGAACCTTGTAGGGTAGCAGTGACAGGTGAGATTTCACTTGTGGGTTCAGTGGTCAGAGCAATCGTCTGTCCTCTCCTTTGGCCTTTTACAGTGGTGAGGCAGAGTAGGGATGAACTCAGGACAATGGATTCCATACGTGAAAGGTGTTAGCCTGCGTTTGTGGCTTTCTTGCATGAGGCGCCTGCTATTCCTTTCCTAAGCAATGATTGATAATGGCCAGAGGGGCCTGATTATAATAAAGTGAAATATTATAAAATGCAATGCCTTATGGGCTTAAATGACCTGGGTTACCCTTATTCACCAGAAAGAAAATATTTAAATCAATGGAATGAGTCTTTTGTTAAAAAGCTATGTAAACAATGGGGCAGCACTCTCCTAATAAAATTATATTTAAAATACAAGTAAAATGAAAAGGAAAAAGTTAATTCAGTAGAAGGCATCCTGAGTAAAGTTACTGATTACTGTGTGTATGAATAATTACGTGATTGGTAAAGCGCCACACTGAATATTAATTTTAATTAAATTATTCGGGACATGTTGTGAAGGAACCTAATCAAGCAGTACCAGAAAGGCACTGAAGAAGTGTGGTGGCTGTTGAGGATTTACCAGAAGGAACATCGTCAATGGAAGGAGTCCAAGGAAGGTTACCAAAGAAGGGTGGTGGTTGACGGCATTGGCAGACCCTTTGGTGGCGTTGCCGTCCGGAAGCCTCAGGAGCTGGAGTACTTGAAGAGGTGGAAGACCCTCTGGAGTCTTGTGGCTACCGACGTGGGGTGAAGAGTTCAATCATCTAGCGGTCCCTGTTGGACATACCTCGTGGGCTCTTACAGCTGGAGACAGGGGCTAGTGCTTACCCTTACAGGCTGTCGCCTTCCAGTGGCCTTTTACAGCAGTGGAGGCGCAGCAGACTGCCCTGAGGCCAAATCCTGCTCCCCGTATATACTAATCAGCTAAGTTTGGAGGTGCTCCAAAGGGTGAGAGAGAAGCAAGCTCTGCCCTCTTGGAGGTTGGTTTTGTGACAACATGCATATGCAACTGGATTATTATCTCTGCGGTGCTCGCTGCGAGGTGGTGATGTGATCTGGCCAGTCTGCGCATCTTGCAGTGAATGCTCCGGCGAGTGGCGCTTGGCTCTCGCAGCGGGATTGTGAAATACCGTAGCTAGCCTGGAGTGGGGGCAATTCAAACTGTAGCAGAGGGGTGATGCTTTTGACGCACGTGATGTGTGGCTTCACTTGTGGGAACACGTGTTCAAGACTTAAGTATTGGGGCTCTTCCCAAGGCACTCGGGCAGACACGTGTCCCATCTCTGTGCCTTTCCTCTTCTGTGGTTTTGGACTGGCCCATAAGGATTGTTGCATTCCAAGATAGGACGCAGTCACAAGTAGAGTGCGCTACATAAAAGCACAGATAGTGTCACGCGTTAATCACCCCTCCTCAGTTTCAATGAAATCACATCTTGTAGTAGAATTGCAGAAGGTAAAATTTTTTTCCATGATGGTCTGAGCGACCCATCTCTCTAGCTGTTAACCTTTTCTGTAAATGTGTCTGCTCTGTGGGCAATGGCTAGAGCGAGCGGTGTCCGAAGCTGTTATCTGGGCCGACCAGGCACTGCGACATCTGTCTCCCATTAACTGGTGCGTGGGCTGACTTTCTCTATGTGTTCTGTGCTCTCTCCGTTCCTCTTCGCTTTCCCCCTCACTTATCCTCTTCATCCTTCAGTGGTGGGTCGCCATCTTAACTAGCCTGCTGGTGCGTTGCTCTCTGCCGATAGGAAAGCTAGGGTAGGGGAAGGAATAATGTCAAGGTCAAGGCACGTGGAGTTTTCTTTCAGAATGTGTGTGTGTGTGCATGTGTGGGCGTGGGTGTGTATAGGCTGTTCACAGTAGAGTGAGCATTTTTTAAGGCCCTTCGCAATTTTTCCTTTCATCCAATTTCCATCTTTCTGCTGCTTTTAAATATAAACATTTCAATGTGACCAATAAACACAGTGTATATATTTCACCACCCTCAAAACTTAGTGCCTGAGACTGCAATAAGATATATTTATTAGTGGTTAATGACTGTTTGGAGGGCCTTAAAAAGTGCTCACTTTACCGTGAACAGCCTATATCAACACTACGTGTAAAGGACACTGAGCCTTCTTATATTTGTGTGCGTCAGTTCACATGCTTACTGAAGGTATTTCTTACTCATGATGACATTTTCTTTACAACTTGGTTTGAAAAGAAAAGGATATCAAGACAAACGGACACATTTTAACACTTCGGGAGCAAAAAGTCCTGCTCGAAAGGACGGGAGGAATAAAATGTTATTTACCTTGGAAAAGCAAGAGAAATGTTCTGTATTTGTGTTATGTAGTACACTGTAAATAATTGAGTGTACCTAGATAGTGGTAAATACCCTGTGAAAACTAGCTAAAATTAGGGGTGTGCGGGAATGGAAATTTTGGGTTCAGGAATTTTCGGGAGGGAAAAATTTTTTCCCTTGGGAAACAGAACAGGATCAGGAAAAATATCACGTGTGTCAAAATTATAAGTATAGTCCATTCCCCATTGGAAGTAACTTTTTCGGAGTCCTGATAAATATCTACTTGCTGGCCTGTTTCATATCCTTCCGCCAGCTGTAAACAAACATTGCCATGTGACTGCCATGTAGCATCTGTCAAAATCAATGTTTACATGCCATTGTGTGTATACACTGTGTTCATATACTTTCGCTACACCTAAAAATAAACATTGAAATGTGACTTCTATTTTTATACCTGTAAAATGTGTTGTTTACTGTTTACAGCTTTTCAAAGAATCCTGTCTTAGGTCTATTTAAAAAATAATTTCGTATGCATATTCAGTTTAGGCCTATAACATGATTTAGATCAGCTTTAAGACATTTTAAAAATGCCTGAATTAACGATAATTCTTACAGTTACATTACATCAACATATTTGTTTTCCACGACATAGCACATTACACGTAATGCACGTTAATATTTTGCAGCGACTGTGTTAAACACAGTTACAACTGCAGGGTAATGAACTGTAGTATTACCTTTTTGTTATTGATATGTGTTGGGTTATTTCTTTAAAAGGACGGCCTCAGTTCAAATAACGAAGGAATAGCCAGTCCAACGAAAAAGCGACGTTAAAATCAAGCACGCATCTCGTGTCGCTCATTTTTTGTTATAGAAACTTAAAATATAGCGGTGAACATGCACACAAATAAACCTACCGTAACTTTTATTCCACTCATATTTATATGTATTGCTACTTACTGTGTATTAGGTTTATTAAAATTTATTGAGACTAGGCATGGTTATTTTGTTGGGATTGGTGGTAAATCACGTTACACGACTGTGTTTCACACACCCACCAGGGCAAAGGTACAACATTGTGGTAAATAATCAGACAGGGATGTAAATAAATACCTTCATCGTAAAAACAGTTCACATCAATTATTTGAAATCACACACACATGCATATCCAGCGTAACGATTGCCACACAGCCACACCACACTGTGTCATACGCAGCAGTTAACGAAACACACATCACAGTATATTTATTACTGCCGTGGAAACACAGATTTATCACAACATCGTAACTAGCCTAGTTAGGTTTAAAAAACACGTCTACAAATGTGATGTGGTAATCTGAAGTATTTTTAGGAGTAAGAATAATTAACGTTTTGTTTGGCAAAAAGCAACACGCCATGTTATGGCTCGCCACGTCTGCCAACTTCACTTGGTAACTGCCCTGCCATCATATCTAAATATATTAAAATAAGTATTCAAACATTAAAATCTCTCTTCTGTTCTAAATTACACATTCAATAATCATTATTTTGCTGTAATAAGTATGAAATATGCTACAATTGAAAACATGTACAATTATATCTGTGCACTAGAGAAGTGAAACTTCCCCTAGGTGACTTGGGTGACGCTAGGCGAGCCTTGTCTTAACTAGCTTACTCTGTCCTGGGCACAGGGGCCCGCCCGGTGTATAACACGGGCCTAGAGGGTCGGCAACTAGGTACGAAGTCAGGCTCTGCGACTTTGATACGACGGGGTGCAGGCTTTGGTGGTGGTGTAGCAGTTCGGCGAGGTGCTTGCTTGCACGCTTTTGTTTGCTGTGACCGGTGTTGCACTCGCCTGGGGGGGGAAGGGGTAATCGGCTCAGGTATGGAAGCTGGCTGCGGTTCTGGCATGCTAGACTGGCGAATCCGAAATATTGCCTCCTGCACTATAAGGTAGTATCCCTCCGCGATCCTTTTGGGTGGCCCAAACAAGCCTACGAGGATGACATCTGGCACTGATATGTTGAGGCGTCTCAATAGCGCAGCTTCCTCTTGTGGACTGAACAACCCGAACCCGCTGGGAAGGATATGTAAACCCCTGGGGAAGCTTAACAATTGCTCTCGCCTTTCTGGCCCGTCTCTCAACTCCACCCCTGTGCGTGTAAGACATGAGGTACTAGATTGGTGTTGCAGGAGGTTAGCAGTTGACTTGTCAGTGATCATATGTATGTGCTAATTACTGCTGCCAACACTGCCTCGCTCTCGACAACTCTACCAGGTAGTCGGCATGGGCTGCGGGGTGAAAGTTGCGGGAACCACACAGTGTTGTCCTGTTTGGGGGTAGATTTCTCTTCACCAGGATGCAGCCCTCTCAGCACCAGAAGGGTGTGATGAGAGTTGGGCACCTTACCGGCAAGTCTATCCCAGGGAGCGTACCTAGTGTCGTGGCTCTACCGTTTCTTCCACATGGTACAAGGAACGGGTGGCCTTCCAATGGTTGTGAGGTGAGGATCCAGTGAATACTGGTCTCTCCGAACTCGAAGAAGATCCCCTTCCCAGCCCCACAAGCGGGGGCAATGAGGAAGGGGTGAGTTTGAGTCGGCAAGCCAATTTCCAAGGGACGGTATCCTAGTGTCATGACTACTGGGAGGAGGGGAAGGGGAGGCAGAAAATGGGTGGCCTTCCAAGGATGTGCTGTTGTGTTGTTCAGAGTGCAGTCTCATGCGAGTGGTAGAATCGGTGTTTATTTAATCAAAAGGAAATAAACACTGATGACACTGATGTGCTAACTCCTAATTTCCTCACAGGCTATTGAAAAGTAAACACCCTCTTGTACTACAGGGGATGGTACCCCATGTAAAAGCTAGCGGTGAAGGCAGTAAGCTTGGTGTGCGCTTCCTCTGTGCGAGCTGTTCTCTCAGGTTGGTGTCTGTAAGGGTCCGAACGTGTCTTAAGTGTTTGAACTGTTGACGGCCGCTGGTTCTTCCTTCGGTTAGGCGCTGGAGAGGATCTTCGGCCCCGCGAGGAGAGTGATGAAGCGTAGGAAAGGCTTGAGTCTTGGCACCAAGAGTCAGAAATGCAGTTGCACTGATGAGTAGCAATTGTTTAGTATAATTGAACAAGACGTCATACGTCAAGGTTGATGATGCAAGTTTTCATATGGACATCTGGCAGGACTAAATTGACACTTTGCTGTAGACTATTTATTAAGGGAGGTGGTATTATTGTAAGTGCTGCTGAAAGAAAACTGTATCCTGTAACAGAAAAATGGTTTCTCTGGAGATAGGCCCTTATCTAAATCAATCATTGAAATGTCATAAAACATTTAGAACTTGTATTTTGAGAGTGGTAAAAAAAAGGATGGTGTAAAAATGTAATATTTTAGAGAAATTCTAGTTAATTTTGTAAGTGTACATTACCTTTATAGTGTGAAAAACAGAGATCGAAAGCACAAGTACGAATGAATCAATAACCTGATAGTGTACATTTTAACCTCTGCATCACCACAATTCAGAAGTTGACCTTGCTTGTAAGAACATCTCCTTTAAATGTAAATTCATATATTTTAATTTTACCCTAGGCGATGGCTTCCAAAAGTGTACTCACGAGCACCCATGAAGGCTCTGGGTCACAGGGCTCTGGATGATATCAGGGAGAGCATCCAGGAGCTGCAGTTCTATCGCTCTGTTGTCTTCAGCAACAGCAGCAGCCCCAAGTGAATGATTGCTGTTGCATCTGGGTGCGGAGCTGTCCTCCTTGTGATAATGCTCAACATGGAGTCACCAACATGTGTTAACTCATAGATCCGTATGATGGTATGGCTATTTTTTGGTTTGTATGTGGGGAAGATGCAGACTTGTGAACAACATACTAGCTGTGTGGGGAAACCTGTATGTGTGAATTTTTTTTTTTTAATTTTTATATCTAGTGCTTACACAATACAAATTGATATTTTTTTGCAAAAATTTGTGAAATCATAATAAATTTGCTATGAACAGAAGTGGTGAGCTATAAGTGCTGCATGCAGCTAAACAGCTTCTCCCGTATTGAGACATCAAAGTGATACCTTAGACTAAAGTGCAGGTATACCTTTTATCATGGTGGGGTCCACAGTGGTCTCGTGTACTTGTTCAGTGAGGGGGTTGGATTGGTGATTCTCATACTGCCTCCAGTGCATCTTAAACTGTGAGCATCAAGTTAGTAGCCAAAGTGTTTGTTCCAAAAACATGGAAATTCTTGCATCTGGTATGGTAGTGTATGTACTCTGCACAGTTAGTTTGGTTATACCAGTATCCTAAATATATGCACATATCATGTAGATTATCTTATTTCAAGTGGTTATGTTAGCTGTATAGAGTATAACTCTGATTTTACGTTCCTGTTAAGTACGATAAATTTTTGTTTTCCGGTGCATGCACTATATTTACAATGCTTTCAATTCCTGTTTGTCACATGAAGATAAGGCTTCCCGCAATTTACACTTTTGTGTACTTGTATCAGGTATATTTTATTCTGACTCCAGGAAAAATTCCTGGCTAGTGTCAATGTGGAGAAGTTTTGTTTTGTCACATTGCACAACACGAATGCGCTGAAGCCTATCTGCCTTCATGATGGCTATCTATTACCCATTTATCTTTGGTACACTCTGCAATTTTTTGCTTCCGGAGTATGTGGAGAAGTTTTGTTTTGTCTCATTGCACAACACGAATGCGCTGAAGCCTATCTGCCTTCATGATGGCTATCTATTACCCATTTATCTTTGGTACACACTGCAATTTTTTGCTTCCGGAGTATGTTCAACCAATCGTAACTACAGTGGGATCCTCGATTCTGGGATACCATCAATACTTTATGTAGTCCATTTGATATAAGTGGTCTCAAATTTGACTGTTGTAGGAAAGTAGTGCCAATGGCATCTGGATGGCTATGTATCCCTCCGCCATAGCTGAACTGGCATTGAAGGTGACTGTTTGCAGACAAACAACCATGTGACTGTCTGTTTTTGTAAACGAACTGCATGTGCCTCCTCCAAAATGACTTTTAGAAGCTGTGAAGGGCTGTTCAAACAGTTGCAGGTTGGCACAATGCCATTTTTTTTAGTTAAAAAATATTTTATGTAAATGACTAACAGCCCAAGTATTAAGTCTATAAATTGATGTTTTTTACCTTGCAAGAAAATTGTAACGATGCACGAAAAAGAAAATGTAGTTTAATGATTTTGAATTATATATATATAAATATATGACAACTAATCTTGTCACATTTACCTGAAGTAGGTTCTTGTAAACACAAAGATTTAGCATGGTTTCTACGAACACCAAATACCAAGACCCCCCCCCAAGGAATGCACTAATATACTGACATATCACCCCCTTCTTATCAAAGACAGTATACATTCTTACATACAGGCTATGGTAAATAATTCAGCTTTGTGATATGATATGACAACAAACTCGCTACAGTCTGATACTTTCATGGTGGTTATAATTCTCAGGATGTAGGTAACCAAAATAATATTTCAGTAAATGTTACTTAATTTCAGTAATTTTGATAACTCTCATTTAGTAACTCAAATGTTAAGTATTGTAGGCCTACACACAAAATCTTTTAATAACTTTTCTCAAATACTTGTGTGTTCAGATTGTCATGCTGCAAATAAAAACTTTTTTCTAACTAACTCAGTGTTGATATTTACACTGAAGTTCAGTTGCACCACCTCCCTGCTCAAAATTGTGAATACTGCCCTAGGCTTGTTCTCGGGTACCTAATGAACTGTATTTCAGTTCAGAGATGTTACAAAGTGCTCCACAGAAGCAGATGTGACCTACAGCAACAATATATCAAACGAATATGCTACTTACACACTAAAAAGATGCTCCATCTAACCAAGATTGAATAAATCATAAAGTTAATTTTACTTAGTGATAAATTTTGGAATGTCGCAGTTCCTGCTGATGCATGAGACACTTCTTTATAATGTTGGAGCACCTTCGTTGGGTGCTTAAATTGAAAGAATTTTGTTTGATAAGTATGTTGTAACTTTCCAATGTAAATCGTGTTTATGTGAATTATTCTTCCGTTACTCTTACAATATTCTTAACAACGTGTGTTAAAAACATATCAGCGCTTTTAATTTGCAGAACAAAAGTGCTCAAAAAGTTTATGAAAGACTCAAATGTTGAAACCTACATGCAATTATGTTACTTTCAAATACAGCCATTAAAAACAGGGAAAACCTTTAAATTTATTTGCTGACAAGTATCCCTACATAACAAGCTCGACAAATTTTATATACGTTCTAAAATATAAAGTAATACAACTTACAAGTTTGTATGGCCAGTAAGCTTTACATCTTGAAACATTCCAGAACCAGAGTGTTAGAGTTTCAATCAATAATAACACAGAGAAATGTTCATAGCAATGAAATGTGGGCCCAATTAGAATGTCATCTTTATTTTATTTTGAGGTAAAAAGTGAGCAGAGCGGTGTGGAGAGGGAGTGCTTTAGTTTATAGTCTTTCGTAAGACTGGATTATTTCAGTGTTCTTACGATGCCGTAATCTCACAGACCCAACGTGCACGATACAATGGCTAACAGACAATGAAATACAAGATAGAGTGTCGTAAACCCGTCCGATTCTGTCGTCCAACCAGCAATTTTGGATTAGAAATGATTTCTACAAAACTGTAAAATGAAATTGTATTGCAAGCTTTCCCTACAATGGTAAATATGCAGCTTAAAAGGAAAATGAATTGAAAACTACTGTATTTAAATCTTAAAATTAAAAATTTTACTTTTGTATGCAATAGCGATACCAATTTGTCACAATTATGTATTACAAATTTCCCTATTGTTCACCACCTTTGAGACTAATGTAGCCTATCAGCGCCTTCTAAATAGTTAGGTTAAATGTCGAGGATGTGGTGTCGGTCGTGCTGTAAATTGAAATGTGTCATCGTTACGTTTTTGATCAAGCCGTGCTGTGTTGGTCGGGCTATGTGATTCCGGCATGAATTGTCCGGCAAGTATTGTCGAACCATCTTGGCCAAAAGCGGGAATGGTGACTGGCCTTTTTCTTTCCACCACGTTAGTGGACAGTGTGTTCTTAATATTGTTGGGCTTTTTAGGTACACTTCTACTTCTTGATTTTCTGTAGACTGTTGCAATGATGCCATTTCCTCAAATTCTGACCAAAATGGTGCACTGGTACTGGCAGATTTCAAATCAGGAAGGTGTTCTGCGAACAATTAAAAATAAAATGTACTTATTACGATTAGGGCCTAAATAAACTTTTATCCAAATACAAACTTTTGCAGCATATTACATTTATAAATTATTTAAAAAATATTATGTAGATATGTATGATAAAGGTGGACTGCAAAAAATAGAAACTTCGCTGAAATATTTGCAGTGTGCATTCACACGTGGTATTGCAAAATTTCTGACTGAAAAAATTGCCTAATTATGTAAGTCAATAAAAGTGTTATTTGTTTTGAAAATATAAAAGTGTTATTTGTTTTGAAAATAACTTACCAATTTTGCATGCTCCTTGTGGGATTTTCGACTTTAAGTGTTCCACTGCCAACTGTTTTTGGTCTTGTGGTACAACAACACTTTTAAAATGTGGATCCAGCAACATACCAGAGAAGTATAGTTCTTTACCTTCATACGCAGGAAATCTTGCTATAATGGAAAGCAAAAGTTGTTTGATAAACTCAACATCTGAAGCAGGCAATTTGGAGAGGTTAGCAATGTACCTCTCCAGTGAAGATTTCAGTAAGAACAGCACTGGGATAACCATTGAAATTGTTAGTGTTTTGTCACCATACAATTCTGTTGTAGCTTGATGCATGGGTTGTAAAATGTTAACATATCCTTCAACTAGTCGCCATTCTGAACTGTCAAGTTATTAATTTTGTTTTGGAGAGAAATATGATGAGCTATTGAATCCTTGCAAGCAAGTATTCATTCAATCATAATATATTCGGAATTCCACCGTGTTTCACAGTCTTGAATGAGTTGAAGCACAGGCTGGCCTAAAGATTTTTAGATCTTGTGCAACTCCCCAGAAGCTTTTGCACTATGCTTATAGTGTCCTATAAGGTAATGCACTTTTTTTAAGCATGGGAGCCATTGCAGTAGTATTTTGCTTTGCATCATTTAGTGCAAGTTGCAGTGTATGGGCAAAACAATGCAACTGTTAAAACTTTATGGCACACGAGGATATGCTGAGTAAAATGTTCCTCCAATTATCAGTGACAGCATAAAATGGAATGGATTGATTATTTGGTAGTTTCTTGTATTGTTAGTTGTTTGCTGCTGCCAGATTTCATCCCCAACTCTGCTGTTGTCACTTTTGCAATGAAAGCCTTCTTTGCTTCATCAAAATCTTTTTTTAATGCAGGATGTTGGTTCAAGTGTCTCAGCAGCCCAGACGTGCTCCCGTGCTCACATTTTAACACCTTCCTCCAAGATACACATCTAGCCAATGGTTTGCTCTCTGGCAGACGTTCATAGAATTTCCACACGCCTAATTTTTTAATGTTTACTGACTTATCTGAGTTTTCCATTTGCAACCGAACTACTCCAGTAACAATGTAAAGAAAGTAAGTTCAATTAAACAATATGCAAAAAAAAAAAATGTAAATAAATTCCTTGCCATAGAAAAGTTGAACACGTAGGCTTTGCTTGGAGATAAGTGAAAAAAGTTTGCGCCTCAAAGAGTAAGGATGTCTTTAATTTGTTGTATGGTTTTTCTGGATAACCATAGTTGAAAATGTACATCACGGGATGCAGCACTCAGTATGTCTAACATCTTTGACTAACCAAAACGTAAATATTGCATTAATGGCATTTATTTTAAGGTTGTATTCAATTTTGACGCAAGCAAAACAAATTTATTTAGCATTGTATTTAATAAATGTGCGTGTAATTGATTTGATAAAGTGGAGAATTCCTTTGTGTTTTTGATCACTTATATCATTCATTAATGTTAAATTACCAATCATAATACTGACTTTCGATTAGCGCGATCTTACATAGCATGCGTGTAAACAAAAAAAAAGTTTCATAAAGTTTATAAAACTGTATCAACCGAAAGGCGGAAAACAAATAGCGTACATTAATGGTGTTTACATAAATGTGCAAACAATTTAGAATAAAGATTTTTCAGAAAAAATGTAAATCTGCAATTAGGTAAATAATGAGTTTGTATGATAGTAATGCAACGGAAAATACTAGTTAAAGTTTCTGAGAATACCCACAAGAATTTTTTAAATCTTGGCAGGAAGAGAAATATTGTTTTTTTCTGCGCATAGAAAACAAAATTAGGAATGTGCATTAAACACCATTTTCTCAAAAATTTTGGGAGTCAGCCAATTCTTGCCCGACATTTGAGAAAGCCATTTTCCTGACTTTGTAAGTTAATTCAACCAATGGTCGCATGGTTTTGCTCATGATAAAATTTACATGAATACGAATTTTTTTTTTTTTTTTTTTTTTAAAGCAAAGGTGCCATATAGGCTGATTATAAGAACAATAATAGATTAATATATGAGTTACCCGATACATTTTTTTTTTAATTTCTTTTAACGTGGTACCTTAATAGTTGAACACAATTATTTCAGTCACATTCTCAACAAAGAAAATAAGTTATCTTCTTGTTGGCATTACTTTTAAAATGAGCAATATTTCTTCATTCCTTACGTACTAACACAGTTAACTCTCGATTCATTATTAAACACAAGCAATTAATATTACAATCTAATATCTTATTTTCTAAGGCACATAAACACTTTCTTTTCTGTTCAATTTAGCATAATAATTCGTAAAACTATTACATGGAGTTATTATCCCCATTTACCCAGCCTACTGGTATGGACCTACGTTGCATGGTGGCGGCTAAATTTAAGACAATAATTATCAATGCCCTTAACATTAACACATTTGATTTACAATGCAATATTTTTTTCAACAATGATCCCTTGTTGGATGCTTCTAGTAATTCAACCTGTCCCGACGAAACTCGCTGGCAGTAAGATCAGGTGTTGATCAAAAGACAATCCATCAAAGGTACAGTTGAAACAAAGTAGCACTCTTATGCTTAATAAAATATACAGGGCAATCAAATATTAAACAAGGAAATTCTAATGAAAAAGCTACATATTTACACTGAGGTTGTCTAACTTATGGGTTACTTTGAATTTTACTTTACTTAATGTACCACCCACCTTAGTTCAAGCACTGCAAATAAAATCTACCAGTTCTTTCAAGTGTGTCATTGCATACCTGGTCCGTAATCTAGAATCTTAATGTGGGTTTAGCACATGAAGATCTTGTTATTTGCATAAATGCAGGCACTTCCCTCCTACCTTTTTCTAATGCACATTGGTCACTGCAAAGTTATACATTCTAACAAACAAGACAATTAACACTTTTCTCTACAACAATGATTGATTGTTATTAAAAACCTTATTGTTGCATTCACATATAGAGTGTAACTATCCCTCGTGGTCCTGTTTGCTTGTGTTGAATTCACACAGAGTGTGTCAATATCACTCATGATCCGACTGGCTTCCATGACGAGTCACTGTGGTGATGTTCGCGTACCCATGGAAATTAAAGGGGGTTGCAAACTTGCCTTACAGACCATCTCTTATGTAACTACACAATCGTAGCCAATTTGACTTTGCAGGATTGATTTAGCACTGCTGCAAGTTAGTCTATTGCATAATTTGTGTAGCTACTACCACACTTACAATATAGCTTGAGGCACTTGCACGTCCGTGGGCACTCACTTTTAATTGTTACTTATTGGTAGCTGTGTTTCTTGGGATCCTTGCCCTGCGGTCTGCCCCGTTTTCTAGGAGGTTGGTGGGTTAGCAGTGCCCACCGTAACCTTCGTGAGCACCGCGGTTGGGTCCCCTGATACTGGTTCTTGGAGTGAGGGATGCGGCTAATGTGTGTTAGTAGCTCCCTCTGCTGGGCTCGAGTATCCACATTTGTGTCCCGAGCGGCTTCTCCATTACCTTCTTCACGCTCGTCGGCTATGTTTACGACACTTACTCCTTCGTCACACACAATTCCAGACTCGTGTGGAGTTTCTTTAGCCCGATCTGCTTTGGTGACGTCTATCACATTATTACGTAGCAGGAGCTGGGTTTCTGTGGTTGAGGGAGTTGCCGGATGAATGTGTTGAACGGTTTCTACCTCGTGAAATTGCCGAGAGGTTCCCGGATCTCTTGAGCATCTGTCTCGATCGGGAGCGCTCCCAAATTCCTGCTAGTGGTACTGTTGCACTGGCCTTCAGCAGGAAGACAGAGGATGCATCTGCTCCATTCCCGGTGGCCCTCTTAGATGCAGTTATGCCCAAGTCGCTGGACACGATGGACAGGATGAGAGGAATATTGAGCGTCTGTAGCTGCGCATCCATGGGTGGCAGCGTTGACTCCCTTTTCCGTTGAACGGAGCGGATGAAGACCAGGTAGTTTTGGTGCTGGACAGGATAGCGGCGAGGTGGCTGCGGGGTCATTCGGTTGGTCTCTGGTAGTCTCTACGTCACCTGGAGGCGGTGTAGGCAGAAGGGAACCCGGAGGCAGTGGGACGGCGGTCACAACCAGCTCGGGTTCAGAAACAAAGTCCTCCTGCACAAAAACAAAGTTCCCGGTGGAACTGGCCCTGGCCTCACCAAACCTCTCCTCTAGGTGGCCAATACCTATTAAAAGGTCAGACCTAGAGCACTTCTTTCTAACTGTTATTTTTAATCCCGTAAAGCAAAAGCAAAATAGTCTCTTTGATCTTCAGGGTCCACCAGGAACTTTGCAATTTTGAAACCTTCATGCTGTCCAAAATAATAAAAAGAAACTACACTAAACTACTCACTTAACTACACTAAAATACTCACACAACTAACTACTGTATCCATGCTTGTCCTTCGTCCAGGTTAAATTAAGCAAGACAGTATCCCATTATCTGTTTTCGCGGCCCGGTGTGTTCGACTGTGCATGGACTTAGTTTTGGGGAATGATCGGTAACCAGAGTCATTCCCAGCCACCTTGCCCCCTAGTTCAAAGGGCATAGTTTCATTGCAAGCAGTGTGTCTATTATTATTTTTAAACAGCTATGGAATATTTCAATGTACATCTATTTTTCAGGACAGAAATGAAAGACAATATTTTTGTTGTCAATTAATAAATTTGTTTATTGAAATACAAATGTAATGGTTGCAAATTGTCAAAGTCAGCTTTTACAATAATTATTCTTCTGTAAGGCTCGTTCTGGGTCAAATCAACCAACGAAAAAATATTTTTGGACCTGAAGGATTTAGATTTTTGAGATTTTTTGCCAACTTGTTGTACTAATGGAAAGGACAAAATATGCAAATTTTCAGATATTTTGCTACAGTTTTTTTTCCCCCTAAAGATAGCAAAACCAGTAAAAATTTGCATTGTTTGTAAACAGATAAGTCGATGCAGATCTCAAACCAATGGTGATAGAGAACTCATAATTTACAGCTCATTTTAAACCTAATTTTAGGGGCTTTAATTTGATATGCAACACAACTTGATTTTTAAAAAAACTTTTTTTTTAACCATTTTCAAAATTTGGATTTTTGAAAATCTCTAAAACACCACTGTTAATATTTGTATCTCCGAAGATATTTTTTTTTTTGTTTTGTTTGTTCTTTCTAGGACATTTTTAAAATTAAGTTTGTGTGTGTGCGCGCACGCACGCACGTTTTTTATTGTATTGGCTCATCAACTTGTGTACAAGAAGCATATCCATAAATATGTGATACTAATTCAACATTTTGTGGTCCTCCGGGTTGTTTCTACGTTGTAAATAACTGCACCGTGGTTTTATTATATTCATTAAGTTATGAACATACTGTTTGTGTGCCGTTGAGGTGAAGTGAAATCGATAAACAAAACAGTGTGAACCAAAGGTGTGGTTATGGCTGCCATTACCAGTGAGTTTCAGTTAATCATATTCAATCACGTGAGAAGAGTAATGAAGTTACAAATTTGTTAAATGATGCAAGCAGTTGGAAGAGTTCGCGATTGCCTTTTAAGAAATAACAGAAAAGAAACAAAAATTTCAGGGGAACTACTTTGCATTGTGCATGTCCCCACCAAGGGCGGACATAAGAAGCATTGAGACATTAAAGGCATCTTTCAGTGACTTCGGAAGATCATACAGACATTTACATTGTGAGTATAATGTGTGCACAGCCAGGCAGTTGAAGAAAACAAGTTGCGGCAGCCAACTACGAGCAATTTTGCCGCCATCGCCCGTGCCAGTTTTTTCCGGTAACAAGGCATATTGGACCTCATTCGTTGAGCTGTTTACGTCAATAGTGCACCAAGTTGAGTCCCTAGCAAATGTTCAAAAATTACATTAGCTCATTGGTTGCCTCAGGGAAGAACTGAAGGATCTTGTTTGTAATTTGCCTGTAATCTCAGAGAACTACGGCGTAGTTCTTCTTAAGAAGAAGTTTATGAACATACGTATTTCTGCAGCCATACATGTGCAAAATATTGTACATGTACCGCCTGTTACCTCATCACCAGAGTCATTATCACACTTTGTTAGTGTGGTTAGAGAGAACTTGAATGCCTTGCAGGCTGAAATCTTTCCTATTAAGGAGTGGAGTTTTTTGTTATTGAACATTTTACAGGAGAAACTGGAGCCGGCACTTTGCAAAGCATTCGAGCTTACTGTGGACCAGCCACTGCCAACATGTGAGTAATTGCTATTCTTCCTTGATCGTCGCACAACAGCACATGAAAGTGTTCAGCTGCTCTCTGCTCATAGTTTAGCATCACAACATGATCAGTCAAGCAAATTGCAGTTGAAAGTGCAACCATCTTCTACAAAAACAGGTATGCCCTGCCACTATATTAGTGGCAGGGGAAAAGGATGAGCAGGGTGTTGTGTGTGATTAGCCCCATTTAATTTACAAATGTGATAAGTTTTTGTCGTTATCTACAGATGACAGGGTGCAACTGGTGAAGGAGAAAAAACTTTGCCAATTGCCTAAAGGGCGGTCACACATCTTGAATGCATTTGTCAAGATTTTTGTGTAGAATGTGCAATGGTAAACATCATTCATTGTTTCATTTCACTAATCAAAATAATGGTCCTGATCAGATGTGTTGAGAGTCTGAAGATAATGAAAAGCAACATATTGTTGTATTGTTACAAACTGCACTTGTGCACCATCAAGCAGTAGAAGTTGCAGGTGTTGGACAAACCTCAGTGTGTGGTGCTAAAGGTGTCGTGTCATGTTCAATAAGGCTATTTGGACTGCCGGGAAATACAATTTGATGTAAGAGTGTGGCACACTTTGCAGACTTGAAACTGGTAGACCCCTCATTCAATGTCTCTGGGCCAGTTGATATGCTGTTGTCAGCTGACATAGTGAGTGAAGCTATGACCTGTCCCGAAATCCCAGGTGACCCTCATGCGTTCCATTCAGTCTTAGGGTGGGTGGTGACTGAGGCCTCCTATGAACCACATGCAAATCATGAAACACCTGTGTCATTTCTTGTACAAAGTAACGTGGATATGGAGCTCAGAAGGTTCCGGGAGATTGAGGAGGTCCCAAGGCTAGAGTTAATGTCACAAGACAACAAGTAATGTGAGGAACATTTTGTCACAACCCATACCAGGGCACCAGATGGTAGGTACATTCTTCGTCTGCCATTTAGACAGTCTGCTCTTGAATATGGAGACACACTACAGCAGGACTTGACCAGATTGAAACATCTTGAAGTCAAGTTTTTCAGGATTCCAAAATTGGCTCGTGAGTACAAAGTCTTCATGGAAGAGTATGAACATGACACCATTGATGAGCACACCCTCAATTTTCGTGTTCCACCTGTCATCTTCACAGCAGATATCTGCAAAATGTGTCATCAGATTCTCATTTGTTAAGACGACCGCAGACATCAGTGCATATTGTGGCGGCAATCGCATGATGAAGACATTCAGATAAATCAGTTAAACACAGTTACCTATAGACTGGCCTCCTCTTCATACCAAGCAATCAGAACTGTGCAACAGCTTGCTCATGATGGACATCTGTATCCACTAGCAGTACAATTGTTACAGTATGACATTTTTTTGATGATATTGTCATTGGTGCAGCAATAATTGAAGCAGCCCAGCTCTCAAGGGATAGCTTGTATCCCTCCTGGCATTGGGTATTTTTGAGCTATGGAAATTGTCATTGAACAACCCAGATCTTCTAGACAGTGTCCTTGTAGAGCAACAGGAGGTGCTGCGTAGCTTTGACAGAGACTCCAGCCCTGTCCTGAAGGTACTGGGTGTGCACTGGTGCCCTGAAACTGACGAGTTCACCTACCGTGTGTGTGTTCCTGATCTTCCTATAACTAAGTGAGCCATATTGTCAATAATTGCTAGGTGGTTTGATCCATGTGGTTGGGTGTCCCCAGTGGTTGTTTGGGTGAAGGTACTATACTTCAAATACTGTGGACATTTGGGTTGGATTGGGATGAACCTGTTCCTGGCAACATTGTTGACAAATGGCTGTTTTTTAAGGGGTCACTGAATTCTTTAGCCAATGTAAGAATTCCGAAGTATGTCTGCGACATTGATTTCTCAAGTATTCAGTTTCATGGCTTTTGTAACGCCTCCGAGAAGGCATATGCTGCTGTACTTTATATTAGTGTAGTAGAGGCTAAAGGTGTGGTTTCAGTAACTTGGTAATGTATAAATTGAAAGTTGCACCTCAAAAACAATATATATTTTTCAAGACTTCAGCTTTCTGGGGCCTTGTTATTGGCCAGATTGTGGATCTTTGTAAACATATTGTATGTGAACAAGATAGTAAACGTTACTCTCTTCATGCAGACAGATTCTACTACTGTCCTCTTGTGGCTAAGTCTTCTCCTCATAAGTTAAATTCATTTGTGGCAAACAGAGTGTCAGAAGTTCAAACATTGATGGCTCCAAGTGCATGGCGATATGTGTCATCTGCAGACAACCCAGCAGATTTGGCTTCAAGGGATTCACTCCCAGACCAGTTGGTGAACAGTACCTTGTGGTTTCATGGCCTTGATTGGCTGAAGGACTGTGAAGAAAATTGGCCTGCAGATCGAGTTGACGTGTTTAGTGAAGTGGAATCTTGTGAGCACAAACCAGTGCAGGTATGTGTTTTAGTTGCTGAATCTAACCAGGAGAGTGGTGTAAAGTTGTTAGTACTTTTCTTCCTTCTCATGCCTGAAAAGGGTGACTGCCTGGTTTATCATAGCTCGAGATGCCTTTCAAAATAAACCTTATCCAACAGTTTATTCCCTGACATATGTAGAAACTCAATTTGGATTGTTCTTTTGGGTTTTGTTTGTGCAACAATACTACCTTTCAGGTGAACTTAAGCTACTTACAAGAGGTGAAAGTTCCTGTTCTCATAGAAGTTTGCACCCTTTTGTTGATACCCAGGATGTTGTCAGGGTGGGGGCAGAATGCATCCTTAGGTGATGGAGCCAAACATCCAGTTTTGATTCCAGGTAAATGTTATTTGGTCATTTTAATCATGAATTTTTTTCATGTTGATTACTTGCATGCAGGACCGCAAACTACCCACTCCTTAATTCAAAGACAATTCTGGATTCTAAGTGCTTGATGCAGCATTCCACAGGAAATACACAAATGTGTTGGTGTTTTAAGTGCAGTCCCACGGCTTTGTGCACCTCTCATGGGTAATTTGCCAGTGTCCAAATTTTGTCAGATTCGTCTATTCCTAAAGGTTGGCGTGGATTTTGGTGGACCATTTGTCACCAAACCAGCCAAGACAAGAAAGACAACTTCTATGAAGAGCTATCTGTATTTGTTCATCTGCGTGTCCACCAAGGTGATGCATTTGGAGTTGTTTTCTTCACTTTCCACAGATACCTTTATTGCAGCTATCAAGCGATTTTTATCACTTAGGGAGACCCCTGCTGACATGTATTCTGACCAAGGTACAAATATTGTTGGTGCAGTATGGCAATTGAGAGAGCTGTATCAAACCTTGTTTGCAGAACCCATGTGGCAATCTCTTCAAACACAACTCATTCAGTTCCACATCAGGTCACACTTTAACCCTCCTGCGAGCCCTCACTTCTGAGGATTATGGGATGTGACTATTGAATCTATCAAGACTCACATGAAACGAGTTATAAGTGACCAAGTTCTTACTTTTGAGGAGTTGTCAACCTTGTTTGCTGAAATTCCCACTATAATGAACTCCCGACCACTTTGCCCACTCTCCACGGATCCATCAGAGCTTGACATTCTGTCTCTGGGCCACTTTCTAGTTGGTGCACCACTCGGCCTACCCGAAGAAAACTTGTTGACAGTGACGAACAAGCGTTTGAATCGCTGGCAGCTCGTGTGCAGATTGAAGCCAGTCCATCTAGAAACACTGGAGCTCGGAGTATCTTCACACTATATATATATATAAGGACTTTTTTTTTTATCAAGTTTGTGTGTGTGTGTAATATTGTATTGGTTCGTCAACTCGTGTACAAGAAGCATGTCAATAAATATGTGATATTAATTCAACAGCCACCTTTGACTTTTTTCTTATAAATTATATTATTCCTGCATGTATTGGCAATAGGTATACCAAATTTCAGGATGGAGAAAAAATGGGTTTTGTTGTGACAAAAGTTTAATTATAGTAATTCGTGGTTCATCTGTGCACAAGTTCAGCTTGTGATTCATTTCATGTCAAATGAACCCGGGTATTTAAACCTGTGTGTTTCACATTTGAATAATACTTTGTTTATTCGTTGTACTTATGAAGTACGTACAGCTTAAATACAAATTTGCATTACAATAAAATCTTAAAACAGAGTACTCATAGGAACTTTAAATTTCATACTCAGTACTGGAAATTACTTTAAACTGAACCAGTATTAATCACATCTGCTGGGGATTATAAAGATTTGTTTTAAACTGAACAGTATTTTAAAATGAAGTACTTTAATATTTCACTGCATTAGTAAACACAAAAATTCATGAAGATCTGCAAGAAATTGTACTAGAAAATATTTATACCTCTTTTAAGCAGCTTTAATTTAATATCCTAACTGGTTTGTTTAAAATAGGTATTAGTAATAGTCATGCGACGTAAAACAGTTACCTTTTACCTTTACAGAATAATATTACTGACTACTGGAATGTTACAATAATACAAATAAATAGTGCTTGCCCTACCTGAAATTCATTGACAGTCTTTGAAATTTTAGCGCTAACCAATTCAAACACATAATAAATTATAACAAAAATGCTATCACCAATAACTTTTTCTAATAAAAACATTACGCCTGTACTAATACATCATTAACATGTTTTCTGATGTAACACTTAAAATTTATACATTTGATAGTATGTAGGGTTCTCACTTTTTTGTTTTTGTTTCTCTCTCTCCCCCCCCCCCCCCCCCCCCAAGAAGAATAAGATGGGCGATTGTGCCATCTCTTCTACCTTCAGTGAGAGTATACGGTCTTCCTGCTGCTGTTCTTGGTTCTACTTTTTTCAAAAGGTTGTTGGTTTTCACATCCAGAATATCTTGCCTTGGCTGTGGGTAGTAAAAAGATGCTGCAGGTCCTCTAGGATGTATGAAACCTACTTAAATTTCATTGGATTCATGATTTTTTTGCTAGAATACAAGCAAGCCACCAAAAGTTGTCGTACATAGCACAGTCTAAATCCAGATTTGGTTTTTTTTCTGGCAGTGCTGACAATCCATCTGAAATTGCAGGATCTTCTATTGATTTTTCAGTGCTTAGGGGATAAAGTTTGGTCTCTATTTGTGCTTCTGATATTGGGATTAATCAATGAAATTTGTGTGTTCCTTTCACAATTTATTGTTTTGCCAAAGCATGTTGTCAATTTTTTTCTTATTAATTGTATTCCTTTGTGGCGCAATATTTAAATTGGATACCTAGAATATTAACTTTTGCAAATTCAAAAAATTCATTATTTGTTTGTCATAAGGCCGCTGCAAACTTGCCTCTGTTGCTAGTTGCTTCACAGTTCCCTCGAGACCATCACAGGCACTTTTACCATGTGATTCAGCAAAGAAATTCTACTCTGTATTGATTCCAAAATCTGTTTTGTACAAACAAATATCCTGAAAGATCTTTTGGTTTTTTTTCTACTGACCTCAACCATCTGAGAAATAAAATATTTTTTGTTTCTTAGGAATAGCTTCTAACTCAAACTTCTGACTCAATAAAGCCTTAAAATGACCTACCCCAGGACACTCTTCACAGTTATTCATGTAACAATTGGGCAATGGTGGATTACACATTATTTTGTATAAACAGGTTTGGTATTTTTTTTATCGGTGTGTCATCTCCATCCAATACAAAATTTCCCATTTTAGACTCGTACATAGTTAATTTTTCATTCTGATGAGTTGTGCGTACACAAACTGTATGGGTTTGACTCTTCCATGTTAAATGCAGTTTTGTGGCCTCAGCTCTCAAAATTTAGAAAAACAATATGATGTAATGTGCACTCTGCTTTGAACATTTTGTAAAGTTCATTCAGATTTGTCAAAACCAGTTGTTTGTGCATGTGAAGTTATTTTTTATTGTCCTCCCTAACAGTAACAAAACCTTTCTTCCCCGGCATCATTCTGCTTACATTATCTCTGTAATAGAAATCAAGCACATGCTGAACTGTTTTTGAATCTTAAGTTTTCCTTGAACTAATTTTTTTACTGCTGTAGCCATATAATCGTTAACTCCAAACTCATTTTGAATTCTCTTGCGGCTCCAACTACAAGGCAAAATAGATAAGATAGTCATTATTTCACTCCGACGTGCAGTTTGGGAAAATAAATTCTTTATCTAGGTCATCATTTCTGATTCATCTTGCACGCTGGCTGATTTTTTATTCTCCACATTCTGAGGCCCAATAAATTTTTTTTCAATACAAGTTTTTACTTTTTCAACTTTTTGTTTTGTGTACGAATCTACTGTAAACTTATTTTCTTGAATGGTGATTCTCCTACCAGCTCCAACAATTTATTTAAAAAGGTATTCCAGAGAAGATTCTGAATCTACATAATCACATTCATTCTTACAGTGCCCTAACATTGTGCTATTCTTTATATAGCCAGTACACGCAGGAATAACATATATATTTCTAAGGAAAAATTGAAGATGGTGTTTTTGAGGTATTCAAAAATCCAAATTTTGAAATGGTCAAAAAAACACTCATTTTAATCATGTTGTGTTGCATATAAAATTAAAGCCCCTTAAATTAGGTGTAAAATGAGCTATCAATGAGGTCTCTAGTAGTTGTTTTGATACCATGTTTTCCTATACCAATACCCTGATACCATTGCAGATACCCAGATACCATGCCCTCCCTAGTTTGTTGTTCCAGCTCACCATTATTGTGCAAAAATATGAGAAGAAATAAAAAGTAAAAGAGGTTTCCCCAATATTATCGCCACCAAGAGCACAGCGAGATGGAAATTCTCCACTTGTGTCCGTGATATACGTATTTTGGAGTGTATAGGCAGCACGAATAGTTTTCGATGAGAAATGAGGAATAATTAATATTTCAAGTGTAGGCTACACTAAATGTTTGTATTCCTGCAAATATTGTCAACAAATCACGATTCCTTACAAACATAATAAATTCCGACCTAATTTGTCCCCTGCAAACTATTCGTGATGGAAAATTCGTAAATGTTGCAATGTTGACAAACATACGTCGTGTAATTACTATTCCACAGATGGTAATGTGACTTGAGAAAGCAAAACCACTGCAACATGTCACGCTAAATTGCGTCTATCAGTGTACACGGGGCACTGCAGCAGGCGTGTGAACTACATAAGAGATCTTTCTCTAGTACAGCAGCTAAATTATTTTTGCATGTACGGCTTCTAAGGCCGAGCACCAACTTGTTTACATTTTATGATTGTGGAATGGTTATATTTGTTTATGAACATGAGTGAACAAATTATTGCAAAAGTGATCAATACTGTAAAACGTACAGCCACGCCATATCATTTTTGTGTCTAAAGAAAGTAATAACCCATTTTCATTGTCTATAACCGCTACTAATGTATTGGCCCGATATCATACTAGATACAGATACATCACAGAAAGTTAAGTACCGGCCGATACCAATACTTGGTATCAGTATCAGACCAACATTTTAATCTCTAGCACCATTGGTTGTAGAACTACGTGGAGTTTTCTGTTAACTGACATGCAAATTTTTGTTGTTTTTTCAATTTTTGGATACTTATTACACAAGAACTAAAAGTTGCAAATTAAATTTTTATTTTGAAGTACTTCATAAGTACAACTAGTGAACACAATATCATTCAAATCTGAAACATTAAGGTTCAAACCCTTGGTTTATATGATGTGGAATTTTTAAAACTATAACAACAATGCTTTATTTTTTCTGAACATATTGCAATCCTATAATAAAGACTTAAAATTTTGAGGAAACACCCAGAATACTCACAAAGTTTGTTTGTGTTGTTTTCCACCATGATTGCACAATACATCCTTACGGCCAGACTGAAATGTTAAAAAAATTTTTAAATGTTTTACTGAGGAAATCCCTTAGGATCTGATAAGAGTATAAGGATCTTGTGCCACCACCTTCATAAAAGCCAATGCAGGAGGATCTGTGCTTCAGAAATAATGGAAGTCATGTTGCAGGGAAGTGCCCCCTGGCGGGCAACTCGGTGTATTACGACAGACAGTTCCTGCAGCACTACATGCCGGAGGTCAACAGGCACCTCCACTACCGCATTGTTGATGTGTCCACTGTCAAGGAGATCTGCAGGTGAGCATAGTCTCAGGGACAACTTCTTGGAATAGTGGCTGCTGCTCTCTGGAGTCATTTTATTACAGCCTGACCTGGTTTCATGAGATCAACTTCTATCTTTTTTCAAAGTGTGCATGTATTATGTGGAGGAAGAAGGGTTCCACAGTTATTTTTAAGAATGTAATTGTAATATAAAAGCAATACATATTTACTAGAGCTCAAGTGCTCTGCCTGGCTGTCATACAAACTGCAATGCAGGGGTTTGATAGAAAACGTGTGATTCGAAGATGATTGCATATTTTGTCGTGATACTTGAACATTAAAATCATTAAGAAACATTTTTACCCAAAACAAGTTTAAGGTTCTCATTTCAACTCCAGGAATTATTTTCTTTGGCATGAAAATGGTTAAACCAGATGTTTTCAGCACCTTGCACGTAAAGGAAATGAGGCAAATTGTGAATGAGCAAGAGTCACACTTAAAGCTCCTCTGTTTTGAGGCCTCAAACACACAAATAGCGCAGGCAAGCAGAACCTTTTTTATTTTCTAATGTTGGCTTGTAGGAAAAGAAAAGGGCACTTTAAGAATTTTATGTAACTAACCAAATGTTGTAAGTTGGATAAGGACTTATCTGCATTTTTATTAACAATTATATTTTTTTATTTTTGGCAATTTTTAAAAAAGCTGTTTGAGTTGTATTATTTTATTACATTAGTTCTCATAACGATAACTCATATTTGTGAAATAGTGACACTTTAAAAATTATTATAAAACCTCTATAGAACAAAACTAAAGGGAGTGAAATGTTGTGTGTTTGTTTAAGGAAGTATGTTGTATGGAGATTTCCTAAAATGATACTCAGTTAATCCATGGTAATTTAATTTTTGTCACCAATCATACTTAACATTATGTAATTAAATAACATTAATTTCTTTGGACTTCACATGAGTGAAAAAAAACATTCAACTCTACATAATATTTAATAATAAAAGTTCTAGAAATGAAATAACCCATTTATTCATATAAAATGACTGAACTGCAGTAATACTCTGATGATGTATGACACTTTTCAACAATGATTAAACAACTTTGCCTCATCAGTGAGCAAGCTTTGCCACTCGATTCCTACGGAGTTTTCACTGTTACCACACATCAGGAGACACCAGACTGTCCTCTGTCACCCTCAGGACATCACGTGTTAAGAGCCTGTTTTTCTGGCACCCAGCATGGGGCAAACACTTTAATTATTGATTAATTAAACACGACCAGGTCAACTCGACCCTATCAACTGCGGCACAGACTTACAGGAGTCAGCAAACACCCTGTAGTGCTCAACCAGGAAGCAACAATGTCCGAAACCGACATGAGTGAGCATGTAGCTGCTGGCTTAATGGGACCCTATCCCCACAGCACGAAGGGAAATAGGTACCTATAAGTCTTGACGGATTTATTTTTGAGGTGGGTGGGAAGCCTTTCCCCTGCCAAGCCAGGAAACGCACCACATTATTGGAAATTTCAACTCAGAAGTTTTCTCGTGCTGGGGCTACATACAGAATATTCTTACTGACAAACGGACCCAATTCGTAATCTATAAGTTGTTGCTGGCCTGCCAAGAATTGGGTGCTGAGACCTGGACAACTCCCCCATACCAACCACAAGCCAATCCCACTGAGCGGAGGAACCAGGATTTCAATAAAAGTCCCCGCCTTGGTGTGGGGGAGGATCACAAGTACTGGGAACGCCATGTTCCCAGGATTCTCTTAGCTCTGAGACAATGCATGAACGAGGCAATTAACTCCAGCCACAGTCAACTATTTCTGGGTGGAGCGGTTTGCCTTAGGGGCTTACTGAACCTATCTGTTTCTGGGTGGCGAGCTAGAGGGTAATTGATGAGCACTCAAATGGGAAGTGTAGCATTGAATTAAAGGCAACGCTGTGTCCAATATCTTTATATAAAACCACACTTAAATACAAGTGACACAACTCATACAATCTTTGCTTTATGTTTATGTTTAAAAAAGGGGAATTGATTTATATAATTTACTTTATCAGCCATGAAATCAATTTCTACTGAAGTGTCTGCAGTAACTCACTGGAGCAACATCAACTTATTAATGATGCCAAAAGCTGCGTGCAGAAGTGTTGGAAACAGCGGCCTCGGAACGCCCTCTTACGGTTCATAGTCAGGTGGCAGCTGTCTGGCGGCAGCCCCCCCCCCCCCCCCCCCCTTTTTTTTTTCAGTCCTCCGCGCACACTAAATATGCTGTGCCGTATTGTTACGAATATCTTGTTTTTTAAATAATAATCCGCTACTCGTGTCCTCGTCCCGATTATCATTGTGGTTGAGGCGGTTTCCAGCCAAGGGCAGGAAACAAGACATATCACAGTGTGGGCCAAACCCTACGGCCCTAGGGGATTGGCAATGGAAGAGCGAACCTACAGAAATGCCTCGTCCTGAAGACATTCGACTAGCTGCCTGGCCCCGTTCGACAAAGCAAGTGACACCTAAGGGGCGTACATCAAGAGGAAGTACCAGCACTATGTACTGGCATACAAACCTTTGAAATGGGTGAAGCCATCTTACCATGCAGCCACCCCCTGAGCAGAGGTCACAATCAGTTCAGTGTGGGTCTAGTCAGAAAGTGGAAGGCCCCAATAAGTTATTGGACGCCAGGAAAACGTGTTATGGACTGAGGATCACTGCGGATGTATACACAAAGCCACAATGGGACAAATGAGACCCTACTCCAAAGAAGCCCCTTATTCCAAAGTACACACCGCTGCCTCAGTTATATCCTAAACGTCAGATGACATGGAAGAGCCTGCTGTCTACGCGACACCAGAGGTAGAACGGTCACCGCCACCTAAGGAGCGAGCTAACGAAAAGCAAACCGGCCAGGGGACCACCTACTCCATGTATATGCGGGTGGAATTCCCTAAACTGCAAGCCAAAGATTCCCTACAAACGCTGCTTTCAACTCCTATAGAATTCAAAAGGAAGTTTGCCAACCGACCTATAAAGTGGACTCAGCGAACAAGTAAATTGTCTTCGCAAAGTCCTTTGAATAGAAATCCAAGTGTCAAACGGCATCATCCTAGCCCCATCACCAAGAGGATTCAAGCAGCAAGTGCTGTCGAGCAAAACAACAGTGCTCCTGAAGCCTTCACCTTGATGGGCAACTCCAGCACCAACCTAGCGAGAGGACTGCAGGGCTGGATGTCATCGCAGCCGCCATGGAATCACTGCCTCTCATGAGCAAGATTAGGGAAGGTCATCTATGAGGCTCCAGCATTACCTGATGCCAGGCCCGTTTCCACGGCCACTCTTCCCAGACAAGGGAAAACCCACGATGGTCTACAGGTGGGGGGCAGAACAAGATGGTCAGGTGACAAATCTGCCTCAGACGGTTAATGCCCGCAGACGAGGGAAGAAGAGGATCCACACTGAACCTACCGTGGAGCTGGAGGTCAGAGCCCGACCTCGGGTCCGGCAACTGCATTCAAGGAGGTGGTAGAACCATCAGAACCACCACTTCCGCCAACAACGCAGACAGCCACTCGGGTGCTAGTGACCGAAGGGGTATGCGACATAGCCTCCAGACTACCCCTGATGGCAATGGTGCTATCCAACACCAGGACCAAGACGGCAGAGCTGGGGCTCACTGCCCGACTTTCAGCTCCGGTCCCAACAACCGAGAGTGTAGGCCACGCAGCCTCCAGACTACTCCTGATGGCAACAGAGCCACCCGACAATGCAACCATTCTGCTCATTAGCTCCAGCCTGCCTGTTCCTTCACCGCATTCTTGCCGAAGGAATCTCCTGCTCCTTGGTATCCACCGCAACTTGTTGCCAGAAATATTGTTCTACCAACCTTAGTCTTCACCGCTGTGCGGAAGAGCCTTACCATTGCTGACATTGTCTAGACAGTGCGGAATCTTCTGGGAAAACACGTAGCAGGAGTAGTACCAATTCAAGTTAGTTACATAACGCTTGTCTACCCTGCCATTGTTAGCTTAGGACCAGGTTGTCTTCACCTGGCTCAGTGTAGGTTAAGCTTCAATAAGCTCTTGCTGATATTAGGAGGTAGTGCAACACCACCCTGTTTATTTTCCTGTAAAAAGAAATAGAGTTCTTTTAACCAACCCATAATAGTAATTCTTCTCCCAGTGAACTTACGCCCATCCAAGGGATTGCAGGTGACCGAGGAAGTTACTCAAAAGCGCTATACACCACTAGAGTAAGTACCCACACACACACACACTTTGGACGGCCACCATTTCTGTACACAATGGTGTACAGAACAGTAGAGCCCCGATACTAGGTACTCAATTTCTTGAGGTCAGCTTGCCTGCTCAGTGGCTACTCTCGCCACTGTGCTGTAGCACCAAAGGTAGTGTACCCTGAGTTGGGGGAGTCTGTTCCTTCCTCCTGACACTCACCTGTGTGCTGGGACTGTCTGCCAGTGAAACCTGTCCCTCAATACTCACTGTGTTCTGATGCCGAGTACTGGGATAGAGGTACTGCACTTGGTTGGCAAACACTGCGCGTGGCTGTACACCAGTATTTGACAACACGCCACCAGTTTTCCCATCACAGACGTGAAAGTGTGATTCTGTCTTAACGTCTTACTCTTGTCGGAGTGGTGTCCGAGAGAAGGTTAGACAGGTGCTCACTGCGTCCGGGTGTCAGCAGGAACTGAACCCCTTCCCGGCCGCACCCGCAAAACTCTCACTGAGGGATCAAGCCCAGGCATTGCGCCACCTGCAGAGACCACTGTCTACACCTGAGATTCCCAAGGACCTCTCCAAAATTTGCATTCATCTGAGCAATAAAACACATCCCGTGTTTATAACTTACTTCAGCAGATAGGACCATTCCTTAGGAATTGCTAATCCACGCTTTTGGACACTTGAGCCAGCGGAACCAATCCTTGAAAAACAACACTACCTTTGAGTTTCTGCCTACTGACAAACCCAGCTCAAACTTGTGCCACCCGGAGTTGACTCAGGTTAAGCAACCTCCACAGGTTACGCGTCCACAGGTATACTGCCCAGAGCCAATTCACAAAAAGGCAAAGTGGAACCCGATTTTGTACCCTGCCGCAAAATTACCAGGCCGATACTTTACACTGGATGTGCTCCAGTACCTTGTAAAGACTGAATCATTCCAAAAAAAAAAACGCACCAGGTGCACTGACCTAGCACCCACCAAAATACACATTGACGTGGCGACATTTCTCCGTCACCCTCAGGGAGTCACGTGTCAACCCATACAAAGCACTTAAAACTGCAACATACATTTTGGACAGATAAAGTGAAACACTGTGGCCACAGTATTTCAACATATGGCCGCATGAGCACTTCAAAGGGTTGTGGGGGGGGGGGGGGGGGGCACTTATTTATGGGTTCACTGAAAAAACTGTTCATGTTTTTATGTTTGCCATAGCCGTGGCAACATTCCTCCGGGTAAATAATTTGCCTATAGTAATTTGAAAAATAAATAAATAAATTGCCAGGTGTCAAGTAGTATTTGTATTTCTAAGGGCCCATGCAACATTGAACTGCATATCAACTGCAATTATCAACTTGCAGCCAATGCTGTATAACCTGACACAATTCATTGTGTTATTAACTGTCGGAAGCTGTGGTTCATTGCTCCCATATCCAGCATTGCAGTCCGCTAGAGGGGATAGATCTAAAAATAAACTCTAGCTGTTTGTGCATGTGTGAGCAAGCAGCCTGATGCCATTGAGTCCATCTCCCTCTTAAACCTCTCGCTCTGCCTGTTTCTGGTAGTTCGTTAATTTCCCATCACTGACTAGCTGTATTTTATTTCATAGTAAACGTGACTCAGCTTCTTTTATCTTACCTTACCAAAAGCACTTTTTTTTTTTTTTTGCTACCAAAGATAAAATACCACACTGTAACGGAGTTACACTACCTCACGGCAATCTGGCTCGGGTCGTACCTACATTGTTGAAGATATTTGCCAGTTGATGGCAGCCCAAGGAAGTGTTGGACTTTATGATGCTGGTACCTGGTGGCGGCCAGTGTTTCACAGAGTGTGCATGGTGTTCCTTCCCTCCTGGCTGTTGCTGGGGTGACTGAAGGGTTGCCTTGTGACATCAGCACCACATTCGAATTTGATTGGACGGCGATCAACTCTTATTTTGAGGATGTTCTCCACAACTTCGGGGAGAACGATGGTTGCAGAATCTGTACTGTAAATGCCCTTGCAGGCTAAGCAATGATGGACACTCGGGGGGAGGTCTCACTAAGATTTTGGTCTCAATTTGAGGCATGTAAAATGTAGAAAATTAAAAATATATGCTTTATTGGGGAATTCGTGACAGTTAAGTACCTTATCTGGTATAGTTACATTTTTTTAATGGCTCATATTTTTATGTTACCCTTTAAATTGGTGTAATGTTTTTAAGTAATTGTAGAATTATTAATCAAAAATTATGGAATATTTGTACTCCTTTTTGAAAGCCATTATTTTTGCACTAAGGTTTTTTTTTTTCCTTTCTTTTTTCTTCAAATTAGAGGTTTCAGGAAATTAAAATTCTAAATGGAAACTAGTTGTTGTCCCCCCCCCCCCCCCCCCCCATCATTTTCTGCAGTCACCATCTGAAATAAAATCATTAATGCTATTGATTTGATTTTCCATCTCTCCTCTTCATCTCCATTTTCTTGTGCATCATGAATGACATGGTTGTGGAGTTGGAGACAAGTTTTGTACATGTAGTAGTGGTGGTGGTGGTTGGTTACTAAGAAACACTGTTGCAATACAGTGCATTACATGTAACGAAAAAAGTTAGTTGTGGGTGAGAATTGACTGTGTAAACAATGTAAAATGGCACCATTACTGGTAATGCCATGCATGCAAACATACACACATATAGAGTATCTTTCTCCACCACTGTTTCTTTCTGTGAGTTTCATGCTATGTGAACTACTGTGCTTCATACCATCTGTGACCAAGCTGGCTTGTTTTGTTTACATATTGAGTCGTACAGAAACTTTGTTGTTTAATGTTTTTTCTGCCGTGCTCATGAGTGTATTTCACTACACAGAGGTTGACGCGTGACTGTCGGACTGTCTCCGCCCCTAGGTGACGTGGGTGACGCTAGGCGAGCCTTGTCTTAACTAGCTTACTCTGTCCTGGGCACAGGGGCCCACCCGGTGTATAACACGGGCCTAGAGGGTCGGCAACTAGGTACGAAGTCAGGCTCTGCGACTTTGATACGACGGGGTGCAGGCTTTGGTGGTGGTGTAGCAGTTCCGCGAGGTGCTTGCTTGCACGCTTTCGTTTGCTGTGACCGGTGTTGCACTCGCCTGGCGGGGGAGGGGGTAATCGGCTCAAGTATGGAAGCTGGCTGCGGTTCTGGCATGCTAGACTGGCGAATCCGAAATATTGCCTCCTGCACTATAAGGTAGTATCCCTCCGCGATCCTTTTGAGTGGCCCAAACAAGCCTACGGGGATGACATCTGGCACTGATATGTTGAGGCGTCTCAATAGCGCAGCTTCCTCTCGTGGACTGAGCAACCCGAACCCGCTGGGAAGGATATGTAAACCCCTGGGGAAGCTTAACAATTGCTCTCGCCTTTCTGGCCCGTCTCTCAACTCCACCCCTGTGGGTGTAAGACATGAGGTACTAGATTGGTGTTGCAGGAGGTTAGCAGTTGACTTGTCAGTGATCATATGTATGTGCTAATTACTGCTGCCAACACTGCCTCGCTCTCGACAACTCTACCAGGTAGTCAGCATGGGCTGCGGGGTGAAAGTTGCGGGAACCACACAGTGTTGTCCTGTTTGGGGGTAGATTTCTCTTCACCAGGATGCAGCCCTCTCAGCACCAGAAGGGTGTGATGAGAGTTGGGCACCTTACCGGCAAGTCTATCCCAGGGAGCGTACCTAGTGTCGTGGCTCTACCGTTTCTTCCACATGGTACAAGGAACGGGTGGCCTTCCAATGGTTGTGAGGTGAGGATCCAGTGAATACTGGTCTCTCCGAACTCGAAGAAGATCTCCTTCTCAGCCCCACAAGCGGGGGCAATGAGGAAGGGGTGAGTTTGAGTCGGCAAGCCAATTTCCAAGGGACGGTATCCTAGTGTCATGACTACTGGGAGGAGGGGAAGGGGAGGCAGAAAATGGGTGGCCTTCCAAGGATGTGCTGTTGTGTTGTTCAGAGTGCAGTCTCATGCGAGTGGTAGAATCGGTATTTATTTAATCAAAAGGAAATAAACACTGATGACACTGATGTGCTAACTCCTAATTTCCTCACAGGCTATTGAAAAGTAAACACCCTATTGTACTACAGGGGATGGTACCCCATGTAAAAGCTAGCGGTGAAGGCAGTAAGCTTGGTGTGCGCTTCCTCTGTGCGAGCTGTTCTCTCGGGTTGGTGTCTGTAAGGGTCCGAACGTGTCTTAAGTGTTTGAACTGTTGACGGCCGCTGGTTCTTCCTTCGGTTAGGCGCTGGAGAGGATCTTCGGCCCCGCGAGGAGAGCGATGAAGCGTAGGAAAGGCTTGAGTCTTGGCACCAAGAGTCAGAAATGCAGTTGCACTGATGAGTAGCAATTGTTTAGTATAATTGAACAAGACGTCATACGTCAAGGTTGATGATGCAAGTTTTCATATGGACATCTGGCAGGACTAAATTGACACTTTGCTGTAGACTATTTATTAAGGGAGGTGGTATTATTGTAAGTGCTGCTGAAAGAAAACTGTATCCTGTAACAGAAAAATGGTTTCTCTGGATATAGGCCCTTATCTAAATCAACCATTGAAATGTCATAAAACATTTAGAACTTGTATTTTGAGAGTGGTAAAAAAAAGGATGGTGTAAAAATGTAATATTTTAGAGAAATTCTAGTTAATTTTGTAAGTGTACATTACCTTTATAGTGTGAAAAACAGAGATCCAAATCACAAGTACGAATGAATCAATAACCTGATAGTGTACATTTTAACCTCTGCATCACCACAATTCAGAAGTTGACCTTGCTTGTAAGAACATCTCCTTTATAATGTAAATTCATATATTTTAATTTTACCCTAGGCGATGGCTTCCAAAAGTGTACTCACGAGCACCCATGAAGGCTCTGGGTCACAGGGCTCTGGATGATATCAGGGAGAGCATCCAGGAGCTGCAGTTCTATCGCTCTGTTGTCTTCAGCAACAGCAGCAGCCCCAAGTGAATGATTGCTGTTGCATC
Organism: Dryococelus australis; assembly: GCA_029891345.1. NCBI lineage: Eukaryota > Metazoa > Arthropoda > Insecta > Phasmatodea > Phasmatidae > Dryococelus > Dryococelus australis. Next base: position 30,409,908 of record CM056996.1, read on the forward strand.
TGGGTGCAGAGCTGTCCTCCTTGTGATAATGCTCAACATGGAGTCACCAACATGTGTTAACTCATAGATCCGTATGATGGTATGGCTATTTTTTGGTTTGTATGTGGGGAAGATGCAGACTTGTGAACAACATACTAGCTGTGTGGGGAAACCTGTATGTGTGAATTTTTTTTTTTTAATTTTTATATTTAGTGCTTACGCAATACAAATTGATATTTTTTTGCAATCATTTGTGAAATCCTAATAAATTTGCTGTGAACAGAAGTGGTGAGCTATAAGTGCTGCATGCAGCTAAACAGCTTCTCCCGTATTGAGACATCAAAGTGATACCTTAGACTAAAGTGCAGGTATACCTTTTATCATGGTGGGGTCCACAGTGGTCTCGTGTACTTGTTCAGTGAGGGGGTTGGATTGGTGATTCTCATACTGCCTCCAGTGCATCTTAAACTGTGAGCATCAAGTTAGTAGCCAAAGTGTTTGTTCCAAAAACATGGAAATTCTTGCATCTGGTATGGTAGTGTATGTACTCTGCACAGTTAGTTTGGTTATACCAGTATCCTAAATATATGCACATATAATGTAGATTATCTTATTTCAAGTGGTTATGTTAGCTGTATAGAGTATAACTCTGATTTTACGTTCCTGTTAAGTACGATAAATTTTTGTTTTCCGGTGCATGCACTATATTTACAATGCTTTCAATTCCTGTTTGTCACATGAAGATAAGGCTTCCCGCAATTTACACTTTTGTGTACTTGTATCAGGTATATTTTATTCTGACTCCAGGAAAAATTCCTGGCAAGTGTCAATGTGGAGAAGTTTTGTTTTGTCTCATTGCACAACACGAATGCGCTGAAGCCTATCTGCCTTCATGATGGCTATCTATTACCCATTTATCTTTGGTACACTCTGCAATTTTTTGCTTCCGGAGTATGTGGAGAAGTTTTGTTTTGTCTCATTGCACAACACGAATGCGCTGAAGCCTATCTGCCTTCATGATGGCTATCTATTACCCATTTATCTTTGGTACACACTGCAATTTTTTGCTTCCGGAGTATGTTCAACCAATCGTAACTACAGTGGGATCCTCGATTCTGGGATACCATCAATACTTTATGTAGTCCATTTGATATAAGTGGTCTCAAATTTGACTGTTGTAGGAAAGTAGTGCCAATGGCATCTGGATGGCTATGTATCCCTCCGCCATAGCTGAACTGGCATTGAAGGTGACTGTTTGCAGACAAACAACCATGTGACTGTCTGTTTTTGTAAACGAACTGCATGTGCCTCCTCCAAAATGACTTTTAGAAGCTGTGAAGGGCTGTTCAAACAGTTGCAGGTTGGCACAATGCCATTTTTTTTAGTTAAAAAATATTTTATGTAAATGACTAACAGCCCAAGTATTAAGTCTATAAATTGATGTTTTTTACCTTGCAAGAAAATTGTAACGATGCACGAAAAAGAAAATGTAGTTTAATGATTTTGAATTATATATATATAAATATATGACAACTAATCTTGTCACATTTACCTGAAGTAGGTTCTTGTAAACACAAAGATTTAGCATGGTTTCTACGAACACCAAATACCAAGACCCCCCCCAAGGAATGCACTAATATACTGACATATCACCCCCTTCTTATCAAAGACAGTATACATTCTTACATACAGGCTATGGTAAATAATTCAGCTTTGTGATATGATATGACAACAAACTCGCTACAGTCTGATACTTTCATGGTGGTTATAATTCTCAGGATGTAGGTAACCAAAATAATATTTCAGTAAATGTTACTTAATTTCAGTAATTTTGATAACTCTCATTTAGTAACTCAAATGTTAAGTATTGTAGGCCTACGCACAAAATCTTTTAATAACTTTTCTCAAATACTTGTGTGTTCAGATTGTCATGCTGCAAATAAAAACTTTTTTCTAACTAACTCAGTGTTGATATTTACACTGAAGTTCAGTTGCACCACCTCCCTGCTCAAAATTGTGAATACTGCCCTAGGCTTGTTCTCGGGTACCTAATGAACTGTATTTCAGTTCAGAGATGTTACAAAGTGCTCCACAGAAGCAGATGTGACCTACAGCAACAATATATCAAACGAATATGCTACTTACACACTAAAAAGATGCTCCATCTAACCAAGATTGAATAAATCATAAAGTTAATTTTACTTAGTGATAAATTTTGGAATGTCGCAGTTCCTGCTGATGCATGAGACACTTCTTTATAATGTTGGAGCACCTTCGTTGGGTGCTTAAATTGAAAGAATTTTGTTTGATAAGTATGTTGTAACTTTCCAATGTAAATCGTGTTTATGTGAATTATTCTTCCGTTACTCTTACAATATTCTTAACAACGTGTGTTAAAAACATATCAGCGCTTTTAATTTGCAGAACAAAAGTGCTCAAAAAGTTTATGAAAGACTCAAATGTTGAAACCTACATGCAATTATGTTACTTTCAAATACAGCCATTAAAAACAGGGAAAACCTTTAAATTTATTTGCTGACAAGTATCCCTACATAACAAGCTCGACAAATTTTATATACGTTCTAAAATATAAAGTAATACAACTTACAAGTTTGTATGGCCAGTAAGCCTTACATCTTGAAACATTCCAGAACCAGAGTGTTAGAGTTTCAATCAATAATAACACAGAGAAATGTTCATAGCAATGAAATGTGGGCCCAATTAGAATGTCATCTTTATTTTATTTTGAGGTAAAAAGTGAGCAGAGCGGTGTGGAGAGGGAGTGCTTTAGTTTATAGTCTTTCGTAAGACTGGATTATTTCAGTGTTCTTACGATGCCGTAATCTCACAGACCCAACGTGCACGATACAATGGCTAACAGACAATGAAATACAAGATAGAGTGTCGTAAACCCGTTCGATTCTGTCATCCAACCAGCAATTTTGGATTAGAAATGATTTCTACAAAACTGTAAAATGAAATTGTATTGCAAGCTTTCCCTACAATGGTAAATATGCAGCTTAAAAGGAAAATGAATTGAAAACTACTGTATTTAAATCTTAAAATTAAAAATTTTACTTTTGTATGCATTAGCGATTCCAATTTGTCACAATTATGTATTACAAATTTCCCTATTGTTCACCACCTTTGAGACTAATGTAGCCTATCAGCGCCTTCTAAATAGTTAGGTTAAATGTCGAGGATGTGGTGTCGGTCGTGCTGTAAATTGAAATGTGTCATGTTTTTGATCAAGCCGTGCTGTGTTGGTCGGGCTATGTGATTCCGGCATGAGTGTGTGGCATTTTGAGTTGCATATTGTTTTGATGGCGGAGTGGAAATTTTTTTTTCTCGTATGGAAATAACATTTAATTTATTTAACTTCAAAAATTATGACTTTAATCAAAATACAAAACTCGATACATACATCGCTGTTTGTATTCATACACATTGACCGAAATTAACCTCACACTCTAATTTATGATGTAGACAAACAACTATTCACGCACTACATAAGTGTGGAAAGTGCTGCATTTTTCGGGACACATGCATTTCAGTAATTACATTAATGGTTTACAAATACAAAACATAGCAACTTACTGTTGTAACCTTTTGAACACGTGTTTTTCTATGGCAATCCTTGCCAGTTTATTTCACTAAAATCATGTTTGTTCTTCACTAGCAAAATTTGCAATATCATTCAGTAAAATCAACACTGCGCACATTTCCTGACAGAAACAAACTTAAACTTATATACGGAAATTATATTTGTTTCACTTCATTGCGAAGGCGGTTAGGAAAATGGCAGAACAAGCAGTTTTAACGACATGCCGATTAATATTACATTTCACTCAACAAAATGCACTACAACGGTACCTACAACCAACTATGTTTGGAAAAAGCAAATAAAAAATAATTCTATATTAAGACAACACTAATAAGATATTCGTATAACAAACACAGTGAGAAAAAACGTGCACACACAACTGCCTTCACCTGGCTGGAAACATAAACATGGGTAGCCATTGGTTGGAAACGTTTACTATTTGTATGTGTCGACATACTCTCTTGTCATATATGCTGAACATATTTTTTAAGTCCCATTACAAATAGCCAAGAAAATTTAGCATTGCTTTAGAAACATAATTTAAACCATAAATGTTGTAAGTATAGTGATGATTTTAAATTACAACTTTTAGTTCAAAGATAATCAAAATAGCCAACCTAACAACACGAATTCTGCAACAGTTCATCAGCTGATATAATACTGTAGGAGGGAGAGCATTTACTGTTTACAGTGTGTAGGTTGGTCTCATTGTCTATCAAATTTGAGACCACTTATATAAAATGGACAATCGGGTATCACATGAGAATATCAGAAAGTATCAAAATTTACCATCGTGCTAATAGTATTTACCATGCTTACTTTCATGAAGCACAATATTCCTAAAAATATTTGCATACTATGTTTTATCGCATAGTTACTGTCACATCATTCATAATAGTTGCACAATAATCTTTAAATACTGATAAGTGGAAATCTGTCTACGAGCCATTTGTAGCTCTAGCCGCTTCACAACTGGTGGAAGAAACAAGAAAGTGGGATGTATACCAAGGTAATTACTAGGCAAGCGTGTAAGGGGAGTATGCAAGGCCACACCTTGCGCTGGACTGGTTGGAAAGGGGGGAGGGGGAAATGGCATTGGTTGCTGTGCTCGTAACTCCATAGGGATTTTTATATTTTTTTCTGCCTACCTTGTGGTAGTTATAAATTATAAGACTCCTTATGAGGTCCTTTATTTATTTGTGTGTATTACCAGAGAAAAACAAATTTTAAACTAGACCATAATTTGCATTGGAAAACCAAACACAGCTATATTGATGTGCATGTGACATCACAATACATGTTTACATGTATATTGATGTGCATGTGACATCACAATACATGTTTACATGTATTATGTGACGTCACAATACATGTTTACATGCAGGTATCTTGGTGGGTTACGTATGTGTTTGGAATTTTAATTATATTGACTCGTGCCCGGTTACTGACTGTCTGGCATGATCGTTGAAGTTTTATTGCACTAGACCAAGTGCGCGTTTTGACAATATGGAGAGCCAGTGTATCGGTAGCTAACAGAAGGTGTTAGCTATTATACATGACTTAATCTCAGGATCTTCGGCCGGTTGGCAACATTAGGTTGACGGTTGAGCGAAGCTGGTGCTGCTTGGGTTTAGTCTAGGTTGTACTGGGTAGGCTCACACCGTACTGCAGATTTCAGAGCAATTACTCTTGGCTCCAAATCCTAGGATTGGCGATTCCTTAACCAGCTTCAGTTCTGTACACTAGACACCTCAGAACCGGATGGTAGTCTGGGCTGGTATGAACGTGCGGTGGAAAATATATATTGTGTACTACGGGAACAGTCGAAACTGCTTGTAACCTTAGTGAGGCGACGCAGTCCCATTCCACCTGTCTTTCCTTCGTAGGAGGGGCTGAGGTAAATCGCTGCTCAGCAGCTAGATGAGCGATCTTTTGTTCCCTATGCCGGCGGCTGTGCCTTATCTTATAAGGCATAGAATTTGGTTCGACACTGAACAATACACGTCCACTACGGACGAGAAACTATTTCCTGTAATAGTGTTGTCCAGTAGCCCCTTGGTAGCACGAGCTCTGTGTCTCCGGTGATCCCCCACCGCAGTGGGCAGATCAGACATGTTGAGCCGTTTGGGCCACCACTGTTTCTACTGGATGTGATATTCAGCCAACACCAGGCCGCAACCCAAGACAATACTTCCTCCAGCACCTAAGTGCTCTTGTAGGGGATAATAACCTAGGCTTGCTGTCTCTCTGTGGTTGAAAGTATTCCTAGTGGTTGTGGCTCCTCTGTTCCTTCCCTCTAGCACCTGGGTGCTTGGGGTAGTAGGAAGCAACAGGCAGCCATCTAATATGTATCTTACTGGAATGGAGGATTCCAGAAGAGGGTCCTCAGTCAAATCTATTTCGGATTTAAAACATACCTGGTTTCTGTCGGCAGTGTACAGTGCTGATTATTCCTGGCGGGCGAAGTAGATATTACTCTATGAAACAAAGCTATATTTATTGAGGACTCAGTAAACACAGTGACCCGTGCTATCTCCTACCAAGCAGACAGAGTACTGAAGATAACCTACATTATCCAGGTATAGGCGACCTTGTTCTAGTCTAAAGGGAAAAGATGAACTAGAAAATTGAATGTATAACTACTGAACTAAAACTGTCTAATTGCAGGTGTCTGGAAGAAGCAAAACGCAGTTAAAGTTCCTTGGCTATAGTAGAAAGGTATATTCATGTTCGATGGTTGTCTAAGACTGTCATTTCAGGGATTAGCAGTAAGGGCTACTGAATACTCTAGGTTTGTTGGAGGCCCCAGCACTAAGGAATGCTTGGGGTTTCCTCTAGAGAAGAAATATGAATGACTGCTGGAGCCCCGCCACGCACGGACTTACACAGTCAGAAGTGTAGGCTGCCATAGCGGGTGCAGGGAAGGCGTGTGACGCCCTGCCGTGAGGCTGGCGTGAGAGGTGAGAACCCTCTCGTCAGTATTCTGCTTCATGGATCTTCGGTGGCCCGCAGTCATGCCCCGAGATGGCCGACAGCTTGTTGGCACTTAGTGCCAACAAGCTGTACAAGCTGAAGGGGGAAGGGGGAGGCAACATGCTCGCTGGTTGCGCAACCTTGAAACCACATGTTCAGCCACCCAGTAGATTTAAGCGACGTGCAACACCCGTGTATTGGTTTGCGGTATCAACTCATGTGGGTTGAAGTGAGGGTATACGTGACATGACAAGCGATGAGTCATATTCGTACTTAATAGTGGTATAAGTGGTATGCATCAATCTCTCTCTCTTCCCCCCCCCCCCCCACCCGTTTCAATGAAGACCCGTTGCGAAAAGGTGATGGAGAAAGTCATAGGCCCCTCTCTGGAAGGTCTAGGTAGGAGTAGAAGAAAGTTGGGGAGAAAAAAGAATTTCCATCAGGTAAGCGGGAACCTTAGTGTTCGGTTGCTTGACCCGCTGTAGCAGCGCTCGCTCTGTGCTCTCGGGCCGGCCGGAGAAGTCGAGGCCCGTGCATTGCTGAGACCGTAGCTTTGTCTCTCTCGTGGCGAGCGGGCTTCCTCTCTTCCCCTCGCCCAGACGTTATAGAGCTCACTGACGCTACAAATGTGTTTTCCCCCTTGTTGCGATAGATAAGTGCCCTGTACGCCGCATGTTATCAGATGTCCCGCCGGCATACTTTATTTTTACATGCCGCTGAAAAAAACTTAGCATTGTGCTGTAGATATTTACAAGAGAATTTACAACAAGAACCTGAATTAAAAAGCACATTAAAATGACGTGTGAAAGACGAAGGGGAATAAAATATGTATGTTCAAGCCTTACTTGTGGAAGGCTGGTAGATGCCACTAACTATCCTGGAGAAAAGAAAATGAAAATCTTTTAGGGAACCTTGGTTCACACAGCAAGCTAAACAGTTATGTGTGACAGCGTGAAAGTTCGGCAATTGTAGGCCCTTCAACACCTGGGTTGACCGGCTAAACCATTAATGCGAGTACACTTTAAAAATTGCATGAGAATGCGAGCAATTGATGCACGTTCATCACTTTAAATTCATATACATAACACTGCTATATTTGGAAGTATCTTGCACCTGGTTTCACCGTAGTGAGTGTATGGGAGCTCTGTGACTCAAGAGTTCTGGTTTGATACTGAGTTGGTGCACAAGATATTGCAAACAAAAGAAGTACGTTAGAATAATACAAGCCAACAAAAGCATAACGTAAAAATACATTCCTACAAAACGGCATTCTTCTTGTAGGTGATCTTCACATGTACTCTGTAAAAACTCAGTTATATTTTAAAATGCACCTACACATCAAATCATTATTACAAAAATCTAGAATTACTAATTTCTTTGTAGGAGTCTTTTCTTTTATCATAGGCTAATTCTAACATGTATTTTGGAGTCTCTGTCTTCAATTATCACTGGCACTGCGATGAGCATCTATACATGATACACTATTTTCAGTAACTTAATTACCGGCACTGTGGAGAGCATCTCCGGCCACTAATATTTACAGAACATTGTCATCGGTGAGGTGTAAAAGATCGGTTTTCACTATTTTAATTACGTACAGCGTATTGACGGCTGTATTTACGAGTTCAGTTTGCACATAGTCTAGTCTTTAACCAACTGTCAATTTACATTTACCCTCACCGGTTCCTACACTCCCCCCCTTCCCCCCCACGATAACAGGTGGGTAGTCACTTATACTGAACACCCATGATTTAATCTAGCCTAAATGTGAGTATGTCTGCCTGTCTCACAGTCTTTGTCTGGTCGGCTAGATTAAATGTCACTATTTGTTACATGTCTGTAATGAGTCCTATAATGTTCCGTCATAGTGGTTTACAACTACGTGATTTAACTTCGTCGAGCACTGCATTTACGTGTGTTCATCGAACTTTGGTTTATTTGGCCTTCCCCTGGGACATAGTTCATCATGAAGTGGGTATGGCCACATGTGCCTCAACGTGGGTTGCCACAGTGATTCTTGGTACCGGCCAGGCATCGAATCAGCCTTGGCAGCACGAGGTGCCATCAGGCGTCTCCATCTGCTGGAACTGATAGGGAGGCCACAGGAACAAGGGACGTTGAGACAGTGCGGGGGAGTGACACAGAAAGGTCCTGCACGGGTTCCTACTCGTAGGACAGGACGTTTCTCTGCTGGCGCAGTACAAGGGTGTTGAGGAAGGGGACCGCCCTCTACCTTGCCTACGGATGCATCCCGTCGTAGGGCCGGGTTGTTGGATGCATCGATAGTCTTGATGTCCAGGTCCTGTGGCAAGGCAGTGTGAGGGAGAGGGTAGTAGGAGCTTCGACTGTCTCGATGCTCTGATCACTGGCGACCAGTTGAGCGGGAGGCAAATAGTGCCGATGGGTGAAGGTTCCTACGTAGCAGGACGTTGTGACGGAGCACTGCTGTAGGCTATGCTTGACGTCGGTTGCAGTTCATCGTCGACAGGAACAGTGATTGGCTTCGTGGAAGCTGGGATGACCTCAATCCCTGTTCCAGAAATATCTTGCGGTTGCGGTGTTTGTACTAGGTCCGTGGCATTTTCGCCTTCCAGTGGTCTAGTGCTGTAGGCCTCCGGACTCACGTCATGGATGTCATCCAGTGGTCTAGTGGCGGCCTCCGGGCTCTCGTCTGGAGCGTATTCCAGTGGTCTAGTGGCGGTTAGTACCTCATCGTTGGAGCCAGAGATCGACTTCGTGGAAGTTGGAATGGTCTTGATCTCTGGCTTAGGAGTTGCACTAGGTGGAGGGGTAGGCACTCGGGTTGTTTCTACCGCTCTCACCGATGGTGCTTCCGACTGCTCGCTGATGCGGCTCAATTGGCAGGGTTCCCAGTCACGGTGACTCCGCCATAAAAATTCGGAACAGCTAGAGATTGGTTTTTTCGCGTTTGACTGTGACTTTCTCAGCGTAGCTGTGTGGCATCGAGGGCATTGATCTGATGGAGAATGCTCCTTGGTATTGCTCTACATCTGGCTTTCAGGGTGCAATGTAGCTAGATGCCCTGTCGATGACTGTCGGCGTTGGCTCAGGCCTCGTCGGTGGTCCTAGGTCGATATTGGGAACTGCCCATCTGGGTTGAGGTTCATCCTCATTTTCGGACTGACCCAGTGTTTCTTCTATTGCCTCGTCGTCCTCAAGTGGTGGCATGTACCCAGGAATGGTCGTATTTGGCTTCGGGTGGCCTTCTGGATCTAACCTCACAGGTCTTTGGTCCAGTAGACGTCTCTTTTACTGACAATATATGGTCCATCCCATTTGTCAGCGAGGCCAGCGCTGAAGTTACTGGCCTTGTTGAGGGGATGCGTTCTGAGTGGTATGGCTTCACCTAGTTTAAACTCTTATACCCCTGTCTTTGGTAGAAGGTACTTCTTTCGAATATACTCATCCTGGGCTTTCTTGGCAGTAGTAGTACGGGTTAGGATGTCCTCGGGTTGAGGCATATCCGTGGGCTTACTTTCCCATTGCCAGTTGCCTGATCGGCGGAGTGTTTGGCCCAGAAGGAGTACACTGGGGCTTGTATCTACCGCTTAGTTGGTTCTATGATGCAAGGCAAACTGGTTGGGATGTGTTTATCCCAGTGATGGTGGTCGCTTCCCACACTGATACGAAGGCACTTAGTGACATCTTGGTTCCTTCACTCAGTGGGGTTGGCGGGTGGTATGGTGGAGTAGTAGTCCATGTTTATACTCCCCATCCCTGGCAAGCTGACTGCCATTGGCGACTCATGAATTAAGTGCAATTGTCAGTTAAAATAACCTTCGGATATCCCCAGCATGCAAATATCTCGGGTTCTGTCTTTCGCACTATTGGGGCGTTTTCTTGGCTAGGCAGAGGGAAGGCCCGTACCCACCTCGAAAACTGGTTGGTTATTACCAGCAGGTAGTGATTCCACTTGGTACCTTGGGTGTATCCTTGGTCACGCTGACAGAGGGGGAACGGGTAGGCTTTGCCACGGCAGCACGTAACGCAGTTGCTTACGTACTGTCAGACGTCACGGCTTATCCCATCCCAGTTGTATCGGACTTTGATATCCAGCAGGGTCTCCCTTGTACCTGGGTGCCCAACTTGAGGGTGGTCGTGATGGTGCCGGCTTATATCTACGCATAACTGCTGCGGAACCCAGATCTTCCAGGGCGTATTGGGTTGACCACTACGCTTCCACACGACGTCATCCCATAGTTCGAAGCATTGGGGCTGTGTCCGTAGCAGGCGGCGTATTTCAGGGTCCTCCTGCTGGCGGAATGTGACCTGATGATGGGTGATTTGTAACTGGAGGAGGCGGACTCGTTGGTCCGGACTTCTTTTAATCTGAGGTGTCTGGTAGGTCATTCAGTACTGACTTGAGTATGTTAAAACTTTGATTTCCTTGTTTAGTCGCATATGATTGATGGGCGTGGGTACAATGTTGTCTGGGCTATGGTTCCAGTTTATTATCACACGGTTCTCCCCATGATCAACTATGCATTGGTTTTACGGAGCCCACCGCATCCCAGTATCATTGATTCTGACAGGGCGGGGAATACTATGAACTCCGTGGTGTCGCAATGCAATGTACATTTACCATCAAGGTAATTCGACCGTCTGCACACAGGGTTGCGCCATTCGGACTGTCCTGGTTTGGGGTCGTATTTCCAATAACTGCCTCAGAGTTAGATTGCTTCTGATTAAGTTACCAGTCGCTGCAGAGTTCAATTTGGACGAGCACCTTCCTGCCGTTTATTTCTACTTGTATATGTAGGGCTATTGGGACTGATGGATCTTCGTTTAATCCTTGGATGACGGGCCCTGGTGGTCCGTTTGTGGCTGCCTCCGTCGCACCCCGGCGTCGGCATTTCCCGTATTGACTTCAGGGAGATCAGTTTTTCGGTAGGTCTTGATGGTGCGGGTGGTGTCACCCATTGGACCTTGTTGGGTGGAATGGCTGACCCCTCTGGTTTTTAAGGACAGTCCTTATTCCAGTGGTTCTCTGGACAAAACCAGAATTTCAGTACGAATGCCATGCAGGTAGGTGGAGCATGTGCATTCTTGAGTGATGCAACCGGTGGAACTCTTACCTCTGGGACTTTTGTCGATACGGGTTTTTCGAAACTTGCTTGCGAGGCAAATTTCAGCTCGGCTTCCCGTGCACAATCCATGAGGAGGACGTTCCTGAGGCTAGGTAACAGCATTCGCCTAATTGATTGGACGGCTGTAGCCTCGTGGAATCCGGGAAACACGTGCCAAAACATCTGTTCCTGACGACGTATAAATATTTCTGCTTCGTCGTTGGGTACCTGGGTCTGGCTTTAGAATTGTGTAGTTAGTCGCACCAACACCTCCCCGCCAGGGAATTCAGAAGAGAGTCTATTGTTGAATTATTTCCAATCGGAACTCGCAGTATCGTTCCCACCACATTAAGGCCAGTCCTTTTAAATGCAACTGGACCCTGTCTACCCATTACTTCGTTGGTAGGTCCGTCTCTCGAAACTCCTTTTCACACACTTGTGTAAAGGCTGCTGGATCCTCATGATGTCGACCGACAAGATTTGTAATTTGGATGTCATCATCTCTCCTGGTTGCTGGGTGGCCAGGTGCCATTCCAGGTTGTATATAAATGCGGGATGGTTTTGACTGGCAGGAGTGGGAGGTGTGCTTTCGTCTGCAGCGCTCACACTGATTGGCTATACCTGGCACGGAGACGCTCGTCAAGCCATCCCATGCACAGGTGATGGAACGGTTTATTGCATATCGTGCAGCGTATATGGTTGATGCCTCGGCAAGTGATCTCGTCAGGCTTCACATCTGTATTCCAACCCTTCTGCATCACGGGCCTCACCAGACCTGCCTAGGCGTACGTGGTAGTAAATTTCTGCGCAGTAGTTACATTCTATTTGTAGTGAGCCAAAACCGGGAGTCGGCATGGCTACTGTGCAGTTCGGGCACATCATGCTCAGTCTCACAGTTCTCGCCCGTGGTGGCGTTGATATCATAAGCTGACATGTTAATGGCTATGGGCACCATGGGGCATTTCTTGGACTCCCGGAGTCTGCTTCGTTTCTCCGGCTTGACCGTTAGTTCTATGGGTCCTGGTTGGTTTAGTTTGGCCATTTCCTGCATACAATTAATAGTCGTGACACCTCACGTTGGGTGCCAGAAAATCACTTGACGTGTACTCAGTTACTTACTGACTGGCACGATCGTCCAGGTTTTATTGCACTAGACCAAGTGTGCGGTTTGACAATATGGAGGGCTGGTATATCGGTAGCTAACGGGAGGTGTTAGCTATATCTGACTTACTCTTGGGATCTTTGGCCGATTAGCAACGTTGGGTTGATGGTTGAGCGAAGCTTGTGCTGCTCGGGTCTAGGCTAGGTTGTACCAGATCGGTTCACACCGTACTGCAGGTTCCAGGCCGCTGACTCTTGGCTCCAAAACCTAGGTTTGGCGATTCCGTACCTAGCTTCCATTCTGTACACTAGACCCCCTCAGAACTGGATGGTAGTCTAGGCTGGTACAAACGTGCGGTGGAAAATTTATATAGCATACCAATCGAGGGAACAGTCGAGACTGCTTGTAGCCTTAGTGAGGCAGCACTGTCCTGTTCCACCTGTTTTTCCTTCGTAGGAGGGGCTAAGGTAATCCGCTGCTTCGCAGCTAGATGAGCTATCTTTTGTTTGCTACACCATCAGCCGTGCCTTATATTATAAGGCATAGCATTTGGTTCAACGCTGAACAGTAGACGTTGTGCACTACGAACGAGAAACTATTTCCTATAAGTGTTGTCCAGTAGCCGCTTCATAGCACAAGCTCGGTGTCCCCGGTGATCCCCCACTGCAGCGGGCAGATCAGAGATGTTGAGCCACATGGGACACCACTGGTTCTAATCAGCCAAGGCCAGGCCGTAACACCCAAGCAAATACCTCCTCCAGCACCTAGGTGCTCTGGTAGTGGTTAATAACCTAGGCTTGCTATCTCTCCCTGGTTGAAAGTATTCCTAGTGGTTGTGGTTCCTCTGTTCCTTCCCTCCAGCACCTGGATGCTTGGGGTAGTAGGAAGCAACAGGCGGCCATCTAATATGTGCGTTACCAGAATGGAGGACTTGAGAAGGGGGTCCTCATTCAAAGCTAGTTCGGATTTAGAACATACCAGGTTTCTGTCGGCAGTGCACAGTGGGGATTATTCCTTGCGGGCGAAGTAGATATTACTCTAGAAATAAAAACGTGTGGATAGAGAACAAAGCTGTATTTATTGAGGTCTCAATAAACACACTGACCCGTGCTATCTCCTACCAAGCAGATGGAGTACTGAAGGTAGCCTACGTTAGCCACTTGTAGGTAACCTGGTTCTAGACTAAAGGGAAAAGTTCAACTAGAAAACTGAATATATAACTACTGAACTAAAACTGTCTAATTGCAGGTGTCTGGGCGAGACAAAAGAGACAAAAAGAAGTTAAAGGTCCTTCGCTATATAAGCAAGGTATATTCATGTTCGTTGGTTGTCGAAGACTGTTGTCTTTGCAGGGAGTAGCTGCGAGATTCGCTGGAGGCCCCATCACTGAGGAGTACTCAGGGGGTTTTCTCAAGAGAAGAAATACGAATGACTGCTGGATCCCTGCCACAAACGGACTTAAATAGTCGGAAGTGTAGGCTGCAGCGGCGGGTGCGAAAATGCCTCTGACGTCCTATCATGAGGCTGGTGTGGGAGTTGAGAACCCATTCTGCTTCATGGATCTTCGGTGGCAGTTCGTCGTGCCCCGAGATTGCTGACAGCTGGTTGGAACTCAGCGCAAGAGGAGGGAGAAGGCAGGGCACTTGCTGGTCGCACAACCTTGAAACCACGTGTTTGGCTGCCCGGTAGATTTAAGCGGTGCACAACGTCCATGTATTGGTTTGCGGTACCGACTCTCATGTGGGTTGAAGTAAGGGTTTACTTGACATGATGAGCGATGAGTCATTCATATTTAATAGTGGTATAAGCAGCATGCGTCAATATCTTGTTTCGAAGCATTTCAATTTTATAGCTGCATGTTCCACTATGCAAAAATACAACAAAATTTACTATTAAGATACCTCCAAATATTTTAAGTGAAAAAGCAAAGCATGAAGCATATCTAAACATAGTTAAGAGCCATAAAACACTTGGCAATGTGTGACAAAGGTACACGTTTTGTGTGTGTGGAGATTATTTCAGCACTCGGTAAATGTGTGGTTCCTTACCATAATTGCACTGGCCTAATCCGTAGTTTTCATTTTAAAGGCAGTGCCTGTAGGTTCGAGAAATGGCCTTTAATTTCATAAAAACTTGTGATTTATACTATATGACAAGTATAGTGTAAGTTTTTGATCTTTGTTATTAAAATAAAGTCCTTTGTCAGATATAAATATAATGTCATTCAATAATTGCCTTCGGAAAGGGGGGTGGAGAGAAGCCCTTGCCCTACTCTGCTTTCCATCTTCTCTAAGGTTGAGTAAAGCTGATATGAGTGCTGATTTCCCTCTGGAGTATAACTATTTATTTGGCCCTTCAGTGGCAGAAAAACTTCTGTCAGGGTTTTCACCTGGCGGGTTGAAGATCTTCCCACTTTAGGGGACCTAATGGGATATCACCTGATAGAAGGGCTGACTGGTAGGAGGGGAATCAAACCTCAGGGTGAGTTTGATAGTCATTGTCTTCCTCCAAGGGATCTTGACCTTGTTCACAGTAAATGCCATGAAAATATGGGATGCAAACTGTCATCACAGAAATAATTAATTTATAAGAAATTATGTCAAATGGAGATAAAAATGATAATGAAATGGGGGTGTATGGCATACTGTCTGTAGTTGTCCAATGTGTGGAATCAAGCCTGTAGCCAGGGATTAATTGTCTGCCACTATTGACTTGCCCCGAATTGCTCTCAGGGCTTGCTGATGGAGCGAAATCATCTACCACAGGCATGCTGCGCATGCGCCAATCTCATCCTTAGTTTTTAGGCCTAATTTAAAAACTGTGATACAAAATGACATAGAATCTTCCTCAAATATGCCCGAAATGGATTCTCGTTTTTGAGGATTGAGAAATATATGGGTTATTTTCAAATTACTTGGTTTTTCGAAATTACAAAATGTGAATGTGCAAACCAGAATTAAAAATAAAATAGAAATGTATAGCATAAGGTTTTTATAAACATTCTAATATTAAACACTTATAATGGTTTATGAAATATTGTTTCTACATGGCAGAAATATGTAGAAAATATTTATCATGTCATAGATCAGCTCAGGAGTGTTACTAAAATTATATGTGAACATTTTGTAAGACACAAATGAGTCCATTTGCTAGTTATGTTCAGTAATTATTAAAAATTCAATCAACTTTCATATAATTAATATGTAGCCTATTTTCCCTTTCAAAATATCTTAAAAGAGTATCAAAATTTTCAAAGTAATTACTGCATTTTTACTTTCACACTTTGTGTGACAATGTCATGAAATAAGTAATTTGCTGATTTTTCATATAACGTATTAATGGCTTGGGGAAAAATACTTTGCAGTGGTAACGCTCATGAGAACAAGAAACACTCGTGAGCTTTAATTTCTATTTGACAACACAAAATTAAATATTATAATTACTGTAACACTCAAGAACACTTTTACACTTATTCACATTTTTTTGCACTCATAGTTGTTCCTTTTTATTTGTTTTGCCTGTATTTACAGACATCTACACTTCCATCAATCTTACAAAATAGACGGTTGCCTTTTACTAATAAGTTTGGTTGTGGGAGAATTGCAAGAACTTACTCAAAATCTATGTCGTCAATATCACTCTCATTTAATTTAAACAGCATTTTATTTTCGCCACAAATATTTAAGAACATACTCTTATTCTGCCAACGTCTTCATCCACTTGTGACTGGCAAACTCCAACATACCAGAACGAAGTTAAATGTATGATTCAGAAGGTTCTTCAAGGTATCAGGCAAGTTTGCGTGTTCATCAAAATCACTAGAATTGTAGATTTATTTGTAAACTGGCAACCACATATAGTTTACTTTTAGACTGCTTCATTTTTTCATGTGTTGAAGTTACTGGGTCTACACTTTCTGTTTTCCATTCAAGGTTACAGCTGTATAATTTCCTTACTGCCCACTCATTTTTCGCACAGAAGCACAGTGGCTGGTAGTTGATTTGACCTATGGTATTTGCAAATATCTGGCCAATCTTATGGATTTCGGGAAGCTTCTTCAGATTTTTTGGTATCATTTCAGCAACTTCATCTATCATGGATTGTGTCACATAGAACAGGTTCACATCAGAATGATTAACCAAAACTGGAAACAATGTTTTGGCATCTGGAATATCTTTTTAACGTGCAACAGAATCATTGGCCTTCCTTTTTTTACTACCACCAACTCTATCAGCTGCCCCCTTTTCATGAGAAGATTCGAAGAAAGACCACATGCCATACATAAAATCAAAATAAATAACCAAGAAGAAAATAGGTTTTCTTTTGTCGGTACTGGGTCGATGGCCCATCAGAGAAAAAGTGAATTATTTAATTTGTGAAAAATTTTCATTCAGAAATGAAAGGACAGGTTTCAGATGTACCCATGTAGCTGCTGGACTATGTATGATCTAGTGATTCAGAGATGGAAGCAAATGAAATAGATTTTGTCATGGTCCCTTCCGCTAAATAAATTACTCAAGTAGAATGGTAGCCTAACCTGGTTACATGATGCACCAAAATGGTATGTTTGAATTTCCTTGACCAACTTACATACATCATTTTCTGAGAAGTCCTCAAGAATGACAGCTTCATTTTCCTTTACGTTCTCTTTGCACAGGTTCTTTATTTTGATTTTTATGTTAAACACATGTATTTTAAAGTTTTTCATTTCTTCATGAAATCTTTCTTGTAGATCTTTTACAGTTCCCCTTACGTGTTTTAGTTGCAACTTTGATTTCGATTGGGACTTTTCGCCCACCTTTATAGTTTTCTCCCATGTTTCTTTTCAACCATCCATTTTCTCCAAGTAATTTGTTGATATGGTGGTATGGCATTCTCATTAACTGGGACTTTATTTTTACATGAGATACACAAGTTTTACATGCACTGTACTATGCCCTGTTTTTGTCACAACTTATGAACTTGCATAATTGTGGGGATTTTCATTATCACAGTTAGCTCTTTCAGCTTTTTTGCTTGGAATTCTATATTGCTATGTTGTTTACATAAACATGCATCATGTTTTACATCTGATGGTTTCAGTACATAAAATGGCCTTTACCTTGTGAATGTTACGTAAGAAATACTGATACCACTTTCATTGGAGCAACTAGATATTGTTTTCGTTTCTTTTAATTTTTTTTTTGTGTGATAGTTTGCTAAGTCCAGCAGTGCTTTAACTAACACCATCTTTAAGAAAAAATGACATTTCAAGTTTGTTTGTTTTCATTTTTTAGTTTCTCAAGAGACCATAAGTTTTCTGCTGCAAAGACCCATAGCTCTACTCATCATTGCTTGTAGGCGGTATTTCTCTATTATCTTGCATGAGAAAATGAATGCACTGAAACATTTCTTGTAGTTTCGTTTTTTTGTTGATTTGTATCAGTGCTTTATGGAGGAAACAGGAGCATTATGGAATACCAGGGTACGGGCTACTTTGTTCTTCATAAGCTTGTTTCTTCTGATTTTACTATCATAGATTTCTCTTAACAGTTTTTGTGTCTTTGATTTAGGTGTCAGCTGTTCCTCTGGAGTACTCATTATATTTTCTGTTTTGTTCCTAGTTAACCTAACATAACATTTCCTGTACTTTTCAGTTTTTTTTTCTTTTCAGCTAAAAGTAGTTCATTAAGCCTCTCTACGTCATTACAAAATCTAGCATTTTCACGTTCACACTTTGAATGGTTGCGAAGCACTATTTTCCATCCACAAGATTTATGTGAAGTGCCTGGTTGAAGAACATCTTAAGGTGTGGGTACAAGAATTGTAGCTGACTTCTGTCTTCAGCACCTTGCATTGCCATAATGTCTCCAGCACTTTCTCTACCTCCGTGTCTCTCATTCAGCGAGTTCTCCAATTTTCTTTCTCTTCTGATCTCTTACCTTGTGCTTTTCTTTACGTGCTTTATTGTGATCTAGGTATAATTTCTTTTCTCTCTATATCAGCGTTGTTTTTCTGCTGCTGTCAGTTTTGCCTGAAAACACATAAAAAGATTTCAGGAAATAATATCACGAATACAACAAGTGTAGGTCTTGTACAGGAAATCACAGTGTGGGAAGCAAGTATTGGATTATATAAACATATCTCTTAGTGCACAAATTATAAATTTTGCATGCAAAATGTGCCAGAATATTTAAGGCTTAAAACTATGTAATTTTTATAGCAGTACTGTAATTTTTGTTTGTAAACTCTACAAAATCATTAACGTGATAAAACACCTAACTTATTAGTAAATTAAACCTACTTTATTTATTGTTTGAAAAATTTATGGTTTAGAGAATATTGCAGTGGTAACACTCTTGAGATTTCCGACGAAATTGTAACCTGGAAGCAAACCATGCATCTGATAGTAATGAGGTTATGTACAAGCAAAGTATACTGATGTGGAAATACTGTAAAGGCATTTAAATAATTTAAATATATTAAGTATACAATGTCAGTTTGGTAACACTCATAATGCATAATTAAAATACTTACCATGACTTAGAAGTTAATGCTGATTTAAAATGATACACAATAAATAGAGGCACATTTCCACCTCGAAGTGAAACAGGAAACAATATGGTTGCCTCTGAACCGTGTACCAGGTGTGGATGCACATGGAATATAGCAATAACACTCCTGATATAACATTTACTAAAAATATCTGGGATAGACAGTTTAAGACATTATAAACAAATTTTAAATAAAATAGAAATCTAAATCTTTTCATTTTGGTAACCTATGATATTAATTTACATTAATCACATAATACATTTAACATTTTCCACATGCACTAAGAATTAAAAAAAAGGAATGTTGTACTTTTATACCTGGGACATACAAACTTGGTTGCTTCCTATACTTAAAAATGTCTATATCACAGAAAATACATTTCAAACTTTTTTTTTTTGTTTTGTTCAGTGTTAATATATTTCCATAGTTCACTATACATTTACATTAGATACAAAACATTATATTTTTATATTGTTTTTCATGTCTCCCCAAGAAAAATTTTATTTGTGCGTAGTAACATGAGTCTAAGTGGTTATTCGCGAGAGTAAAATTCTTGAATACCATATTTTCCTAAAAGTTTAAATTAATTGCCTAATGTACGAAAATGGCATTTTGAAATGCAGACTACATTTAAAACGTGATGATTGCGACAGTTCAAACAGAATTATGTTAGAACTATCGGTAAATTTTGCAAGAAACATTAGCTTATAAAAAATAACTTCATCCCTTTTCCAAATATCTCCTTATTTTCGATGTTGCCATGGATTGTTTTTGCATGCATGCTAATATGGCAAAAAAAAAAAATATGTGCACCTACATCATACATGCATTAGCCAATAGTAAACAGTTTTGATGGTTTACAATAGAGTTCAAAAATTTAAAAAATATGAGGGTATGATAATTTGAAAAATATAATACTTTGCATGGTAATATTAATACAGTAATTATTTTTATGGCATCAATAAAAGTTTACTTTATTTTAATACCGAGTCAATATTAGTAATATCGGCCCACACTCCCAAACAGATCTTATTTTTAGCCAATATTGAGACCCGATCATTTTATTGGTGGAAAGTCTATACCAAGGTTCAATGCAAGTTTCCAACCGATATATTGTCGTAATGCAAATTTTGGGGTTAAATTTTTTTTTTTTGTGTGATGTCTATAGTGATATTTTTGCTGGCTATTTTTCTTTTGTTCGGAAGCTCTAGATTTTATGACAGCAGAAAGTTCCCTCCCCTTTTTTTTTTTTTTTTTTTTTTTTTTTTGTTAATAATTGATTGGCTCCCTTAATATTTATTTTTTGTATTTTCATATGGCGTTTCCTTCCTTGGAGATTAGGTTAGGGATTTAGGCTGTTTTGGTTGGACTAAGCCCTCCTTGTTACTAGTTCATTAGGTTTGATAAGAAACTCGTGCTGCCTTTTCTTTATTTTTGTAAGTATTGTGGTGATGGTGATAATTTCATGATTGTTTAGTTTGAAGTGTGTCTGTGGGGAAGTCAGTTTCAAAGATGTGGCCTTAAACTAGATGTCAAGTGTTTTGGAATTCATTATTTTATACAGTTTTCTAGTTTGAACAGATATTTGTAATTTGCGGACGTTATTTGTTATTTCTTTTCTCTTAAGGTTAGATCATTTAAGTTATGATGGAATTGATTAGGAAACAGTTACTTTACTGGTTTTTTTTTGTTTAGAATAAAGGCAATTTATTTATTTTGACTGTCACGGTTCTTAAGGAACTGAGATCACTCATTTTTAATCTCGAAAGTATTTCATCACCACTTGAATCAGCAAGCGTCTTCAGAAGAGACAGCGGCTAGCAGTATTTTTCTTGGCCCAAGTGCGGGTAATTATCCCCCTTTCAGCAGTTCGGAAGAATTGTTATCTTCTGCTGGTTTGGAGCACCGGGCTGCAGCTGCAAGATGTGTCAACAGTTTTCTTGGTAGAGCCAAGATTGTTTTGATGAGTTCACTTTGCCACTAGGCAGTAAGGACTGTTCAAGGAAAGGAGTTGGCGGTGAGCTCTGATTGGCCAGGCATGACGTCGACCTAGCCCGTGGCATCAGGGGAGGCAGCTGTTATTATCGGCTGTGTGATGAGGTCACGGATGACAGACGGGCTGAGTAGAGGAGTCAGGAGTGGGACAGCGGCAGTCGAGGGCGAGCAGTCAGAGGTGATGCGGCTGGTGGGTGGCCTGAGAGTCGGCTGCAGCAGCACGTGGTCACAATGAGTATGGAGTAAAACTGAGGTGTGGTGAGTGGTCAGGTCATTCTCCTGGCCCCTGGCCATGCTTTTCAGTTGGTTTAAGTTGATATTTGATATTCTAGTAAATAGATTGTAGGGTCAATTGCTTTAAGATGAGGTAAGCCGCTTCATACGAGGTGCAAGGGTGTAGGAGGTAAGGTTATGGGTACCAGCAGTGTGTGGTTTGTTTGGTTCGTCGGTGATGGAGTTGTGTTGGTACTACTGTACTGAGCGAAGCAGAGATTCCTCCCTAAAATTAGATATTTGGAGTACTTTTCGTTTGACCCTTTACTCTGGTTTCTAAATTTAACTCCTGTTTAAGTTATTTAAAAGAGTATTTAAGTATAGTAGCCTTTAAATTGTTTATTTTGTTGGGTGGTTCTTATTTAAGCCCTAGGGGGCAAATTTATGAGCGCTATTGCTATAACTTATTTTAATCTTTCAATGCACAGATCTAACATGATTTTGGTTAAGGTATCTTCATTTTAAGAATGGCTTCCTATTAGCCCTGCAGCCAATTGGCTTATTCTTTTTTGAAAGGGGGCTTTTTACCCCTAATCCTTTTGAGCATAACATTGTTATATATTTTTTTGTAATCAGGTTAATTTGATTTAACATAATTTCTTTTCTTGAAACACTATTTTTCTGTTTAATGAAACATAGCTCTAAATGGTAAATATCTGTTTGTTTTTTTTCCTGCAAGTTAATAAGGACCTCCCCTTTTATTTTTTGACGCCTGGTACTAGACATCACCTCCACTCTTCTTTAATGTTTAGGTAGGTTATGGGTTTACGGTAAGGGAAATAGTCACTGCATGACTTGTGTGCCACACCGGCAAAGCGGTTGCAGAACCCTGTCGTGCTCTAAGCGAGTAGAGCCGCCGCCACCCACCTACCTTCCCCCCCTACTCATTTGCTCTTTGATTAAATGAGCCTTTTCAGGTATTAAAATAAGTATTGGGGTACAGGGTATCGTGCTGGCTCTGCTGAGAAAAAGTTACAGCACGTGGTGGAGGCTCTGCAGCTAGATTTTATTGTAGGATCATTTTTCTATTTTTGTAAGTCTAAATTTTATCCTTCACTCATCCTTTCGTACCCCTCCTCATAACATTTGGTGTAGTCTCATTGGTTGGTTACTCCTGGAGATCACAAACCCCCCCCAATTCCCTCCGACCCGTAACAATATTATGAGCTACAGATGTGTGAAAAAGCGGTTTTTAGCTGTTAGATGCCTTCACCTAGTTAATTACATAGGTTCATTAACTTCTGTTGGAAGTCACGTTATCTTAGGTGGTAGTAAGAAGCCACCTTGTTTACTATTACTTCAATAATAAAACATGTGTATTGTCTATTTCTGGTATTTAATTTTCTTGCAAGTATTGGAAATACTATGTAACCTAACCAAACAGGAGAGTTCTACCAGACCGGTAGTCCTTCAACAGAACCCAAGAGCCTTAGATGCACATCCACAAGGTGAATTGACCAAGCTTGGTCGGTCCATACTCCACCACCGCTTCTTTTAGGGCCAGAACGTAGCTCGAATCGCCTAGTCCGTTCAATCCCATGTGGAGACCTCACCTGGGTATTCAGGCAGGAAGCAGCTCGAGCAATATCCACATTTTGTCTACCGCCGCCGAGGCTGGATGAAAGGAACAATCTTGGGTGCTGCTCACTACAAGCCTGAATATTCAGCCGAACAGAGTTGAGTAGGATAGAAGTCACCTTATTGCTCTCTGTGAAGCCCCTTTAGATCCCTCCTTATGCCATACTCTCGGAAAGGAGGGGTATGGAGGAGATAAAACAAGTTATACATGCCTTTGAGAATACCACGTGCTTATTAACTAGCATTACCACCTGTGAAATACCTACCCCATTGTTTCCCTCACTAGAAAGACTTGAAGGCCCTCATCCCACCTTCGAGCACTTCAGGCAAGGAGAAGAGCCACCACTAGGTCTAGACAATATTTGGTTGTGCAATCCAGATCTCCCTCTTAACACAACCGACAGCTACCCACCAATTCATAGCAGCCTGCCAGAACCCTCTGCAGTCCCACCACCTGGAGAGCCGCAGAGGAGGAATCCACTTCCTCCCAGTCACCTTAACCTAACGTGTCGGGTTGTGACAGTGGCTTTGGATTTTGTCCCCACTAGACAGCCTACTAGGCCAGTTTTATACTCAGGCATCTGACAGACACTAAGGTCCCTGCCTTTCCCATGTTCCTCGCTATACTGGCATCACGATATGAAACCTCTACTACTGGTACTTGTAAGACCATTTGTAATGAAACATATTTTTCCAAACTAGGGATTACAATTAATCTACCCAGTTGTTGGTTCAAGTACAACATGTAGAACCACGTTCCAGCTGGATACGCATCAAAATATATAAATTTTTAAGTTTTTACTAAAATGAGGTACTGATTAAAACTAATGTACAAGTTCCATTTAGGTTTGAATGAATTTGTTAGAGAAACAACATTCACATTCTAACACATGCACACATTTTCCCTAAAAAATTTATTTGACGAAAAGGTAACATTTTAATTAAGAAATCACCTCATTTTATTTTCCACAAAAGTGGGGTCCTACCAATGAGCATAAATCAACTGGAAGAACTTCTGCAAAATTTTGCGACTATGAAAGTTGAAATTCACAAAATGAAAGAAAAAGATACTGTTCATAACATTTTTGCTGTTTGCAAAACTGGCAACTGTTGTACTACCGTATTTACTTGTGTACCACCCACACATTTGTTCTCAGAAAGAAATATTGAAAGTATGGGTGCTAATCTTACATAGAGATAAGGTTTTAGAGAAAAATTCAGAACCGAAAATAGCCAGGTTCGTCATAACACAGACTGCTATTACCTTTCTCTGCAAACACTTGTAACCACCACCCTATTTCTGAGATACCTTTACTTATTTATAAATTGGGGCTGTTTATTGTGAGTAAATAAGGTATAGTGTGTGCTGTATTTACCTTTGTCACATACGTATAGCTTGTGCAACAGAGTTGTCCTGTGAAACTCCAGTTTTTAGAACTGACTATATAAAAGTATTTTTTGCCTGGGAGGAATATGAGGGTGGGTGGTACGTTGATAAATATGGTAATCCTGCCAACATCAATAAACACAATACCATAATGAGTATGGGCTGTAATTATATTTGCTGTAACAATAGTTATTTAATACACTATTTTACATTGAGTAAAAGATTAATACACTAATTTAAAATGAGTGCCTTTTTGTGTACTTGCTCACTGTAATGATAGCAATGCTCATTCTTCGAATTGAAACGAGTAAAGGTTTTATATTATGGTCAAAAAATGTTAACTTTTCCTTTCCTTAAGCGGATGAAA
Organism: Dryococelus australis; assembly: GCA_029891345.1. Classification (NCBI taxonomy): domain Eukaryota; kingdom Metazoa; phylum Arthropoda; class Insecta; order Phasmatodea; family Phasmatidae; genus Dryococelus; species Dryococelus australis. The sequence goes on from CM056996.1 coordinate 30,434,787, forward strand.
AAAAGGGATAGGAATGTATCATTATTTTCTTCCCCTTCAATAACCCTACCCTGTTTTCACTTCCCTCTAGGCATTGTTGGCTGCTGTCCTGTTGCCAGGCAGAGCTGCATTTATGGGAACAAAAGAGGGGTAGGGAAAAATATTGATTGCAAGAATAGCTAGAATGGAATTGGAGGACAGGAGAGGATACACGAGCAAAACACACATATGGTCACGGGAAGAACAAGGATGTGATGCTTATCAGTTGCTTCATCTACAGGTCAACCTTTCACATTCTTTACATTTCGAAGCAGAACAAATAAATGTGCAATATTTATTTTCAGTGTTTGATATGTGCATTCATAAATGAGGGATAGAAAAAAAAAAGGTTTTTCACAATTACTAATTATCATCACTTATTCTAATTATGCAATGCATAAAGATTACACAAAGTGTAAGTTTCCTTGTTCCTTGAGTGTACTAGCATTCAAAACTACAGAATGCCAATTGTGAGTATATAATGACATTGCATGAAATAATATTGCAGTTACTTTTTGTTACGATAATTTGCTGTAGCAACTGTTTATCTCATGTGTTGTCATTATAGCATGGTGCTACTGTACATTTCTTTGCGGCTTAAAATTTGTTTTGATACCTTTGAAGTGACTTTAGCAAATATGTGCATGCACACAGTGTAAACAAATTAATTTTTTAGATAAAAATGTTTTATGACAGAAGCAGCCAACAAATAGTGCCCTAAATATAACATGGGTGAATGGGCAGCTGTATTTAATACTTACAACAAATAAAGTTCCATCCGACATGCCTGCTGTAGTACAAGTAATGTCAGCTGTAAAATGCAGAGGTTTTTCAAAATTCCTTTTTCCATAATAAACAACTTTCTTTTCTGTGTGTCAAATATACATGAACACGGAATCGTGATCTCAATCTGACAAACGCTGCTACAGATAAAAGCTTTTAATAACGAAACCACAAAATATTATGTACAGTTTGCACACATAATAAATATAATTGAGTGCCCAATATTTGAGACATAGCCTACAACATGAAAGGTGGCTGGTGCTGTGCTACAGGCTGATGAGAATGCCAGTGAGTATGGCAGCGGAGAGAAGCATCACATAGCCAGTCGTATACACTTCCTTGATGGTCAAGAAGCGGCCCAGGTCCCACATCTGCCAACACAACAGCACACATTTACACCACTGTTTTCCCATTTTTCAAATAATATTTTTTAATATAAAATTAAAGGTTAGCATAATGTATATATTTTACTGAGAAACTAGAATGTCACCACAAATAACTCAGGGTAGCAGTTGGGAACAAAGATGTAAATATCTTGACTACATCTGTTAACAGCTAATCTTTGATTTATTTGCTGTGTATGTATTACTGTATATTTCTGCATATTTCATGGCACTGCATAATTTACACATCCCAACTTTTTATTACCAACCCATGATATAAAAAATTCTGTGTAATTTATACAGTAGCTTTTATGGGTGATAGATGATGTAACGAGATGTGGAATGGCAGCTGGCACAACATGGCCGGCCAGCAAGCAGTAACCCCACACTGGAGATGAGCAAACAAGCTATTTTTAGACATGTCTGGAGGGAGAAAGGAAGAGCCACCCCCCTCACTTCTGCACCTGTAGTCAACCAGCCACGCCTCTCCACCTACCCCTCCCCCACCAAAACCAGCACTTGTCTGCCAGCCACTGAACACCTCACCCTCCTCTGCAGATGTGACAAACTGCCAACCACACCAGCCATAGACCAGTTCAACTGCAGTCAAGGATGGCTTACCAGATTTATTCTTCTCACACCAATAATAATTTATTTTCCATGTTATTTCAGAATGATTTATTCTACATTTTTGTATATAATTCTTGCTTTTTTTTTTTTTTTTTTTTTTTTTTTTTTCATTTTATTCTATTTTGATTTTTTTAGTGCATATTTCTATCGGTGTTCTTCAAATTTTGTGTTGCCAAAGTGTAATAGCTGTGAGAATACAATCACTGTTTCCCAGGAAAGAAGTTAAGTGGGACATAAGAATAAGTGCCAGCATATCAGCCTAGCCAGGTGCGGTGTAGTAAGTTTGCAGTTGCCGGCCGCCAGCACATGTGTCAATCACTGCACTGCACCATGTGAACGGTTCAGTCACTAACTCAAATCATATATTACGTAGTAGTTGCGTTTGTTAACGTCAAAGTGTTTACTGCATTATTTTGAGATCCTTTTAGGTGCATCATTTTAGTGTTATTAAAGTTACCACCTCGCTTCAAAAAATGTTTTTCTGATGCCATCACACAACTTACGCACCCTGAACTTTCAACTTATATGGTGTAAAAACTGTATAAAATATGTGGAAATTTCTTTGTCAGATTCTGGGTTCTCTGACAGCATAGTCTTGTAATAGTTTATGAGTATATGAATCACTCAAATATCACTGTCTTTAATTTAATACTCCATTTTTTTTATTGACGTACTACACATTTTCATACTTGTCAATTTATGAGTGCATTTAAGAACATGACATTATTTTAGTTACATGAAACTACCCTAGTTTCATGCATCATTTGTTCAACATTTTATACTGAACTTTATTCAAATAAGGGCTGTAACTATTATGCAAGTAACTGGTTGGGTACAAAAAAAACCACTAACAGCACCTAGTTCCAAAGTAAAGTTAATTACATGCCCAGTGACACTTGACAGCCATTTCCTTGTGAATGGCACAGATTGCTTGATACTCTTGTGCAACCTTGATTTCTACCTGTAAATGCAAAGTGAGAGGGGAAGTGCTTTGTTCCTGCCTTAGACTATCTTCACGTATTAAAGTAGGGTTGTGTCTGTTTCCGTTATTTCTCAATTCTGCTGGTTCTTGACGTTGAGAATAGGGACATCATTTGTGTCAAAACCTAGATTCTACTACGACTGAAACAGTAAACCCACTAGTTATATACACAGTACATGAAGTGGGAAATGAATTACTACCACCATGTTCCTATTAATTATTGATAAATAATAATTTAATATTATAGTTGGAGTTTCTTAGGCATGAACAAAAATAATTTCATCTGTTTTTCTTCTAGTATTGTACAGTCAACTCTTGTTTCTGAGACCCCTGGAAAATAGTAGTGCTCTCGGAATAAAGACCCTGTTTTAGGGACCTGTGAAACAAATTTAATTGAAAAGGTTTTCCAATAACAACTCCTTTCCTGGGAACCATAAGAGGTCTTACAATCAAGAGTTTGCTGTACTAAGGAAAAAAAGAATCCTGAAGCTCTTACAAAATGTTACCTGATATTTATACATATAGTAGTGAAAAAAGTATAAAAATGATTGAACAGATAAATGTTTTAAAAAAACCAGAGACTGTGTCATCACTTTTTTATGTCTGGCTGCAAGATGTTAAAAGTTTGCAATAGAGTTTATGTGGTGTCTAGTCTGAGAGTTGGTTTTAGAATACGTGTATTTTAATATAGACTGGTCTAGTCCTTGTTCCTGCCAAGTGAAACTGTGTTATACGGAAGTATGAACACGTTTATGTTATGTGGGCGCTACTCGTTCTGCTGACTTGTGATAACTGCAGCTCGAAAACTAAATGACATGCTAATATTGTTACGAGGAAATTTTCACGATTTTTGAGTGGGCTTGAATTTTTGTTAGGAGTCCCCTTAATTTTTCTGAGACACATTCAATTTTTTTTTATCATCCATTAGGTATTTTGACTAATTTTCGTAGGTTTTTGAATTGTAGTATTCTGGTTAGGAGTATTTTCCTTTTTCTTCAGAGCAATCCTAGGCATGGTTCAGTTGTCATTTTGAGGTTAGGTTTGCCCTTCATTTTTTTTTTTGTTAAGATGCGAATTCTTCCTTTTTAGTGTTTTGGAAATGATTTTAATGTTTAAATAAATTTAATTTTTAATTTGGATTTTGGTTATAAATTTTGGAATGTCATTTCACTTCTGTTTTGGTGTTACGGTATAGTCTTTTTGCTCTTAACTTAGCACTCGTGGTTTGTTTGAATTTTAATTGATACTACCTTCCTGGTAAATTCATTGTTTTAGTATTTTTTGTAGTGAGGGTCCTTAATTGGCTTTTATTGGAAGCTGTTTATAATGTGTTTTATTTCTTTCAAGTTTTGTGAAAGGTTCAGTCTAGTAACTTGGTCATGTTAAGGATGGGATTTAATTATTTTAAAAGGGATCTATGATGTCAGAATGGCTAGGTCTGTTACTCTGTCATCCCGGGAAGCTTCTTTAAGCCTTGTGATTGACGGTTTCAGATCTGTTACTGGAACTGTTTGCCTTGAGTGCAGAGCTAAGTCAGCCACTGCACTCTTGGAAATCGGGCAGCTGTGTTCCACTTGGTGTATTCACCGCTGCGACGGGAAAGTCTTAGTTATCATCACTCCTAATTGTTTTGTGTCGTCCCACGATGGTTAACTGTTTTCATGCTGCACGTGTGCCGAAAAGTTTCTGGAGTGAGCCAACGTTGCGTTTTGTGTCGACAGGGTAGTGGACCATAGCACGAAAGAGGGGAGGAGTGGTGCCACAGGCCATGAACAAAGTCTAGACAGCTAAGGGGATAAGGGAGTGGCCTCATGCTGAGCTTTTGTTTGTGGATGGCCGTACGTGTCCTAGGACCGCACGTGTCCTAGGAGGGTCATGATTGGTTGGAAGATTGGGTGACATGTGTGGTGACATGATGCACTGTTTTGTAGTTGGAGTGCAGTTGTAGAGTGGAGAGAAAATTGTCAGAGAGTCTGACAGAGTTTAGGAGGGCAGTCAGTCATACACAGTCGGAAGCAGAGAGGAGTCACAGTCGAGAAGTCGGAGCAGGCCTGGAGGACCAGACAATCATGTAGACGATGAAAAGATAAGTAATCTTGAACATTTGGTAATAGTATATCCCGGAGTGCCAGTTAGGCAGTATCGTGTGTAAATTTAGTTTTAATAACAGAAAGGTCTATAGGCCAAATAAACCTAAAAATGATTGTCAGAGAGGAGGACTAATGGGATTTATTTTTAAGGTAGACGCTGACGGGAGAAAGTTTTAGTTGAGTCGGTAGGTCTGGACTTTGATATCGGTAATTAGAGTAAAACAGTATCCAGAATTTATTTTAGTTGAGCGAATAGACTTCTTCCTCCCGTCAAAAATTTGTCCTGTTGCAGTAACGTTGAGGATAAAGAAAAGCTTATGACGTCAAAATGTTAGAACTGATTAAGAAATAGCTGTTTACCATGTGACCCAATACAATAAATGTAAATGACAGAAAAAGTAAAATAAGTTCAGCTACGAATGATTAATGGTACAGAAATTACAATGAGTTGAAGGCCATCCATAATTTATAGTAAGAATGATTTTATTGTAAGTATACTTGATTGTTGTAACAGACCAAAGTTAATGTAACACTTAAACATTTTTTTTATAGTTTATTTAGATGAGTTGGCCAAACGTAACAATGAATCATTAATGGAGTTTCTATTTGTTGTTGAGGAATAGATACCTATTAATTATTTGAGTATTACATCCCAGTCTAAATTCTATTAAAACATTTGTTTTCTCATTTAATGTAATTTTAAATATGAATTGATATCAAATTATGTTTGTGCTTTAAATTTTTATTTAAAAGAATGTCATCAGTTTGATTATAAAAGAAACTACTTTTTTTTTATCTAAATTCCTTTATATTAAAGTTTCACTTTTTTCCCGGAAAACATCTTATTTCTAAACAGTTAATTCAAATCCCCCCCCCCCCCCCAACCCGTTTTTTATGAACCTGGTTAGTTTTGAAGAAGCTATTTATTTGATTGAGTATTGTATTTAATGAACTTGTATATCTTCATTATCTAAATTTTACATCATTTCTAAAATTTGATCCAGACAGTGACTACCTGTCTAAGATTGGGCACTACCTTTTGCATGTAGTGAAAATGTGTTTGAGCTCTACCTAAAATTTTAACAAGTGCCTTGTGGTGGAACGCCGCCATTAATTGAAACAGAATCTTTAGTTTTAAAACTGGTACGAATACTTATACAGATGTTTTTGAGAAGTTTTAGAGGTGTGTAAGGACGAGATGTAGGAAGGTGACCTTCGATTTTATGCAACAGTTTACGGATGCATATGTGCAGGTAAAGAGGAACTGTGTTGTACAGGTAATTGTGGAGTTGAGGGAGAGTGCCTCAACTTAAGATGTTCATCCCTAATAAAGAGTTTAGGGGTTTAGTTATTTTTTAGTTAGCAAGTAATTGAAGTTTCCTTACAGTTCCCTACACTACAAGTCTGAGTTTTGATGCTATTTTAGTTATATAAGTTGTTTAAGAATGAACCTATAGAATGATAAGATTGATTGAGATTGATCTATTCATTAAGATAGAAAGTTAATAAGTAATAATTGATTCCATCCCCAAACCCCAACTTCCTTTCTCTCCAATTTACCCTATTGCCATTTTTCATTTTCCCTTCTTTCTTTCCACCCCCCCCCCCCTCGTAAAGATACTTTTTTTCCTTCCCATTTCCCCACTTTTTCACAATATTGTGCACGTCTGCCACGACGTGTGAATAGGAATAAAGTCCCGTCTTTAATTACCAAGTGTTGGCTTGAACGTACAAACCTATGAAGGCAGTTTTGCTTGCGCCTTGGGGACGTATTCATGTTGCTTCAAGTCAGCTGTTCAGAGTGGCCCATTGTACACCGGCACTGCTGCAGACTGGACGAGCCCGTGTAGAGTTTGCTACTGGGCTGAAGTCGTGAGCAATATTGTCTGCGAGGAGTTTACTAGCCCTACGTCATCATGCACATTTTCAAGGTATGGTGTCGTCTGTTTAGGGGCCAAAAAGAACCGCGCGTTACAACACCATCAGAATTTGTTGTGTCAGTCACTCAGCTGTTATTCTACTTAAAGTCTTCTTAAAGATTTTATTCTTGTGCGAATTAACTGTAATTTTACTAAGGACTAAGCATTTATTGCATGAGTGGTATATATAGATAATTTTGATGAGCAATAATTGCGAAATGTTGAAGTTTGCTATTTTGAGTAATAAGGCCCTCATCTACCTGCACTTTCTACGTTTGTTTAATGAATGTTTTGTGAGTGTGTAACCAAACCAGATGTTTATAAATAACAGTAACTTAAAAGCATTGACTCTCTGTCGCTAGTATTGAGTAACCACCTCTGTTATTTTACAATCAAGGCGTAACAAATAACTTGGACTGGTAACGCATCTTTGAATGTACTTTAGACTTAATATATTGCGACTTACATTGGGTCTGAAGACAAAAAGGCTTCCTAAGACGAGATCCCCGTGTACCCTGAGTAGTAAGTAATGTGGTTGCGGTCCATTGGCAAGTGAGGTAGTAGTATTGAAGGACCCGAACCCCAGCAGATATAGGATGTCTCAAACCTATACCAAATGTAGAACCAATAAAATTATGGAACCAACCACTTTAAAGTTTAGTGGCAATGGTGTTGCAAGATTTCTGTGAGCACTTAAAATGACTGTATTCACTGCTAAAAATTAACTTAAAACAAAGAAACCAAAAACCAGGCAAATTTGTCAATCATTCAGTGTCAGTGTACTCTGATTAAATTTTTTATAATTTGACACATGATGCATTTCCAACAACGGTGATTAGATGACTTCAACTCATCAGCATCGCCCGAAGACCATCTCATTTCTACAGTGTTTGCATTACAGTTGGCCATGAAACCTTAAAAGATTGTATTGTCACCCACTGCAAGAATGGCTATTCCAGCCCGCAGAGGTTGTATTATTCACTGGCTCACTGAAGCTGTGCACCTAAAGGCAGCGAGTACTACTAACCACAGCTAGATGACAACTCTAGTATGTTTTGTCGTTTGTCTTCCATTCTTCCAGCTGGCTGGTGAGGTCACGTCAGAGAGCTATGCTTTTTTGCCACCCTCTGGCTCAACGGCCATCCCTCGCCCAAGTCGCCAGCCAATGAACACCGAGGCAGCTGCCCAGCATAGTATAAATACAGAGTCAGAATTCGAATCTAGAGTAGTCTTCAGTCTTCCATCACACTCGCTGCCAGTACTGACAAGTCTGACAGTCTTTGCCGCACTAGCCATCAAAGATCTCACCAGTTTCATTCCTGACTATATCTTCCTTCACTGCACCTTTGTACCAGAAGGATCACCTCTTCCCTAAGCCCATTGTTAGGACTTATCCTATTAGGCTCTGCTTAGTAATACAAAAATTGTGCCTACTCATCAACCGCAACGTTGTCTATCCACACTAGACACTGCAGCCCCTTCTGGCCAACAATGGTGTAGGGAGTTCAGTCATAGTTCAGCACTAGACTACCCCATACCATTTAGCCTAGAAACAGGTCCCCTTTGCCTGTGCTGCGTAGGTTCAGCTTCCCCGAAGCTCTTGATAAACATAGGAGTAGTGCATCACCACATGTTTACTTCCAGTAGCACGGAATAAACATAGAGTCTAAACTGATCCCAGAGTACCACGTTCCTGTAGATTCAGCACTAGGGATGCATTGGCATAGAATATAGGTTCTCGGTTTCACCGGTTCTTGGCTTTAAGAACCGCAACCAAGAAACGGGATTTTAAACTCAGTTCTTCGGAACCGAAACATTAACCTCCTAAAGTCCCAATGGAGATCCCGTGCAGGCATAGCAGCGAATATATTTTTTAAAAACACAGCGATTGAAAAAAAATGCGGTATAAGAATGCAAGCTTTTAAAGGGGAAAAGGGGTACAGGTTAAGTCGGCCGACTATTTTGCATTTCATTACTAGAAAATTGGATGTATTACGCACAAAACAGTACCTAAACACACTGTTGAATATGCCTTACATTTGAAACAAAAACAGCATTTTATTTATTGATAATAAATATGAAGATACATAGTCAAAATTAACACTCGTTTGCTGGGACTAGCAGCGTAAAAAAATAGCTGTGTACACGTAGTTGGGCGAGCGCCTAAATCCTCTGTAGTGCAGGCGGGTGCAGCACCCACCCATGTTACTGTTGCTCGGGCCTAGATCCTCATAGGTGGTTATGCTCGTGTCAGGGCCACCAGAGTACCGCTCAGCTGATGCTCATGCCAGGGCCGACAGTCATGGTTGGCGCGCTGCGTGGTCTGGTCACACTTTGTGTCCGGCCGCTGCCACTCCACTGCCGTTGTTACAGGACCGGTTCACTTTGCAAACAGCGGCTCAGTGTTGAGAAAACCTGCAGATAGATGCAATTCACGCCAACGTGCTGAATTCTACTCAATTTAGGCAGCGTGTTGGCCTCTGCACTGACACGATGAGGCCCGGCAACGTTTATATGTATGTAGTAGATGCCTTCCTCTCCTGCAAATTTTTACCACCCCTTTTGGTGTAAAGGCACAGGGTGCTAAAACCAGCCACAGCAAAGGGGAGCAGGCGACTATTAGGTCCCTAGCTAAAGGGTTCTGCTGCAGAGGCAGCCGTTCTGACGCAGAGCTATACCGCTAACTCAACCAGCAACACAAATGTTGTGGTAGTTTGGGATATGGTTTTCTCTGAGGCTTTCCAATTGTCACTGCAGGTGTGGGCCCTAAGTCGGTCAGGCTAATCAGAACCAATCAAACACTCCCTCCGGCAACTCAAGTGGTGCGGTGGACAGACAGCAAACTTGACTGATAGTCTCTCCTTAGGGGTTGTATGACTAGTGGTTGGGGCTTGTCTGTTGGGTGCACCAAATGTGTGGTGAGTACGAGTCCCTGAAGGGGATCCAGCAGTCCTACACTAGGCCGTAAAATAGTCAGCTTAAATCACGGTCTCCTGCTCCACTGCGGTGGGGGGGGGGGGGGGGGGGTGTTGCATGGTGTCTACTAGGAATCTTGCTTTCACCTAAGGAAGAATGAAAATCAGAGTATAGCTTATTCACGGTATCTGGCCTTTTCTGAAACCCTACAAAATTTCTATTTTTGGTTACCATACTGATTACATATCCTTCCGCTACACCTAAACATAAAAACTGCCATGTGACTTCTATTTTTATAACTGTCAAAAGTGTTGTTAACTGTTTACAGCTGTTCAAAGAATTGTGTCACATTCCAAAAACCATTACGTACGAATATTCATAATAATTTAGGCCTATAACATTATTTTGGTCAACTTCATGACTTTTCAAAAATGTCTGTACTGACGATAGTTCTTACTGTTATTATTTTACCTACATTGTTAGCATATTTGCTATACATGACATGGCACAGCACATGAAATACATGTTAATATTTTGCAGCTATTGTGTTTAACCTTGTTGGAATAAAAATAACGAAGGAACTAGTCCAACTAAAATACACAGTGAATTCAAACACACAACTCATGTCGCTTATTTTTTGTACATAGCAAATACAAACTAAAAAGATAGTGGTGGACATGGACACAAATAGGCCCACAGTAACTTATATTCTGCTCATATTTCTATGAATTGGTAATTACTGTTTACTAAGTTTATTTCATTATTTATTTTAATTTATCTGGCTGGGCTTATTGGATTGCGGAAACATTTCAAACACCTTGAGAAAGTTGCAATGTTGTGATAAATAAACAGACATGACTTTCAAAAAATTAATTTTGTCATAAAAACAGTTCACAGTTAAAACATATAAATTTCACATGTCCAATATTTAGTCACGCACTGGTTCACCGTAACATAATGGGAACAAAACGCTTTCACACACACAGGTCACGACGCACGTTACAATATAGTTATTCCTGCAGTGGAAAAACGGATATATCACAATATCCTAACTTGCCTTAGTAGGTTTAAAAATACAATATGTATAAACTTGGATGTGTTAATTTGAAGATTTTTTTTTAAGCAAAACAAATTAACGCATCGCTGCGCAACAACACGCAAGTCTTATAATGTCGCCACTTGCCACTTCTGCCAACAGACGGTTACAAACCTTCCTGTTATCACATATAGATATATTAAAATTAGTATTCAAACATTAAAATCTCCTTTCAGTTACAAATTCAAATATCATTATTTTTTGTAATAAGTATGAAATATGCTAAAATTGAAAACATCCATAATTTTCTGCTTCTATCGGTGAAGCGAAACTTCTAGAGAACGAGGACAGAGGGGGTGACAAGCTCCATTCAACCGACAGTTTCTTCCTCAGTCGAAAAAACAAACACAATGTCACTCGGACTTACGCACAATATTTTGCACTGTTATTTTAAACTGTAACAATTAAATATGTTTTCATCGGGGCTACCTAAATATTGAAATATTTCAATAGGCAATGTGTAATTTACAAATAGCATATCAAAAAACTAAGCTAAAACAATATTTATCTGTTAACTATTTTTTACTAGCCATTGCCAATACATTGCTGCGCTCATTGTTTAATTTGTATTGAATACTAAGTAAGTATTACAAGTTATAGAAGATAATGAGTAAATGATTCATTTATTCAAGAATACAGTACTTTTAAAGTTAATCACAGTGTTATATAATTGTGGAATACAAGTTATTAAAAAGCAGGTCGACATGTTACGCCTAGGGTGATTTTTCAAAGGTACAATTAAAAAGGCAGAAGAAACACCATGAATGGACTATAGGTGAGGAACGTGATTATTCAGATATGAATAGAACAGGTGGCCCATACTACCTCAAGCTGACAGGAAGCAAGTAGACTATGCAAATTTCCAGGTGAAGGGGACCTGGTTCTAAACTAAAGGGTGGCAGTTTAGATTAAGGTAGCTGACAACTTTCCCCGTCTACACTGTTCCATATCCTGAAGGATAGTGGGGTAGCCGTTGCCAAGGGCAATCGACTGGGGAAGATTGATGTCTTCATGAAGGTCTGCTGGGGGAGAGCCTCTAGAAGATCTGGGTGCCGTACACGTAGATGTTGAACTTCTGGGTTGTCTAGGCGATGAAGGGCAGTCAGAGCGCTCACTCCAGCACACGAGGCAGTGAAGCGAGCTTCCGGGGCTGATATGGTCGAGCCTTCGTCGGGGTTAGTGGTGAGGGAGCAGCAGGCACTTGTCAGTGGACGGAACCAAGGGTAATCTGCTTGGCCTCCATTGTGGGCTAGAGCGCAGGTGGCACCATCCCTCTGTGTGCCCTTCAACTACCTGCTTGCTCGGTGGTGGTTGTGGTGACTTGCCCACTGGTTCACTCATACTTGATGCCTACTTGAGGGGGGTGGCTTGGCATTGCTTACTGACCATGGTGAGAAAAGCATAGCTCTGACATCTGTAATATTCCCAGCAACAAGAATATCCTGTAGCTGCTCTGGTAGTAATTATACTCGTTCGGACCCAGTCCGGTGCTCTAGGGAAATTATGCACAGATGAAACGTAGTCACATATTTCTGGGCGTCAGTGTCACGCGCCAGAATATTAAATCCACTTAAATGACAGTCTGCTACAACCACCAGAAGGGTATGCGCTACATAAAGGTAGAGGAAAATAACAGCCCAGTGCAAATAAGTATTTGAGAACAAGGCGAGATAGTGGAACAATGCAGCCTAGCATACAGCTTACCCATAACAGGTACTCTCAATAACAGGGATCAGCAACAGGTACAAGCTGTTCCTGAGAAATACTGGTTTAGCTCATCTCTGCTCTCGGCAGCATGTATGGCAAGGGGAGGAAGGAAGATGCAGGACAGAGAGAGAGAGAGAAAGAAGGGTGGGAGAGAGGATGCTAGGTCGCCACGCTAGTTGCTATATATAACCACTTCCTCTCTCGTCAGGCGTAATGCGGAAGTAGCAAGCCAGACTCGCTCGCTGCACCACGCCGCAGTGTCATAGTGATGGGCAAAATCAAATTATTCTCAAAATCAATTTTTACTCAAACAGCCTCGTTCAAAATCGAATCAATCATTCAGATTCGGAATTCAGTTTTCTTCTCCAGTTGTGTCATTGCATCTGAATCGAAAGGAATGAACATTAATGCTACCACAAGGTAACAGTTCAAAAGTACTTTTTTGAAGCAAGTAAATTAATGGTGTATTTGGCCGAAGTTTGGCACTTTTGTTCACAAGAAGTTCTGGTATTTATTAGAGTTGTTCCAATACTTCCGTCTTTTCCCTCTATATCGGGTATGGTATTGGGCCGATACTTTAGTAGTATGCCTCTTTTCCCCCCCAAAATAAAGGAAAAAATTTCTGGGATGTGCACTATACTTGGAAAAAAAAAGTAGGAAGGGCGAGTGGTAGCCAGGAATTGTCTCGGTGTGTTGACAGAAGTGGTGGAACTGTCTGTGCCACGTGTTTACACCAAGATGTTGCCGGTCGATAATTCAGCCAAGCCCTCTTTGTTTACCTGGCAGAGGCAAGCCAACTAGGATCAGGGGGTGGTGTAGGGACGAGGCGACAAGTCATTTTTGAGAGAAGGGTGACATTCTAGTACAACAAAAAAGATAGCCCGCCACTGCTGGAAGGAGAAAAAAAGTGAAGCCGAAAGTGTTGAGTGTTAGGAGGGTAAGGTGTTCATAATTTTATTTTGGTTTTTGCACCAAAATTATTTAATTAAAGTATTTTCCAAACATATCACAAACACCACACATTGATGTAAAAAAGAATAATTTGTTCCATACTTACTAACAGGTGCCACAAATTTTTGGTGCAATTTTATAAAAAAAAATTGTATTCCCTGGAACTTGTTGCAAAAGTCATGGTGTACACTATACACAAGTAAATATGGTACTTTCTTTAGACCCAAAAGTTACAGTATTTCTCGTGAGTATACGCCACACGTCAATGAAGAAAAAAAAAAAAACAAATAAATTGCATTCGCCAATAATTTTTGTGGTCCCGGCGAAATCCCGATTTAAATAATGTTAACATAACCTTTTATCGTTTATTGCATGTTGTACTTATCAAAGTAATTTCGGGTCTGTCACTCAAGATTTCTCACAACTATAGTTTTTAAGCTGGTTGTTTATGTAAAAAGCTAGTAACTGGATGTGAAATAAATCAAGCGCACCTCCATTTATAACAGCTCTACTAGTCTTCTCAAAAGTACGTCGACACTGCCACCGTATGTAATGGTGCGAGACTGACTTTCTACTTCCCCTCTCTCAGCCGTGCACCTTTCTTCCTCACCACACATGCCATACATGGTAAAGAGGGGGGAAGTTGTCGAACAAAAGATAAAGCATGTCCTCTCCCTCTCAGCCTGTTGGCTTGCCTTCCACATGCCGGCCGCAGAGCAAATAAAGTGCGCCTGGTGAACGTAATTTTATCAAGATTATGTGTCGCTCAAAATTGTTGCACTTAACATCACGTATTTCAAAGCAAATGGTTTCACCTGAAAATGTTATACAAAACATTTTAACATGGAATTATTATTTGAAAGTGTGTTTTCTTTTGTGTTTAAAGGTCGTTTTATCCAGTAAGGTTGGTATTTCATTGTACATGGCCTAAAATTAACATGACTTTAAAACTTAATATTTATTTAACTCAAAGGGTAGCATCTTCATGAATAAAATTACATACCCAAAAGTATATACTTTACCATTTGTCAGCAAAAAATTGTTCGGACATCAAGTGACATGTATTAGAAGTGTTCATTTTCACTAACTTCTTGCGGGGAACACAGAGGATTTATAATAATTTATTTCAAAGACATGCATCTTTGAATAAACTATTCAATACCTTCTGCCGTCTCATAACGGGTAGGTAAACACTGAGCCGAGTGCAGTGTAACTCATGACAGGGAAAATCAGAGGCGTGGTTTTGAATGATTAATAAAGATAGTGAAGAAATCAATTATCATAGCCTCATTTGTGTCTGAAATTACAAGTTTTCTTTGCAGTAAAATATTACTAATTACTTTAAAAGACAAACATTTGGTACGCATGCAAGGTATCGCCAACAAGTAGCGAAGTTGAGAGGTCATTCTCCCGCCCCTAACCTACTGACGTGACACTGCCCGATCGATAACTTTTCCGTACATTCTTAGCTGATAGTGTGTGTGACATTTGAAATTTGACTTGCATTTGGTGTATTATCATTTGATTTAGTGTCATATTATTTGCATTTTCGGAGGGTTTGAAAGTTTTAGGTCAGCTTGCATTTTGTATTGGATTACAATAAATTATATACTGTATATTAAGACAATATTTTCTTTATTTAAACTAGTGTAGAAGAAATGTTTTTTATGTACTATTAACAGTAATACTATTTCTAAAAATCAGTGCAAAGGGGATTGGTACGGTTTTTGGTATCGGCAGTGGTATCAGGGAAACAGTATCGGTATTGGAAAACATGGTATCAGAACAACTGTAATATTTATTTTTATTTGAAAAAGTTAACATTTTAAGTTATTGATAACTTTTCGTCCTAATGTGTATTCCGGAGCTGTTGTAAAACTTTCAAAAAAAGACAGAAGGCATTTTACGATATTTTCTTATAAGTCACAATGTGTTCTCGTTATTTCAAAGATAGGCTAAAGTATTTTGACGAGTTAAAAACTCTTTGCAATTCACGAAAAGTAACAAAATTGAAAAAATTGCTAAAATTTATTTTCAGAAACAGAATTATTGCAGTAGCTACAATTCACTTCCCTTATATTAGAATGAACATTCACTTTGTAGAGATATACAGAATGTTCCACGATTCGATCGACATACATCGGCAGTGTATTCTACAGCTCACTGGTAAGAAAACATTCATATAGAAAAATGGGCTGCGCAGCTCTAGTAACGAGTCGCAGGGGTGAATGTGGAAAAAAAAAAAAAAATATGTAGCCTTACGGAACACTGTTATTGCAATGGACTACAAGAATGTAGAGTTGCTCACACCAGTTGCTCAAAATGTGCACCATCCACCTGTATGCAGGCTGTGACATGTTGCATCATGGAGCGTTGCCACTGCATGTGAGGTAGGTCTGCGCGTAACTGATCAGTATCATTGGTAATCGCCTGCTGTAACCAGGCACATGAGTCCAGCCGCAGTCTGTCGTACACCCGATTCTTCAGGCAGCCCCACACAAAGAATTCCAGAGGGGAGAGGTCTGGAGAAAGTGCTGGTCACGGGAGCAGCCCACCCCGTCCAATCAAGTGGAGCGGAAACGCAAAATTCAGGTACACTGTGACAGTCCTTCCAAAGTAGCCTGCTGTAGCCACAGCCATCGGCAAACCTCTAACAGCACATCTTCCAATAACATGGGGAGGGTATTAACCAGAAACTCCCTGTAGACGTGAGCAGTAAACACTTCCAGCAAAGTACTGCAGATGTTGTATTGTTTGCAGGTGGTAGGGATGCAGGCCGTCTGTGCACAATATCCACCACACCTGCATTAGCGACACCCCTGTCATCCGTGCAATTGCACGCACACTGGTATGTGGTGCTTTCGCGATCTAATCCAGTACAGCCACGTGATGCTGGTGATACTCACGCTCCTGTGATCATTGTGGGCAGGCTCCTGTCTCCCTCCAACACTGATACCCCTTGGGGAGCATCGTATGATGCAACACTCGGTGGGCTGGGAACCGCAGACGATATTCAGCTGTCGCACAACACCCATTGCTGTCACAGAATCCGTACCCGTACACCAGGTCCACGTACTTTGCTCGTGCAAACAGTCCTGGCATGGTGCGTCTCCTCGCCTCATAATACCAACACTGACAGACAATGCCGGCATCCCGACGCTGTGGCCTGCATGTGGTTTAATGGGAGATTTTGTCAACTGTGTGTGTCTTTCACCTGTCCTGTCAGCACAGCAATGGATGGGTTTCTCCACTGCATCTGTCTGTGTTCCTTGCACATCTGTCCCTGTAACTCGGTGCTGGAGCTGCATAGCCCATTTATGTATAAGACTTTTTTCTTGCCAATGAGCTGCAGAATACACTGCCGACATGTCGGTCAAATCGCGGAACATCCTGTGTATGAACATTCAAGGAAGTGAAACTAATGAACATTTGCATGAGTAAAGCGAATTATTCTTCGGTTAAAGTGAATGTTGGGTGGAATTTTGCTTTCCTGAAGTAGAATATTCCACATAAACTGTGTTGAAAGAAAAAATGCAAAGAGAAAATTTTCAATCTATGTACAAACATGGCAAAATGCCAAATATAAATTAATGACGATCTTAAAAAATTACGTAAATATTGTAGTGCACCTATTGCCATCTGTTGTCAAGAAGGAAAACTTCAAACTGAATTATTCATTCAAATACCACAGAAAAAATTGAAAATTTGATTACACTGCAACCATCGGATACTCAAAATTGTTTCATTATTTTTTGCCCCATCACTAAGTGTCAACACAACAGATGTATTGGGAAGAAAGGACAATAATCAGCGTGCCACAGAGCAGTTATAAATGGCGGCACGCGTGACTACACGTTTGCATAAACAAACAGCTAAAAATTATAATTGCACAAAATATTAGGTGAAGGGACCCAAAATATACTTTGACTGACGCACCATGCGATAAACGATAACAAGCTGTTTATCTCAGCATTATTTACATAGGAATTTTGCCGGGACCACAAAAAATTGTTGGTTGATGCAGTTTGTTCTTTTTTTTGTGTGTGGTATTACACACCGAAATACAGCAATTTTTGCATCTAAAGAAAGTAATAACCTGATTTCATTGCCTACAACCGATACTAATGTATCGGCCTGATAGGCATGTGCGAAGGTCTATTTTTAAATGCAAAGCAAAGCTTATATCATGCAAAGGAATTTCAAAGAAAAATCAAAGTCGAAGGATTAAAAGATATACATATTAATTTATAGTAGGCTAAAGTTTTCAAGTTTATTTAACTCATCATTTGTACTGTTCCTGCTAAATAAAAGTTTACGTACTAGACACTGAGCAATGGAATAAAACATATCCTAATCTTGTACTGCTGAAAAACTGAAATATTAAAATATCAAAATCTGCAAGAAAGAAATCATTATACATTTAGATACCTACAAACTTGATCAAAACTACCATACGCAATATATCCAGTCCCATTTGGCGCCAACACCGCACAGTGATTTCAGTGAGTTGCTATTAACATTTGGCCTCCTCTTTCCTCCACCAATAATCCTTGTCAATGTCAGGTTAGATAATAATCTTGCTCGATGGTGGTGGCATTAGGGCCTCAAAGCAAGAGAGGCTCAACTTTCACTGCTTACAAAGAAAGTATGCAGTTCTTCTAAAAAGATGTATCAGCTGTAGTACATACGTCAGCCCAACTCCTGCAAGTGATATTCGTTTCCACCTTGTCCCTGTCTCATGCTTTCATCAATGTATTGAAATTGTATACTTTTGAATGTGTTTGCAGAAATAAAGCACTATAATTTCCCTGGCATTACCAAAAAAAGTATGTGCTCGTAATACAGGGTCATGTAATATGTGAATATAAGTTATGGCAGTGCACAACCACAGCAACATAACGTTTAGGCCTACATGCCTATTTCTTCTGCTGCAAACTATATATATATATATATATATATATATATATATATATATATATATAGACACACACACACACACACACACACACACACACGTCCTCTTTCGGTAAATACTTCAGTGAAAATAAATGTATGTGTAATGGTTTTTCTTAATAATTCTGGTTTTTATTACATTTATAAACAAGTTATTCTATAAATCACACTGCTGTGATCTAATTATCATTGACTTACTGACAGGGAAATGGCAAACATTCATAAAAACTACTAGATATCATGATCAGGAATGGCCAAGCTCTAAAACTATGGAATAAAATTGTTAATCAATCTTCAAATGAGTAGGAATAAAAAGTAAAGCAAATTACTAGAGTTGTGCCGATTCACAAAATTGTGCTGATGTGCCAATTCTGTAATGTTGATTCCCTGACGTGATGCCAATGAATGAAAAAGCTTTCTGCTTACATTTAAGTTGAATTTAGGTTACTATAATACTCAATACAATGGCAGTGGGGGAGTGGAACTCAATATGATAGTTCCAAGTTGAACACGTACCGTATATACCCGAATCTAAGAATGTTTTTTTCCATAATTGATTATTTAAAATGTAGTGGTCACCTTAGATTCAGATACATATAAATTGAAGTGACAAATTTTTGGGGCAATGTTTTAGGAGTGTGCAGTAGTAACTTGCTGAGTGGTATGTTTTTGAAATGAATTATAGCACAGCGCAAAATGGCATCGAAATGGTCAATTCACCCCGAGTAGGCCTACACAAATATTGAAAATTGTACCGTACTTATGCAGTCTTTGTTATTGACCAGGTGTGTGGGTTATGTTATTTATATGCAGTTATGAACATATATTTACTGTAAAATGGCTGACCATGTGGAAGCTAGAGGTTCTACAAGCAATTTATCTAAAGACGAAAGGACAAGTTACGACAAAAACTTTTAAGATGATGGTTCTTAATTACGCTGTACAAACAAACATTCCTGCGCGAAAGTATGGCATGTCTGAAGTAAATGTTCAGGGGATGGAAAAATCAATGTGAAAAATTGAGAGAGTTGTAAATTGACTAGAAAATCCTTTAGTGGACCAAAATACGGCCGGTTACATGAAACTGAAAAACAAGTGGTTGAATTTGTGAAAGTTCATGTGAATGGGATGTGTATTTCCTGAGATGCAATTCAGTACAAGGCTCGTGAAATTGCAAGGACATTTAACCTTGCACAACGTGATTTCAAAGCAAGCAAAGGATGGTGCGCTACTACGATGAGAGGAAACTGCTATTGTCTGCGGCGAAGAACATCTCTCCGCCAGAAATTGCCGTCCAATTTTGAAGAAAAAAGTTGTTGCTTGTCAGAGATGTGTCATTCGACTCAAAAAGCAAAATGATTGTCTTCTCTGCCATATAGGCAGTGCCGGCGAAACCCCCGTTTATTTTGACATGGCGACGAATTATACAGTTGATACTGTTGGTACCAAAACATTGAGTGCGAAAACATCTGGCAATGAGAATAGAGTAACAGTAATGCTTATTGTATTAGCAGATGGCATAAAATTGCCAACTGGATTGTCAGATGCCAAGAAAAGGGTTGAATGACAGGTGAATTAATGCAGGATTAGTTGAAGATAGTTAGAGAGAGAAGGCCTGGAACACTTTTAAAGGAGAGGACTGTAGTGTTAGATGCATTTAAAGGACATTTAACACCATAGGTTGTCATCTATCAAAGACATGAATACTGATCTTGTAGTCATACCTGGAGGCATGACTTCAAAGCTACAGGTCTTAGATGTCTGTATCAACAAGCCATTTAAAAACAATTTAAAACTGCTCTATTCTGAATGGCTCCTGGCAGGCAACCATCTCCTAACACCAACTGGAAAAATTAAAGCAAAGTGTGAGTCTTGTGTCAGTGGATTAAGGCTGCATGGGACAAAGTGACTCCTGAAGTGATCATCAAAGGCTTCAAGTAATGTTACCTATCTAATACGATGGATGGTAGTGAAGATAGTGTCCTGTGGGAAGAAGATATGGAAGCTGGAGACAGTGAATGCAGTTAAGAGGATCATAGCAGCAATGAAGATGATGCATAAAGAGGACATGCTGAAGCATATCAAAGACACCAACCAACACCTTGGTAGGCCTAAGGTGTAGGCTGTTGATATTTAATTGTTTGTACATAAACTGTAAGTACACTTGTTTGTTGTTATATCTAAAATCTTTTTTCACTTTTATTTCCACTATATCACTAACTTGCCTGCAATTTAAAGAAAATGCAATGAATAACTATTTTCCCTAAAAACTCAAACTTGTATTAGGGGGTTGTCTTAGATTCGAGGTCGTCTTGGATTCGGATATATACGGTAATTATGTTTGTTGACAGTTATGATGATTATTTACATGTGTGTTTTGGACACAAGCACACATCTATTTCAAGTAATATAATTTTAACCCCTCCTTTGTTTAAATTTTTATTCTTATTTGTGTTATTCAATGACAATTTGACATGTACTCTGAGATAAGAGGTGATAACCTAAATGTTGATTTCAATTTTTTGGTTAATTTATATATTTGTATAATTTTAAAATGTAATTATTTCCTTGATTTGTTATTTTGAGAGAGAATAGATGTTTAATTATTATTTTCATTTATGTTACCAGAAGTAGTTTATCTCCTATCACACCACATCAGGTTTTGAGATAGTTGCCGGAAGTGATTGCTTCTGGGGAGGGCTCTGTGAAGGGTCCAGCAGTATGATTTTCGCTGGGATTTTCTGTGGGAAAACCCACAGCATCTTCATAAGGATAGTTCGGTTTTTCAGACCCAGAGGTTACAGTTAGACTTGTTAGAGCCAACCAAGTCAAGAAGAGGGCTGTCTCTCTTAATTATTACCTATCTTATTAGTGGATTCCGATCTAGAAGAGACGCAGATTAACTTTAACTGCGGTATGTTACAGGCTAAGGGTCTGGCCTATACCCAGGTGACGCCTTCATTATTTTCATATCAACCGTTTATTTATTTCCAAAGTAAAGTGATCTCCAGAATCCTACTTTTAGGATGAGATATTGGCAGAACATATCTCTTGTAATTACCATGTTTTGGAAAGTAGAAACCAGTAGTCCTGCTCTACTGATGAGCTAAGCACCAGTGCAGTAATTGATTGAAGAATAAAACTTCTAAATAGTACTGAACGTTCAATATAATTAACATTCATTTGATATTTAATGTTTGATAAGGAAAAGACATGTGCCACTCAACCCCCACTAATTACCACGATTACGACTCATCGCTAAATGTTCCTACTTCCACTGCTACAGAAGGGGAGAGAGCATTTTCCACGTGAATTCTCTGTCGCCTACTCTTCCAGGCAACAGTAACTTATGAGCGGATTTTATTCACCTGAAGGTTACGCAACCCGGCAGTCATGCCATCCCCCCCCCCCCTTACAAGCCACCCACCACCAGGCAAGGCCGAGTGCCGCCGACGAGGAACGAAGCAGAAACGTTGACCAGAGTTTTTCGACTCACATGCCAACCAGAGCAGGATGCTTGCCCTATGCGCAACCCGTGCCGGCAGCCAACAAGCACCACCTATATTAGTCCGGACACTGCCAGGCCCGGGCAGTTCATTTTTTCGCAAACTAAACATGTACACACACATGCTACATCACTTTGCCTCTTTAAACACCTTTTCCTTAGCCAGTTTAACTTTAAATAATTTTGCATCCGTCTTGAACCACCTAATCCCCTTTTTACTAGAACCAGGTCGCCTACACCTGGAACCGCTCTCCATGGTCTGATAGGTAACACAGGTCACGTGTTTATTGAGTCTCCAATAAACAGCAATTGTTAGAGACCTGAAAAATTAGCAAACACGATAAAGTGCAAAATAACGTGAATTTTCACATGAAAAACGAAAAATTGCAATATTTGAGAATTTCGGATGGAATTCATGAATTGTACAAAATCCCGTAGTATTTTCACAAATTATTGTTTTGTCACATAGTTGCTTCTTAAGACGTATTTTATGCGTTTTTGGATATTCGAATACGAATGCATGCATAAGTTGACCAGTAAATTTCTTTGATTTATCACCATAAACAAAAACATGTTTACTTTCCATCACATGTATTTACGACCTTAGATAACACGATGCGTCACTTTAAGTGAACATTCTACTGCACAACCCTGCTAATGTTTGTTTTAGGAAAACACGCCGTTGTAGTGATCACGTCTACCAAGCACCATGGTATCTATGGAATCTTAGCTCGCTTGTGTTTAAATTCGTAGCATCATCACATTTTAACAAACAATTCTTTTTTTTTTTTTAACAAAGCAAGCAGCACGGCTGTGAAAAATGTGTTTATATGCATTCACTTACGTAAAAAATATTTGTAAATCACTTTATCACGTATTTGTAATTTAAATTGGTCCAGTTAACTGTATTTTTGTTATACACATTCCCTGTAAATATATGAAGTAAAAAATGACTCGTTTTGAAGAAACAAAAGTTTTGTCAGCGGGCATAACAAAAAAATCTGTTGTTGAAAGTTTTGATAGTTCAAAAACGTATAGGCAACTCTCTTTTTTTTTCTGTTCGTACAAGGCACGTTTATTTTTTTTTTAACAGTGATTTTATAACTTGGCTGTGAGTATAAATTGTTTAATTATTCTTTTCATGAAACAGTATGCCCTTCCCAGTGCATTGCGATCGTTTGTTGTTCCAGGTGTCCGGTAGAATACAAAATCTTAAGTAAAATCTGAAATTGTTTTCAATGTTGTATTATGTATATCTTTATAAAGAGCACATTAAAAATTGAAGTAGTTCTCATCCAGAAACCTAAATTTTTGTAGCAAGAAAATAACAACTATTTGACAAAAATATCACCCTTTTATATAAAAAAAACATATTTTTGAAAAGAAATAAATAAATAACACCTACTTTTTCAGGTTTCCAACCATTGTTCACTACCCTTTTGCTTTTCATTTATGGGGTACTTGTCTGTGTTGACGGTCAGGGACACAGTACGACGTGCACCGCCAACAGGAACCAAGAGTATTGACATCCACATTAGACGGCTACCTGTTTCTTCTCAACCCCTGAGCACTAAGTGCTGGTGGGGAGAAACAGCAACGTCCCAACCACTAGGAACACAGTTGTACAGAGAGAGACTACAAGCTCAGGTTATCTCTCACTTTGAGCACTAAGTTAGTGCTGAAGTGACCTTAGCCTGGGGTTTGCCACCCAACCCAGTGTGAACACAAAACCAATAGAGGGCTTGGTGACCCACACAGCTCCACGTCCCTGATCAACCCGCATGCGTGGGGGATTAGTGGGGACTCCTATCAAGCTCGTGCCGGCAAGTCACTATTGGGTTACACTGTAATTACAGTTCCTGTCCACGTGCACTGTGTAGGCTGTCAGACCGGTGTGCTCTATGTCTTACTAGATAAGGAGTGGCAAGAGGCGTTGAGAACAATACCTAGCTCCCACTGCTATCAAACCGTGGATAGTATTACCACATCCACGCAGGACAGGCAGGCGGAACGGGACCGCACCGCCCAACTTAAGACACCAAGCAGTAGCACCTGCTTCGGTAACAGTAATCTTCTTGTCACCTTGCATTCGTATTCCCCCATCCTGCCACCCGGTGGTAAGAGGGTTGATAAACAGAAAAGAGACAAGATACAGCTGGACAAACCTAAACTTCTGGAGCAGTGAAGCTTACAACTGGAATCGCCTTCGGAGTAGACCGAGCTCGCCGCTTTTAGGCGAAACCCTCATCAACCGCAACACCCAAAACCACGGTATAAGTAAGCAATAGGTAACACCCCTCGCCTCGTACCGTAGAGCCAGAGTAAACCACCTCGCTTTTGGTTCTTGAGGAAAAATCAACATACGTGTCAGTCAGACTTAACCGGACACGCGTTAGAAGTTTGAAGTAAAGTGAATGCAAGAATTGGACAGTGATCTGCACCAATTTAATAGGGAGTTCAATAAATTAGATGCAGGGGAGAAAGAATTGATTGGAAACTACTTCAGGGAAATAATGATCTAAATTAATTTAATTTTCAAGTCATTTATTTTGTGAGATTTTAAATATTTTATTTTTAATTAATTTCTTAAATATTCAGTAAGTTTCATATTGAGAGAAAAATATAACATGTCAATATGATTAAAATATTTTAAAAATCAAATTTGCTATTCAACAGGCGAAGGCAAGCCTGGCGGAATATTAATTAAGCAAATTTGCTAATCAACAACCAACCCTATTTACAGTGTGAAATTTAAAAGGGGCTCAATCCAAGGAGACGTAATCGCAGTCAAAGGAAGTTGACAGAGGTGAGGGTTGGGATTTACCGTGGACGAGATGAGATGTCGCTGGGGTGGTCAGCTGTAGGATGAGCCTTCTTCAAGCCACACTGGAAGGAGCACTGCTGGTTTTCAAGCAGTTGGAGGATGGTTCAAGTCCTGCCACGGGTTGCTGAGGAGAGAGAGTCTTGCACAGACTGGGGGTAGCGCTTGCGAACCTTATCTGCCGGCGAGTCCCAGTGACTCTGCTGGATCTCGTTCACTGTCTCATATTTATACAAAAATCACTCCGTGTCAGCAGTTCTCCGGGGGCGGGGGTAGCGTAGCCTTCCAACACAGGAGCAAGTCTATCAGATGCAGTAACGCAGCTCATTTTCTTATCACCCCTGGTGGAGGCGTAGATATTTTCTTGCGCCTTGGGCCGAGGCTGGCAAGCCGTAACGCCACAAGGCTACGGGGGTGCTGCTATCTCTGGGTTGTTTGGAACTTCTTCGGTGGTTAGAACAGCGTAGTGGAATTAAAATAAATATTATTTCTTCGTCGGGGTGGCGCTTGCATGCTAATTCTTGAGCGGGCTAGAAATTCATAATTATACACGTGAATTACAAGTTGTCGACTGACCAATGCATGGAGTCTCTTTTCTTCAATAATACAAAATCGTAACGGCCATTGAATTTGACTTTTCCCAACAAATAGCGCACTCTCAGATGGGGAAAAGTCGGAGCATGCAGTCATTTTCTCATTGACTGGCCTCAGATTCTCAACAGTGACCCTATAATTTTTTCATGTAAAAATACAAACGTGTGCTGCATGCCCCTACAATATGGTAAGTAGCATGTTTCAGATATCCATATCTAAAAATTATTGCAAAATACCAGTTTTAGCTGTTTTTTTTTTCACATTAAAAATGGAAATAAGACACGGAAACTATCTTTCAGACGTAAAAAAAATTTCTTGAATGCTATTCGTAAGCAGACTACTCAAAATACTGAATAATGTTCAAACGAAAAGTATACGACAACCTCTGCGCACTGTTTGTGGGCCTAAGCAGACAGTGCCCTTAAGAAATTTTGAAGAGAGCATTTTGATTTATAAGCCATAAAACTTCTGGATAGGTAGAATTTCTTACAAGAACTTTATTTACCATTGCCATCTGCATTTGAATTTGCAACTGTTTTAGAATGTCCAGTGTATCAAACCTCATTTGTATTACAATGTGAGTGCGAACTTTTCCACTGTTTAACTGTTTTTTTTTTTTAACTACACTAATTGTAATTTCCATTTTCACTAATACATATTTACAGCACCCATAAAGGACTGGCAGATTTTAAACTAGTATACTAAGACTCTATACTTCTTCCTCATCATACATCTCACTTTGATGTCTGTATAAAAAATTCCACACAATCCATTAAAATATGTATAACACACCGGCATAATTTATTAGGGAGCCTTATATCACTGCAAACAGCACTGCCATTCAAATGTTCCTTTTTTTCCAGATAAATTAAATTTACAAGATTTGCATAGACTCATGACCACGATATCTAAAATTTACTTTATTGTGACTCATACATACACCAATTTATTGGCATGAATTACACCGCAAAATCAAAACATGTAACATGAATATTACACCCACAATTGTTGCTTGGCCATGCTACCTACCATTAATGGTGATTTTCGGCAGACAGCTTGGAATACTGAAGGTACATCTTCCAAAAACTGACTGTTGCACTTACTGAATGTCATCTGTTGCTACAGACTTTATTCATTGACTGCCCTCATTGTGGGTGCTAGTACATCTTTGATCTTTCCTGTACCATTCCCAAACACATCAGTCACTCATAACCTTTTTCTGCTCAGGCTGCACAACTCCGGTGATGGATCTCAGGTGCATTACGCCCATTTGTAAGAAGACAATGAATTACCATGATCAGTTCTTACTTGGTGGTTGTCTGATTTACATTGGGCAGGTTTACAAGCTGGCTACTCAAAGATGACCAAGTGGAAGACATGTGGAGGGTAAAGTTCATTATATTTACATTGCACATCTCCACAAGGACCATGGGTTTATACCCATGGTCATCATCTGGTGGCTTATCAGTGTAATAAAAAAATGCTCTTACTTTGAGGCCACTCCACACACTTACCAGGTGACGTATCCCATTGCAGAAGTGATAGCTGAAGGGGAACGCAATGAAGGTCTTCATCATGAGGATGGTGGCTGGGTGCCACGTCTGGACGACTGCCAAGTATTCCTGGAACGTGTAGGGCAACGCCAATGCACCTGGAATAACCAGGCACTCAGTACATAGCAAGGCATCAACATGTCTAAGCATTATTATGAACTGGATACTTGTAAACATACTTTTAAAAAAAACAATGTGTTGATATGTCTATGTTCCTCATTTATACTCAACTACATCTCCATGTAATTTCATATGGAGATGAATTATTTGATCATGGAGGTGGGGGGTTTATGTTCTGGCAGGGGAAATCTTGACAGGCTGGATGGGTCGTCGTGCGGGTACGAAGTCTAGGGGAGGTGGTGCCGCACGGGGTTTGGTGTCTACCTTGGATGGGAGTCAAACCCGTACAATCTTCCCAGACGTTACCTTCAGAGTGCAAAAGCTCGGGAGATCCGTGCCTTCCGGGTGTTTGACCCGGATAAGACTGCCAGTTAAGTTTGACGATACTAGACATAGTGGGAGATTGACTAGTTACCGTGTCCATCAGGGTATTACAAGCTACCTGTGGTGACTGCTCTACTTGGCCAATGTAATAACTGATTGGGTAACCAGGCCAACAGATGCCCAACTTGTGGTCTAGTGGGGTGGCGTGTCCAGGGGAACGAGGGGAGAGGTGGGCAGAGGGATGACGTGGCTCTGCAGCCAAGGTTCGGCCTCTGTCGTGGAACTTATCAAGGGGTCAACTCTCTCAGTTCGTGCTAGAACGCTGCGTTCCTTGCGTCGCTGCCTACTCTGAATTCCCCCTCACCTATTATACATTTAGGCCACTGGTAATCACACTATCTTACTACAGAAATTCAAACTTCTATGGAGGCACTAGGTGATTATAATCTAAAAAGGATGGAACATGATCAGCTAGTTTTGACATATTTATTACGTGTAAAACCTTGGAGAGTCCCAGCCAATAAAATACAAATTAGCTATCTGGCTAAGCACTTTAATGATTATCAAAATTACGTGACCGTAATAATACACAGGTGAGCCTGGAGACTATTAAATATCTCAAATCTACCGGAAGTTAATCAGGGAGGTAAACTAAGACGAGTCGGCTTGTTACTGCGGAGTCACAGAAAGCTAACTGGGGTAAAGTGTACCGGGGGTCTAGTAGTAGATTGACCTGACGTATGAAGTTTCTCAAGCTCTGGAAGGCTGCAGTTCTTCAGTCTGCAGAGTAGAGGATGTGCCGTGTTGCATGTCGTGGAAAGAAGAGAGAGTCCTCGCAGACTGAGGAAGGCTCATGTCCTCTTTGGACAGCGAGCCCGGCATATCTGCCGGTGCTGGAAGCCGGACTTCTAGTTATATGAAATTTTCTCATATCTGCAGTTCTTTGGGGTGCAGGGGGTAGCGTAGCCTTCTAACATGGGGGTGTGTTATCAGGGGTGCAGGATTGTGGAGGCGAATATAAACTAAAACCAATGTCTTTGAGGCAGACTGGTCATGACGTCACAAGGCCATGGGAGTGCTGCCATCTCTGGGAGTTGCAGGAACGTCTTCCAGGCTAAGCAACGAGTAGTAGAATTTCACAAACATTTATTTATTTTGCAAGGGTGCATTTTGCAAGCATAGATTTAGTCAGGCAAAGTAGATTGCAATTATGCATGTAATTTAAAATGACGTATTTGGCTACCCAGGCGTGTGGGCTTTACTTGCTCAATACGTTTTATTCAATTTGCTGCATATATATTTTCCCTTGAGCACGGGTGGCTCATAGATGGGGCGAATCATCCGTAGAGTGCACATCCGCGCAGCATGTTGGCATGCATCAGTATATATAAAACAGATTAATGTAATTTACAGACTGAACATGCACACAGTTTAAAAACACTGGAGCCTTTACTTTAGTTATGTTCTTGACAAATTCTGCATTTGCAACAATTGAGTGAGGTTGGTAATAGACGGCTGTTTACCGTCACAAAACCATTCAAGAATGCCAAAAATTGTTACTGTTTTAGATTGTGCCTCAAAGTTTGATAAAGGGAAGTTTTTTTTTATAAACTGACCAAAGTGCTAAACTGCAATGTAAACACAAAAAGTTAAATTTGATGGTACTTTAAAGTTACTCAGACACAATACAAAATTTACAAATGAAATGATTTGTACCAGCACTATTGGCAGGATCGGCCATTGGTAATATCTGCAATATGAGGTTTGGACCCACCTCTAGTAATAAAAGGAGAGACCATATGACTGGGAGTCAGTGCTGTTCCTCTTTGCATCTTATAAAACATTAATACCTCTTAGACTGTGAAAGACAAATAGCGGTGATAACCTACAAAATGTAGCTAAGAAAAAAATTGGTTAACTATTTTAAACTAAATACAAAATAGCACACCTTGAGTTTATTATTTTGATATGTGTAATTATGTAAACAAAACACAAGTGGGAGTGATGGAGGTGGAGAGGACATCCTCACCTACGCCCCAGGTGATCATGACCCCTCCAAGGGCAAGGCCTGTGCCACGGTGCGAGATGGACAGCATGGAGGTAAGCTGCAGCTTGTATATGGTCAGGTGTGGAGACTGAGGCCTCCTGAGCCGTGCGTTACGCTCATCGTAGGTTTCTGGCAGGGGTCTTGTGCTGGCACCGCCTTTAGGGACACAACCCTCACCCTGCCACATATCATACTGCAATCAGCCTGTGAACTTAACTTTGTCCATGGTTCAATGTCATATGGGCACCGGGAACATTCACAACAGTCACAGTAGCTCAATCAAGAGCAGCAAAAGAGTAATATCTAGAAATGGGAATTTTTCATAACAACAGAGTAAACATTATAGGATGCTAAAACCTACTTATCTTGCAATAAATGATACTCACATTTTGTTGCAATAACTGCATTTCATGCAAAATACCCTTAATATGCTAATACCATTTGCAAATGGTTCAACAAATAACCAATTAATTTTTTAACATTTTAATTTAACAAAATTTCTTTACTTTTTATGTGATTGTGAATACTCATACAAAATTTCGTAATGCTATTCCTATTTGAAAATATGCAGTATGCATGGTACTTCTCAGCATACTTCAGTCCACGAGCATATAAAGTATAATCAGTTGCATATAGAGCAGTATGCAAGTACAACTTGTGTGTTTCTGACCCAGAATATATGATATGCATACTACTTTTTTTTAAAAGGGTATCCATTTTTTACACGTTTTAATGTGTTAACAATACAGTTACATTAATAAAGGGACAAGCTAATGTTGTCGTAAAGGTACAAATTGACACAAACATAAATTATTTCTCTACAGACCCTTATCCCAGATTTTAATTTATTTGCATATATGAATACAAGTGAATCAGGAACAATTTATTATTTAGATTAGTTAGTTGCTTATATAAAACTGAAAAGTTTTAATTTCACTTGGCAGAGTAACGAACAAAAGTGATACTGTATATTTTAAATCAAGTACGTTAAGAATATTGTCTTTCATCCATAAATGTGATAAGAGCAAATGCTTGCTACATTGGTAATACTCTTTAAAACAAGCAAAAACTGTTATGTACGAATAGAACATTTTGCAGTGAACGGAAAGAATTAATTTTCCATTGTGTGCGCTGGTAGAACATTTAATTTGATAACCAGTAATTTATATTGAATATTTTTATATACTGCTATGTAATATGGAAGATTTGAAGTCAACACATAGAACGAATGTTATATGAATCTATTAATAGGCTATAGCAAGAAGTCTTATTTCCTCTATTTATGGTTCATTTAAAAATCAAGATACACATTAGATGAAGAACATAATGGTAATGTAAACGTTTTATATGAACAGAACATATGTCATCAAACTAAATGGTGAGTCGCTACTTACTTTGATCTGCACTAATGTAATAGTCCCATGGGAGACCAACAGTTTAAAGGGTTTCAAAAGCAGTGCATGTTAATTATATATTGGACGGAATTGTATAGTTATTATATTTTTCATATGATTGTGAATGGCATGTGTAGGTATTAGGTGTAATGTTGCTGAACATGATGGGTATCTGTATGTTGTTTATTTCAGGTTTGCAAATGGTGGGATTTTGCACTGACTGCCAAATAACTCCACAAAAGTGAGTTCTAGCAAAATCTACAATAGTTGCCTTGACCTTGGATGACGTCACGTGACCTTGATCTTTCACTATAATTTCGAACAAAAAAAACGGCAACAGTGATAGCACCACCCTAGCCAATAGCAAGAACAGAGGGCACACCAATTTATCTGCATTGTACATACTATCGGGTTACATTCTACGAAGCACGTAGATGTACTGTGAAGAAAACAATGTGCAAAGTGATTATATCTGCATGATTAGTACTCTCAATTCATACAATTTCCTAGCATTTTCCTCTAAAATAAAAAAAAAACCCTATACATACTGTACTTCATAATTATCCACATGCTCATAAGGACTTTCCTTCCCCATTGAAAACAGACAATTTTAAGATCCTAAACTAGGATTTGAAGGTTTCAATCAGATGCATCAATAATGTAGGGTTGTTTTCCTTCTAAAACCGAGGTGAAGTTAGCTTCGAATCTCGGCTTCAAATGGTGAAGCTAAGTTCATGTACGGTAACATTCAACCTCACAGAAAAGTAACTAGGAGCGCAAGTTAGAGCAAAAAGTGCACATGGCAATAATACAGAGTTGAGCTATCCGGACAAAAAATGACACGTACACATTAAGTAAATAGCCACGACAGAGCAAGAAAATATGCATGTAAGAAATTTTTTAACCATTTGAATAAACACAGATAAAGTTCAGACACTAAAAATGCACGTAGGATTATTTTCACCTCTTTGTCTAACAGCAGATAAAATTCGGATATTGTAGGTGAAAATTTTCGGGTCTTCTAAATTTAAAACCTTCCGATGAACACAAATTCCCATTACAATCATATCACAACTAGCATATGTAATACAAAATGTATCAGATTTATGTATTCTGTGCTCCAATTTTTGTCTAACCGCCAATAAACTTCTAACTAAGATTGACTTGGCGGTTCTGGGAGGCAAGTTTACAGCATTCTAAAATCAAACCTTCCAATGAAGCAGGAAAATTCACACTGTATTGTAATAACAGCTACAGTTTATTCATAACTTCGGCCTTTTCTGAAGCCCTGCTAAATATCTACTTTTGGTAACTGATTACATATCCTTCCACTACACGCAAACATAAACACTGCCATGTGACTTCTACTTTTATAACTGTCAAATGCTTTGGTTGCTGTTTACAGCTGTTCAAAGAATTATGTCATATTGCAGATACCATTTCCTACGAATGTTCGCAATGTAGGCCTATAACAATATTTAGGTCAGCTTTATAACTATTTGTTACACACGATATAGGACGTTACAAATAATACACAATATATTGCCACGACGGTGTGTGTTACAACTGTGGCATAAACAACAGTAGTATTTAACCTGTTGTTATTAACGTGTGTTTGGAAAAAAATTTAAACTACGAAAAGCACGCAACTCGTGTCGCTTATTTATTGTACGACAAACGTAAAAGATAGTGGTGAACA
This sequence comes from Dryococelus australis, assembly GCA_029891345.1. NCBI lineage: Eukaryota > Metazoa > Arthropoda > Insecta > Phasmatodea > Phasmatidae > Dryococelus > Dryococelus australis. The sequence continues at coordinate 30,467,272 of CM056996.1, forward strand.
TGCAAACACACAGGTCTACCGTAACATTTATTCCGCTAATATTTACATTCAAAGGTACTTACTGGTTTGTAGGTTTATTTTGTAATTTATCTGGGCGGGCTTGGTAGTTTGTTGGGATTGTTGCAGACATTCAAATCACAGAAACGTAAACTTGTTACACTACTGTTTTCCAAACACCTAGCGCAAAGGTACAACGTTGTGATAAACAGACGTGGAAGGTAAATAATTAATTTCGTCATAACATCAGTTCATGGTCAAAAGTATAAATTTTGCACATATTTAAAATCAACACACACCTGGCCTGCGTAACGATTACAACGCAGCCACCACGCCCTTTCATACGCAACGACCACAACACATTTGACTCTGCCGTAGAAAAACATATTTATCACAACATTGTAACTACCGTAGGATGTTTCAAAAACACGAGTACGAACTTGACGCTTCATTTCGAAACATGCCGTGTCACGTGTCACCCACCACCGCCATATTAGGAACGCTTTCAACCCCACGTTTGCCAACATGCTGGATTTATAAGTGTCGCGCAGCGAGCTGTGTCGCGCCACAGCATCTAAAATATGTTGTGCATCTAAATACATATAATAGGTATTTAAACAAGAAAATCTTGTTTCAGTTGTAAATTACAATCTCAGACATCATTACTGTTACTGTAATTAGTATGAGATGTGCAGAAATTAGAAATAACAAAACGTATACCTTTCCTACACAAGTGGTACGATCTTCCCGAGAGAAAACGAGAGAGACGCTCTGATTCGCTAAATGAACCTTTATTCCGGACGCAAAAAAAAAACACCAGTACACACGGGAATTTGGGCGGATATTTTTAACTGCAGCAATGAAATGTACATACATACATACACTCGCATTTAGGCTACCGCCCGGTGGCGAGCTCTCTCGCCTCTCCTTCACCCAACCAACTCCTTTTCCACTCCCTTCCTGAATTTACCAATTCCTCCCTCAACACATTCCACTCCATCACACACCTCACAAGTATGGACTGCCTACCCCGCTCCGTTCTCCACACCTTCTGAAGCTTCTCACTGTTGTTTCCTCTTCATCTAAACACCCCCTTACTTACCTTGCAGTGTAGCCCTCCCCATCCTCTCTTCATTCACCACCCTGTACATCCTGACTAACCGTTCAACTTTCCTCCTGTCTTCAATGAGCTCCACCCCATTTCTTTCATCACTGATGGCATATAGTTCACTTCTTCCTCACCATCTTGCCCTGCCTTTCGGTGCACCTTTTTCAGTTCTCGCACCTCCACATACGGGTCCCATACTTCTGCAGCATATTCTAACATTGGCCGTACCATTGTGCCATACGCCTTCTCCTTCACCTCACAGCTGACTCCATTCAGCACCCTTCCCAGCATACCCAGAGCCCTTCTTCCCTTTGCTACCACCCTCTCTACCTGTTTTTTTCCACCAGAGGTCTCCCTGCAGTACAATCCCTAAATACTTATATTCTGCTGCTTCTTCTATCTCTTGTCCCTCCAATCTGTACGTGTCCCTGCTTATCATCTTCTTCCTTGTGAACCTCACTACCTTAGTTTTTCTTACATTTATCTTCATTTTATTTTTTCTGGTCCACAACCATATCTTATCAATGTCCGCCTGCAAATTTCCGCCCCCCTCTCCCACCCATGTGTTTCCGTTAGTGCTACTTGACAATACAAATATATCAATTGGGAACGTTTAATTTACAAATAGTATACATAAAACGAGGTTAAAAATATTATAACTGTGAACTATTTCTTACCAGCCATTGCCAACACGTCGTCGCTGCTCTCGCTGTTGTTAATTCGTATTTAATACAAAACAAATATTACAAGTTATATAAGATACTACAGTAAAGTTTCATTTAAAGTTTAATCACAGTGTTAAATACTTGTGGAATACAAGTTATTGGAAAAACAGGTCGACATAGTACGCCTAGGGTGATTCCAAAAGGCCCAAGAAAGTGTGGAGTACAGAAATAATCACATTCATGGGAACTGTCCTCCATTTTTACTCTTGTGCTGATAAAATCATGACTCAGAAATACTTGGCAATTCCAGGAGGCAAGTTTACGGCCTTCTAGAACCAAAACCTGCCAGTGGAGCAGAAAAATTGGCACTGTATTGAAAGTGAAGATACTTAATGCATAGGCTGTTCATGGCAGTGAGCGTTTTTGAAGCCCTGGTTACTTTTCCTTTCCGCCATTTTTTATCTTTTAACCATACCTTTTTAAATTAATATTTCCATGTGAGTAATAAACACATTGTGTGAATTCCACTGCAATCTGAATTTAACATCTAAGTAGTATATTTATTGACTACTATTCAAAATGAGGCTTTTAAATGTGTTCACTTTACCATGAATAACCTATAGTATAAAATGTATCATATTCATGAACTGTGCTCCAGTCTATCTACAAGCCTATAAATTTGTGACTCAGAATGACTTCCCGATCCTGAAAGACAAGTTTAGACCCAGTTTTGAAACCTTCCACTGAAGATTTCAATAGGGGTAACATCGCTAACCAGCCATATTTGGCATAAGTAATACTACTGTAGGACGTATACATTTATGTAATTTAAATAGAAATGATTTTTAAAATGTGACAATATTGGGATTATTGTAGAACTCAATTCCACGTTGTTTACATGCCCATTATGACCACCAATATGGCATCAATGACGTCATACAATTTTTTTTCTATTGCCCCATCCCTTATCTACAACAATCTAATCGACGGGAATGAAGGGATATTCGGGCAAGGAAACTTTCAGCATTTATATAGGTATCGCGAAGTACACTAGTAAAGTACACTAGAGAGCATCTGCTCTAGTGTACTACCCGATACCATACATTATCTGGTAGTACACTTAAGCCCATCTGCCCAAGTGTACGATGCAATACCACATTGGGACCATAGTCAATATATTACTATTGTGTCACCTAAACTAACGTATGAAATTTGTAAACGACAAATCACATTTTTCGGTAGATCAGCCACACCTTGATTACAGGTCATGTGTGGATGATTTACTGTCATGGGTGCATATTTCGAACATAGTCAATACATTGTAACATCTGGAGATGCTACCGAATGTTTATTTTGTGTCACAATAATATTTAGGTATTCTGTTTGTGTGTTTACAAGATGTTTTAAGGCTTTGTTATTGTTTATTTTTAATTTATTTATGTTTTCAAGGTGATACAATGTGTATTTTATTCATCTCAGTGCCTAATTGTCTTCTGTTTAAGTTTGTAAAAGAGTGTGTATGCTAGTATATAGGTTGGAGCACAGTTGAGGTGAGGTGCTAATGTTATGAAGTTTTATGTGGGAAGTGTTACAATATTTATTATTTTTGTTACTTTTCTATTTCACCAGCCATGTTAAAATGTCCGACGAAGGCAGCAATTATATTCTTTATTTCATACACTGTAAAATTCTAACTTGTACTCTGACGTTGAATTGTAATCAGAGAAAAATAATGCATTTTTTTTCTTATTAAGCTTATGTAAACAAAAATTTAATTTTACTTTTATTTGCCTATTTATCAGTACATGCATATTTTAACTATGTTTGTGAATCATAGAAAAGGGGGGGGGGGGGAGGTGTGTGACATTCATGACAACATTCATATTGTAGTTTTGTAGGTCATTGGAGCTAATCAGCTGACAAGAGCAGCGTATTTTTGTATGCATCCCCGTGTACCTTAGTCTCAGGGAGATGCTTTTCGAAGCTCTGTCTGTGGTTGTTTACATAGGTCAGGTGCCAAAATTCGGAGAGTTCGTTTTTGACTGTCAAAAAACCGGTCTCTCTGGGTAATGGCATTAAGACTATAGAACGTGCAAAGGAGGGGACGTCTTCAAATAAGTGAAAATTTTGGCAAAATTATTGTGAAGCAGTGTAAAATGTGTTACAACTTAATGTTAATTATACGTCATGTAGGCCAGACATATTGAAGAAGCATCTGAGCCATGAATTTAATTATCAAGTTGAAAAATCTAAGCCACCCCAAAAAGTCAGTTATGAAAAAGACTCTGGCAGGTATCCAGGTTGTAGCAGCCAGAGATTGGCCACTCACAATGTTTAATAAACAGCAGTGCCTGACCCACTCGGCCCAGTGTATAAATTTACGGCAGCAGTGCGCACACCCCCCTCCCCCTCAGACACCGAAGGTTACACACTTGACCATGCCTTGAGGAGCTCATAGCCGACTACATCTACAGCTTCTGTGCTGAACATAATTCAGTTTGGCAGCAGGGCATAAGATCATCTCTCGAGACTGTGTTAGATGGTATCAACGGTAATCAGTTAGTGTCTGGCAAGGATAGGCAGGTCGTAAATTAGTCTATTTAATCTCATCAGTACAAGAATACCGATTGTGTTTAAGGAATAAAAGTAATTGTACATCTTCTAGATTGTCTACATTAATGTAAAGGATTGTGTTAATAAATGTGTATTACATTTTAGAGAATTCCAGAGTTGCTTGTTTTCATTAACAGTAGAGCTATTAACAGTAGAGCTATTAACAGTAGAGCTATTAACCCCCCCCCCCCCCCCGAGTACGTTTTCTTCTTGTGCTGCATTAAATTAAGGGACAATAGAATAATCTCGAAAAACAGAGTTTAATTAGTTGAGATAAGTGATCAGGCAGGCAGGAGGGAGACGCTACACGATCTTAAGGATACAAGTTATAGGTCACTTGAACACTGAAGTGCTACACGTTTTGATATAAATATCTAAAACAGTTTCAAGACATTTTGAAATCCCATACACCTTAATTAGTGAAAATAAGCAAAACATTTGTAGTCATGTTGTAACCGCAAACAGATTTTTTTTTACCCATTAGCGAGCCCTTGTGAGAGACTCACAAACACTTATAAAAAATTCTCTGGTAACGAGAAGAAAATAAACCCTAAATATTTTAGGTTTATTTACAATATCTACAATACTGTTAGTCCAATTACAACCAAATTTGTTATAGCCCAATTATCTTTTATAAGCATCAAATATGTCCAGATACATTACCTCTTTTCTGGGCCACTTTGTAAGATAGCACCAAGTGAAAATTAAGTTTAATGTTAATTCTCAAAAAACAAATCATCTGATTCCTACCAAATATAACATTCAAGTAAGACAATGGTAGGTATGTACGCTGACCTGTTTTAGTGTGTCAAACTATTATTTTTGAAATGGCCACAGTACAAACAATCTTGAATACTATGATATATACAGTAAACTCCCGATTAACCGTGATAATCGAGGCCCGAGAAAACATGAATAAGTGAATTTGTATTAAAAAACCTGAATAATCAAATTTACACGTTTCTGCCATTAATAGAACAGTGATATTGGCTCCCAAAATCGTGATAAAAGAAAGTACACAATACTTTAACTGATATTTATGTTGCACAGAGTATACGTAATTCACTGCACTTCGAGTGTACACAGCCTGCGCCGGTGCCGGCACCATCTACAGGCGCGTTGGGCAGGCAACATAGATAAGCAGTGCATAGTTGTGTGTGTCACTTTCTCCACGTACATCACTCAGACTGGTCCTTCAGATGGCAGTTGAAAGTTTAGAATGCAATGCAATAAAAACTATAGCGGGACTTTAAATGAGGTAACCTGGCATTTAAACGATACAGTACAACTCTATTACGGTACTAGGAGATTATTTAAATTTTACCAACTTACACGCACACTAAAGTTTGAAACTTAGCAAGTTTTTTGCAAACATTTAAATACCTGATAAAAATGTAAGAAAAGTTAAACCATGCCTTTATTGAAAAAGTCAATTTTTTTCACTTGGCACCGGGACTGTTTTTGCTGATAACACACCATGCTCAAATTTTTTTTATAACTTTTCCACGATAGTTTAACTTTGTATGCTGGCACTATCTATGACAATCAAATTTGTTTACCCACAACCTGTTTGGTCCCCAATTTTGTAAATTAGTGCCACACAGGTTTTGTAATATATTGTGAAACAATTAACTAAAGCCTTTCAAATTTGGCAAACAAGTAATACTGTTGAAGGCCATATTAAATGATATGCTATGTTTTTAGCACAGCATACTATATTTACGTCTAACTTATTTATATTTTCAATTTAACTTTGTATGCTCTAGACGAAGTGGACCACAATCGCCATGAATATGATACAGTTTATACTACACCAGACCAGGTAGCTGTTATTACAACAAAGAGTGAATTTTTCATTATTGGTAGGTTTGTATTCTAAAAGACATTAAAGAGTAATTCTTAATAGGGACTTTATTGAAAATCAGGTAAATAATACCTGAATATGTTAGATAAGATTACTAATAATAATTACAGTAGAACCTCTCTATTACAACCCCTCATGGTTCCCGAGAATAGGGTCATAATAAAAATTTTTCAAAATTTTGGGCCGATTTTGACCCACCCCTAACACCTATGCCCTCAAACTTGCCATTTTTTGCATGAAGTTTATATTCAATCGTCTCTAGCACATAAAAAAAACCACTTTAAATTGAAGTAAATATACATATGTATATTTTAATAGCTGGACGTCTCCTGATTAATTTAATACCCAAGAAAGGCATATTGGACCACCTCTTATCGCAAAAAAGAAGACCATTGAAAGTGTGTGAAAAGATTAGACTATGTATTATTTAAATATAAAGTTATTATTAAAGATCTAATACACAGGTCTCGTGGATCATACATCAAAGTATATGATAGTAGCTTGAAAAATGCCCGACCACTAACATCAGTCAGGGCTAGTTTTCCATAGACTGAAAACCATAGACAATAGAAACTAGTAACGTAGTTGGAGAGGTCTACAAAACAAATCTGCACATAACTGAAACCGCGGTTCAAGAAACAACAGTTGGCGAGGGATTAATGTACCTATTTTTAGATGTGCCTCAAATTTTCGACTTTTTCGACCCAAACTTTTCACTGTTCCTCGGGATTGGGTCGTAATAGAGAGGTGGTTGTAATGGAGGGGTTTTCCTGTACAAAGAATTTTGGAGACTCTCCACAGTTTGTTGTTCTTAAATAACGAGAACTTTTGTGTGTTACAACAGGCCACCACGCTGGGAAAGCCATTTTTTTCTCTACAAAGAATTTTAAAAATATGTAAAATATATATATTGTGGTGTATTGTGAATAGAGGAAAGAGAAACATGAAACTCAGTCTAAATTGTGTAATATTCCATATTCTTACAACACATAATATGCAACTATTGTCCATTTCATATAAGTGGTCTTAAATTTGACAGACAGTGTAACCAACCTACACACTACGTAAACAGTAAATGCTCTTGCTCCTACAGTATTGTATCAGCTGATGAACTGCTGCGGGATCCGTGATGTTAGGTTGGCTATTTTCAGAATGTCTTACAGCGAAAATAGTACACGGAACTAAAAGTTGTAATCTTGATTATACTTACAACATTTAGGATTTAAATAATGTGTCTAAAGCAATATTAAAGTTTCTTGGCTACTAGTAACAGGACTAAAAACATGTTCAGCATTTATGACACAGTATGTCGACATATACAAACAGCAAAAGTTTCCAGCCAATGGCTAGCGATGTTTATGTTTCCTGTTTCCAGCCCAGTAAAGGCAGTTGTGCATGCACTTTTTCTCATAGTGTTTATTATACGAATATCTTATTGGTGTTGTCGGAATATTTAATCGGTAGTTAATTTATTTTAAATTTTTTATTCGCTTCTTCCAAACATAGTTGGATGTTGGTACCGTTGTAGTGCATTTTGTTGAGTGAAATGTAATATTAATCAGCAAGTCGTTAAAACTGCTCGTTCAGCCATTTTCCTAACTGCCTTCCACAATGAAGTGACACAAATATAATTTCCGTATATAAGTTTAAGTTTGTTTGTATCAGGAAATGTGCGAAGTGTTGATTTTACTGAATGATTTTGCAAATAAATTATTTAATGCTAGTGACGAACAAACGTGATTTTAGTGAAGTGAACTCGCAAGGATTGCCATAGAAAAACACGTGTTCCGAGAGGTTACAACAGTAAGTTTGCGTGCTTTGTAAATGCATTTCTAAACCTTTAACATAATTATTTAAATGAACGTAGTCTGAAAAATGCAGCACTTTCCACACTTTTGTAGTGAGTGAATAATATTTGTTTGTCTACATCATAAATTCAGAGTGTAAAGGTTAACTTCGGTCAAAGTGTGTGCGTGTATATATTTCTGCATCTGTAGGAATACGAACAGCGATTTTTGGAATCATTCAGACTTCATTAAATTGAATTCTTTAAAGTTTTATACTTTTAATGAAACACACACTCGAAAGTTCTTGTATTTGTTGAGAATTAAAATTCAAACAGTTTGACGGACAGCAAGACTACTACGAAGCTATCATGAACAGAGCTTATATGAAAGATTGATGCAATGACATAGCTCCAACATTCTCATCCTTCAGGATATCTGGGTTACTAGTGGGTAATAATACACCCATGTCTCCTGGGAAGCTGGACATCAACTTAGTCATTTTTCAGTTGCAGTAGTGTTCGGCACCAGCCAAACTCTGTGTCTAAACATAGCTTCTTTCACTTATCCACTTGCTGCCATGCCATCATCATGAAGAAACTTTAAGATTAAGAACCTTTTTGTCTTAGATTGTAGCAATCCTAGCATTGTCACATTCTGATTGTTATTTCAAAAAGTATCTCAGGCAATTATTAAAGAGAAAACTTCATGCTTAAAACTTTTACTCTTACCACACAAAAAATATAGCAAAAGTATATTGAATTTAAATTACAACTGCTATGAAGGATCAAAAGTCTTTTGCAGGGTTTGCTCATACTGTCCTCTATATCGGAGTTGTTCTATTGCTTGTTAATTGAAAAAAATCTGACAATTTCCACAAAAAAAAGTTTTAAACAACTGTTTGCTAATACTTTTGTATCTGGAGTGTGTAAAAGAAATTAAATTTAAATAAGCAAACATTATGTTTCTGCAATCCAAATATAATATAAACAAAAAATTCTAGCCTCAAAATAAAGAAATAAGGATATGTACTACTACTGTCAAAAAAAATTAAATTAGACAGCGAGGAGGGTTATCAAGATTGCAGTGTTTATGTAGTGAAAGACATAATTTACGTCCAATATATTTATATTGGGTCGCTGAAATGTAATACATTTAAGAATACCATTTCAAACTAATAAATAATTTGTAAAACTTTATTTACGGGGTATATTTATAACGCAGCACTGAGGTTATACAGGTAAAAACAGGTATTGAGCAGAATTACTGAAGGGCTTACCTGGTCTATATTCACAACAGGATAAACATATTACTACATAATAGAATAAATATATACATATTGTAGGTAATACAGAACCCCGTTCAGAGACAGTGTATAACGCCATGTTACTTCTGAATACACTGCGACCAATGAGACAGGAAATCAATGCGTCGAAGTTGGTTGGCGTTAGGTGAATTGTGGGAAATTGCCGGACAATAGTTACGGTTTGATTATTGTCCTGTTTGTTTTAGTAATATTGTCAATTTTGGTATTGTTTGGTTAGATTATTTTGCAATTAAACATGTTTCCATGATAAAATATTATATCAGGAATATAAAAAAACTTCACATAGCAAAACACACTAACCAAACAATACCGAAATGCACAATATTATCAATACACACTCGCACACACACACCCAAACGTTACTGTGATAATTTGCAAGGTAATTCTTAAGGATAAGGGCTTTTTCAAGGGGAAAAATTCTCTATTATTTCACTCTACTAATTACACAGAACACAAATTAACTACGGACATCAACATTTGACCAGTAGGGACCCCAAAAACGGTAATGGGGAGAGTTATTAAGAGCAGAGAAATTGCAAAAAAAATTTACAAACACAGCCAAACCTTATGCACTGAGCCAGAGTCCAAACGCCAGCAAGGGAGCAAATCCCCAAAAGTGATTCAAGGTACACCAACAATTTTTTTTGGGTGGTGGCATGAAACATCATGCATCAGCCTTGGAGTGTCCCCACAAATGATTTTCAAGCGTAGCCCCCTCGCACTTAAAAATACTGTACAAGTGCAGCCAAACAATGTGCACAGAGCCAGAGTCCCAGCACCAGCAGAGGAGCAAATCCCCAAAACAGTTATTCAACCTCGCCGGCAATTATTTTTGTAGTGACAGGATGAGTCTATCATCATCGGAGCTTGGAGTTTCCCCATAAACGATTTTCACGTGTAGCCCATTTGCACTAATTTTTTTTTTTTTGCATATTTTCTTGTTATTTGTAATATTGTATAATGAAAACATGTTTAATTGCAAAAACATTGAACTGAATATTACCTAAATTGACAATGTTACCAATACTGTTACTAATAAAATTTATAAATAGATAATGGGGAGGGCTATGAACTGAAGGGAAATTGGGGGGTAAAATTTTAACATGAAAGTGTACATTTTTTATTTTTTTTTTACCCCAAAATTTCCCTAATCTTCATAGCTCTCTTAGCTACCATATTTTTAGTTTGTATTGGTAGTATTGTCAATTTAGGTAATGTTTGGTTGTCTTTCTGCAATTTAACGTATTTACCTGAATAATTATTAAATTGTGTACATATTTTTCACTCATTTTACCTCACAACTTCCCTGATCATAGCCCTCCCCACTATCATTATTGGGGTTTGTATTGGTCAAATGTTGATGTGTCTTGTAAATTTGTGTTGTGTAGGTAGCAAAATAGAATTATACCACTTTCAGATTTTCTTTTTCTTTCAGAAAAGCCCCTATTATACTTTAATGTTAAAAAACTGGTGTTCTTAGTGATAACTTACTTCCTTATAAAGATAACTGAAACCATAGGTAACCCTACCTACAAGAGAAGCCAACAGAGAACAGTCTACAAAAATCAGTTACTTATCAATAAAACTTTTTTATATAGTTCTCAAAAAAGCGTGGAGACTCCACAATTAAGTTAAACATAAAGGAACGTACAGAAATTACACTAATCCTTACTGAGAGGCATTTAAGTTCCTTAAAATACTGTTCCTTCCACTTATCAGATGTGCCTGTAAACCACAAAACCTGCAACAAAAAAAAATTACATACAATGCACCGCCAAAGATTTCATCAATTTCCAAAACAAACATAAATACGAACTTATAATATTGTAACTTGAGCTGGCAAAATATTAAGGAATGTTAGAGCTACATCAATTTAATACTAAAATTAAAATGAATATCTTGTAAAACAATACTCAAAATCCTGTTTTGTCTTCTACCACGGGTAGTAAGATATGATCTTTTACTATTTAATATTACAAAACATACTTATAATTTTTCTAAATACAACCACATTACCTAGCACAACTGAACGCCATTTTGCATTGCATACCAGCCAGCAAATATAAAATCAGACCAGAGACACTAGAAAACTACCATAGATACGTAAAATGATACCACGGAGCAGCTATTATCATTTTCGAGCAAAGTTGCTGGCATCTAGCGATATAAATATGAACTTGAAAAAAAAAAAACTAATATCAAAGGTCAAAAAGGTAACTTTGGAAACTGCAATCCTCTTGCCAAGATGTAAAGCGTTCGCTAAAAGAAGCTATATAACGGCTTGCGAACTACTAGCGCTGGTGCAGGCTAACCCACTTTTAACATTGTTGTATATGGCAGTTTCGGAGATTAATGAATAATATAAAATAATGACTTTTATTTTGGTACGTTTGAAGTTGGTTTCGTTTACGATAATGTTTTGCTGGTGCAGTATACCGTGTACGTAAAAACCTCTGCAATGCTATTTTTTTTCCTGCACCATGTCAATATTTATTTATTTATTTTACAATAACTATGATACATTATACTTTTTTTTTTTTTGTTCGATCTAATTGAGCATTACTCTATTTGGAGTCCTATTATAATGGTTTTCTTTTGTGACAGAGTATGGAGAATTACATTATTTACGTTGTACATAAAGGAAAATATTACAATCTAGATATATAAATGTGAATAATTTATACTTATGACAAAATAAGTTTCTATTATATAATATATTATAGTACTATCAAAGAAATATTTTCACAAATATTTAAGTTTTACACACAAGATATTGGTTGAATAACTAAGTAAGGAGTCCAAAACATGTTGCAGCTATGTTTAGTTACACAAAGAAGAATGATATTTAGGTTAAAAAAGATTGCACATTATACAAATAGCCCGTCACAGACCTTGTCTAGAGTGTGAATTTTCAGATTGTTATATAACGCATATGAATATAGGTTCTAATACAAAATTAAATCATACAAGTAACAATTGGCTTAAAAGTACTATATACAAGCAATATAGATACATATACATGCATACCTACCCAAATATAACTCAACCCTTTACAACCAAAGATTAATTATGTGACTTAAGCAAGTAGTAAACTTAAGAGATACTCAAATAAGTGAACAGACCAGGAAATCATATCTGAAAGAGTATATCTTCTTCATCATCAAGCCTTTTTAACAATAACTGTCTCAGTTCTTTCTTGAATCGAGCATGACTTTGCACATTTCTAAATGACTCTGGGAGTGCATTAAACAACTTGTAACCCTGGAAATTGAAGGCCTTTCAACCTATTTCTGTTCTTATGTTGAGGAGCAATTTATGATCTGCATGATGGGTGTGATATGTATGTTTCACAGGTTCATCACAAGAAGTGTTATTAAATATGAAGTTTGGCAATTATAACATATACATGGATTTTATAGCAAGCATATTGTATGTGGTATACATAACAGTACTGTGAGTACGATGAGGCATGTTATGCACAGTTTTAACTGCTTTATTTTGCACAATTTGTAAAGGTTTCAAAACAGAATTAGATGGTGATTCCCATACCATACATAGACACTGTAAGTGGCTGTTTATCAAGGAGTTATAAATAGTGTTCTTTATTTCAACTGGAATTCCCCTCAATCTCCAAAGGATTCCTACAACGTGTAGTACACTTTGTTAATGATATGATTTGCATGACTTTCCTAAGGTATTCATCAATGTACAAACAAAGATATTTCACATAATGAGTCCTGGTTATTTGTTTGTTATTTATCTGTAGAAGAGTGTTTACATTAAGATTACTTCTAGATGAGGTGAATATTACAAAATCTGTTTTGTCTCAATTTATGGCTAGCTTGTTTATCCTAAAATAATCACTCAGGACAACCAAATCGTCCTGCATATGTTGCAACATTTCCTTCATGTCTGTCGCAGTGTTGTCGAATAATGCAGTATCGTCTGCAAAAAGTTTTGGAGAGCTGTGAAGCTTTAGTTTGCTTATATAATTGATATATACAAGGAAAAATAGGGGCCCCAAGACACTGACTTGTGGCACACCAGTGGCAACATCTCTAGTCTCACTTTTAAATTGTCCTAATTTTATAAACTGAGTCCTCTTTTTCATATAACTGACCATCAACTTCAATGCTATACCTTTAATTCCACCTTTTTCCAATTTTTTTCAAAAGTATTGCATGGTTGACCATATCGAAGGCCTTGCAAAGAGCCACAGATATAGAGCCTGCAAATTTTTTTAGTGGTCTATTGCGACTTGTATTTCCTGTACTAAAGACATAACAACAGACCCAGTATGATAATTTTGTCTAAAGCCATATTGGTGTTTATACAGAAACCCTGTAGTTTCGTAGAAGTTCTTAAGTCTGCTATGGATTATTTTACCATAAATTGTGCTAATCACAATAAGTACAGAGATTGGCCTATGATTATTTAATGCATTTTTTGCTTCAGTTTTGTGCAGCGGTATAACTTGGGCAATATATAAACCATGTGGGAATTTTCCTGTTTCGAGTACCATATTGATCTTGTGGGTTAGTAATGGGACAAGGGTATCTTTGCAGTATTTGATAACTTTGGTGGAAATAGAGTCATGCCCTGGACTTTTCCCATTTTGTAATTTATCAATTATTTTACTCACTTCTCCCTGATCTTCTGGTGTAAGGTAAATTGAGTCAGTTCCTATTTCTAGTGTACCTCATTGTCGGATGTCATCGCTAGGATAAGATTATATTTGGTTTGAAATCTTTAAACATACATTTGTAAAGTATTCACAAAATGTGTTTGCAATAAGCTGCTGTTGTGAAATGATTTTGCCATCGCTGGTTATCAGTGACTCTACTTGTGTTTTACAATTTTCAGTTTTATTAAATTATGTTTTTATATTATTCCAAATTGCTTTGCTATTTCCTTGACACTCTGCAAGAATATTTTGATGATACTCTTTTATCAGTGAGCGTTTCAGCATTGTTAGCTAGTTGTTTAGTTCGTCGAGTTCCAGTTTAACGTTAGGTCATGGAGAAATAAACACGGTTTGGCGCTAGCTATCCTGAAGGGCCATGTTCAGTAGTCTAGCATTATTCGAGTAGGGTAGAAGTCACATCGCGGCCTCTCCGGGCCCATCGCCATTTTTCATACCAATCATGTAGTTTTTAATAATCACTATTATTCTGGAACTGTAACTTATTTTTCGTCACCCGGGTAGTGAGCTGCACTACAGTCCAATCTGTATTGTACACAGCCGGACCTTAACTTTTCATTTAAGTACATGTAGTCTTCGCATCATTTTTCTCAGTGTGCATGCTCGTGCTCTCCCATGCCAACAGAGAAGTGTAACTTATGTGCGTCATACGAGGGTTAAGAAATAAATGTGTGGTTAAATGAACGTTACCAGTTTTTATTTCGGTATACACATAATGTCCCATATAATCGTAATTTTCAAGACTTGATGAACTGGCATAGGATGGCCAAAACAATCCTTCGGGATTGAGTAGTGTATAGGGGTGGCCGACGACCCCTGCTAGCCTAGGCAGTACAGGAGTATAACAACAGGAATCTACAGCATCATGTGGAGGCAGTTTCCACAGATTGCAGAACATTGCAGGAAGCGACGCTGGTCGTTAGCCGCATGACCTAGCCTGCAGTCTCATGATCACCACACTGTAAGCTGGCATCTACTCAGTTACATTTACATAATTATCAATTTTCCAATCCACATAAACTCACCATCCCCCCAATGGCCCAACCACCACGCCATCAGCATATAAGGTGCTATTTTGTAACTCACTAATATAATATGAAAACCAATATTAGCTTACAAATTTTCAATTAAGTTGTTCTTGAACTGTGCTCTGTTTGTTATATGCAGAAACTGCAGATGGAAAGTATATTTTGACATTCTTTCATGTCATCATCAATTGACGAGTTTGAATCATATGAAAATGAAAAGATAAATATATCCATCCCTATTTACAACATGTTTTCAACATAATTGCATATAGCAGATGCCATTATTCCAGCTGAACACTACTGACGAGTGTTCCACCTGGATCCAGAACTGAGTGTTACTGCAATGCAAATTTTTACTGATGGCGTTTCTTTGGGTATGCTACTGGTCAGCGCTTTCAGCAAATACTGTATAATGGGAAGATGCGAAACTCCGTGCCCAAGCAATTCTGTCCATCGGCGAACGCGACGCGTGCACTATCTAGTGGCATAGGACTGATGACCACTCCCAGCTGTGTAGAGTAAAATGATAAAATAGTGTAAAAACCGAATGTGTATTAAGCACTTTTCTTTCATTATGCGAATGTATTTGCGTGTGTGCTTTTCTGGTTCACTGCAATGGCAGGGAAATATGTGCAGTTTATGGCTACAGTTATTACAATGTGAAAAATGCATCTAAATCGTTTTTTCATTTCCCCAAAACCAAGATGTTTAAGTATTTATCTGTTGACAGATAAACAAAAAATACTTTGCAAACTACAGTTTTCATTGTTCTAATGCATGTTCAATAGTATACATTATCTCCTGCTTGTTTTTTTAATCTATAAATCCATTAAATACTATTAAGAAACGATTACGTACTGTAACGCCTGATTTCGAAACTTTATTCCCACAGAAATGTCTAATATACATGATTTTATTTCCAACCACATATGACTATTGATGTTTTTATGTATGTTTACTAATAATTTTGTCACATAATTATTTTCAGAGTTTATCTTTTCCGCTGTAACATTTACATGTTTATTAATTTTTGCCACAACATAAAATACATTAAGTATTTGATTCGAATTTAGTACTCTTTACAATTTTTGGCTCTCCAACGTGGTGACCATAGTGAAACTGGGGAGTTCACTGGAAGTTTTTTAGTCTAATTTCAGTAAAAATACATTTTGTATAAGTTGATGAGGAGGTCGGACCGAACACGATACTACCTAAGTGACACAACACCTAGCAAGTACCAATTATGTGAGTTTATAACAATGGCGGATATTACTAAAGTAACAGTAACGGTAGAGAACGTAAACACCAATACGGAAAGTGAAGGCAGTGAACCAATAGATGGGGGTACGTAGAGCTTACCTTGTGCACTGCTGGTTATATGGAGTGCTGAAGCCTGACTAACGTCATGACGTCGGCTTCGCCGCAAGTCCGGTTTAAACGGCGCCAAAATGAAAACATGAAAAACCGGAACTTAATAACTAACACGATAAATGAAACTGACATTTTACATAATTATGATTACTAAACTAAAACATTTTGGTGACATACTCGTAAACACTTGTGCCCCAGATATGGCTAAGAATGTGATGTCACAGTGCTTGAAGAGTGATATTAAATGAAATGATGCCACAGGTGGCTGATTCTCAATAGATTATTTCATCTAAACTCTTATAATTAACATATTAAAATCGGTGTATGTCGTAATGGTTATTGTTACAAGGATGCATATGGAGTTGACGACACACACAGATTTCTTCACATAGAGGCAGAGCTACGTCCTATCATCAATGGTATTTTATATACTCTCTATTTTGGAGAGGGTGTTTCCCTAGTAAATTATGTTGCAATCATTCTAAAATAAATACAAATGCTCCTATTAATTACTTCAGTTAGGGAGCTGCTCGCCAATTTACACTTCCTGCGGCAATGTTATTCCCCGTCTTTTGACATACTTGGAGCCACGTCGCAATCGGGATTCGGCTAGGGGCACATCGACATCGCACACATCCGAAAACTGAACGAATAAGCACCGCAGCTTATCCCAGTGTTCCGTCCATTGCTGTTGCGTCTAACTGTCGTGACTTTGCGGGACACAATTGTTTAGGTCACATATCCATTCATTTACGAGAGTTACTTCTTGTGATGAAAGTTAAATATTATGACCTGCGGCCACGAGTTCTAGGATGGCAGAAAAAGTGTAAAAGCTGTCCTGTCGATCTGCACTGTACGTGTTAGCGAGCTAATGTCGATCGATCGAGTGTTGATGTGTTGTTAATGCATCTGCGATAGGTCAAACGTTCAAGAGGGATAAGTGGACATCAGGAACACAATGTATAAATTGCTTTTTAATATTGAAGGATTATGAATTCTGAAACAATATTACAGAGAAACTTGAAATTTATTATTATTTTTTTGTTAAACATTTATGTTAATCTGTTCACTACTTGACCGAAAGTTTTGAGATTGACAATGGCAGATGTTGCTGTAATGTTTATTAATAACCAGTGTGTTGATGTTTAATTTTAAACGTGTCACAGTCATGATGATTATTAAAGAATAATTATTAATTTAGATTATGACTCCAGATGCAAGTTGTTTCTTAAATATATACAGTCTGTCTGCTATATACCATTATTGGCATTGGTGGTAAACATCCTAACTTTAACACTCGCATATGGACTGTCATAGCCTCCCACACACCCATATAGGTACGAACAAACTGATTACACTGTAAAATGTTTTCCTTCTGATTGAGCAGGAGTGTTAGGGCCTGTATCCTTATACACTTGTACAGTGATTAAAAATTGTCTTGCAAAACAAGTTGTTTATTATATTATATTTACACGCTTTCTCTGAGGGAACTTGACACTGAACACACTCGGCTATTCTGGCCGGCCGTGCGGTGAAATGGAAAAAATGTCTTACGACAATCAAATGTTTACTTGTTCATTAAGCTCCCATGGGCGAATCTAATCCACCGGGGAATAGAGGTGGCTTACCGGACGAACGAGATAAACAAAAGTTCCAGTTGATGAAGAGTCTATTGAAAATGTAATGTCTGGTTGGAAAAAGTTTATGGTCGCCAGGCGTGCGCCGGAAATATAGGAGCCAAACACACTCACTCCACCTCTGTGACTTGTTTCTAGATGACTGACTTCCCGCTCGGTAACGTGGGCTCGCCGTGGCTCACTGTCGCGACGTAATGGTACTAATTTATGGCATGACTTGCAAAAGCTATATTAGTGACTTGTTAACAACAAATAATACTCTCAAAAATTATATATATATATATATATATATAATGTATGTATGTGTGTGTGTGTGTGTGTTTACTATGTCTAGTGAATAAACTTTGTATACTGTAATTTGACTCGTCCAATATCGCTGTACAGCTATGTATTGAAAAAAATATCTTACGGATTGAACAAAACAAAACAAAAATAATCTATGGCTATCACCGGTTGTACTTGCCCCGGCGGTTCCTGCTCTTGAGCTGTGCCTGGTCGCTATGGCGACTGTGGGTGCACCCACGCCCATTAGTGTGCAGAGCCCCGATGCGTGTTATTATTGCTACGGCCGGACAAACTGTCTTAGGTTGGACGCTCACACTTCACATTATGCAGTATTTGTTTCAGCACCACGAGAAATGTAACCGAAGCTAGAGCTTAAGATATGTCTAAGGAAATACTACAATCTGATTCCCGAAATTTTACAGCAACCAGTTGCCTACATTGCTGAGTGCGCACCCAGAAATTGTCATTAGGAAAAGCATTTAGTTCGTTGCATGTTATGTAAAAAAGCAAAAACTAAAATAATGCTTTAAGTGTAAAATTAAATAAATTTTTATTATTCATAACGATTATTTGATGGACTGTCGTACTATATTATATTGCTATTTTTAAATTACCAATTTCTAGAAAAAATGTGAGAGAAAAATTGTTTTGAAATTTGTTACCGTGTTTATGTTTTGAAGAACAAGTATGTTACTAGCCAATAGACAGCTCCGATTTATTTCAATCCACGAATCGGAGTGCGCGTGGTATCTCTGTTAGGATGGTGGATTCTTTCTTGATGTCCGTTATTGTTTTTTCTCATGGATAAGTTTTCTGAAGGACTGTTTTGATGTCTCGTGCGAAAGAAGGTAATTAATAGTTAAAGGTAAATTGCACGTGAGGAGTTTTATCATTGATGTTGTTAATGCGTGACACTTGGAGTTAACGAATTACATGCCGTTGCGTTTTGTTTGTAAGCGTTAAACTTAGTTTGTTGTGTTTTATGTTGACTAGTATGCGCGTGGTCTACCATGACGCGTAAATTACGGATTGATGAGAAAAGGTCAGAAATCTATTCAGAAATTGTATTATAATACTCGCCGTTTGTCAGAAGTAGCGTATTGTTTATTGTGAACAGGGCGAATTATAGAAATCAACGGAGATTTTAAGTAAAATTAAAATCATGGAAGTAGGCGCCAATTTTTTTTTTGGGTCCCTGTACCGCTAACCATTTACTTTCGAGTATTGTGGTGGTAGCTTCCCACAGACTTCTAAAATTTATTTTACTAGTGTTAACTTAATATTTATTTATACATTGAATTTTTTGTTTACATCTATTTGTACATTATTTCGGTACAAAACGTAAACAAAAGTCCATGTGTAATTAAATTATATTGTAGCAATTCTTGGAGTTACTTACCTGGTGCTACTTATTATGACCACATGTATGGGAATTAATTAAAACATAATATAGTGTCATATGTGACTGTTGAGTTAGATATGCACATGTGTGTATGCCTCGGCTGTGGGGAATAAAATTTGGTTAACTTCCAAAAAAGAATCGACCAAACAATTATGAATGTATTTGGGAAACATGTTAAAATGATATATGCCAAATCATATTAGGACAAGTTATTAATAATCACATGATTCATTTCTATTATGTGAATTATATTCATTTAAATTCCAGCTCCTTGAAGAAAACAACTACTTATTGTCTTTGTGTGTACCAAATTACCAAATGTCCTACAACTCTGAATACTAGAATTACTGAACTAATCCTAAAATTAATTATTAAAGTTTAACCAACACTACACGTCAGAATAACCGCTGCTGAACATCTCTAGTTGAGGAGGTGGTGTGCACATACATACACTCGCAATTAGGCTACCGCCCGGTGGCGAGCTCTCTCAACTCTCCTTCACCCAACCAACTCCTTTTCCACTCCCTTCCTGAATTTACCAACCCCTCTCACAGATACCAATTCCTCCCTCAACACATTCCATTTCTCACAGACCTCACAAGCATGGACTGCCTACCCCGCTCCGTTTTCCTCCACACCCTCTGAAGGTTCTCACTGTTGTTTCCTCTTCACCTAAACACCCCCTTTCTTAGCTTGTAGTGTTAGCCCTCCCCCTCCTCCCTCTGCATTCACCAGCCTGTACATCCTGACTAACCGTTCAACTTTCCTCCTGTCCTTCAATGAGCTCCACCCCATTTCGTTCATCACTGATGGCCTATAGTTCCCTTCTTCCTCATCATCCTGCCCTTGCCTTCTCCACCTACCCTTCATCCATCTTGCTGCCTTTCTCTGCACCTTTTCCAGTTCTTGCAGCTCCACCTCCACATACGGGTCCCATACTGCTGCAGCATATTCTAACATTGGCCGTACCATTGTGCCATACGCCTTCTTCACCTCACAGCTGACTCCATTCAACACCCTTCCCAGCATACCCAGAGCCCTTCTTCCCTTTGCAACCACCCTCTCTACCTGTTTTTTCCACCTGAGGTCTCCCTGCAGTACAATCCCTAGATACTTATATTCTGCTGCTTCTTCTATCGCTTGTCCCTCCAATCTGTACGTGTCCCTACTTATCATCTTCTTCCTTGTGAACCTCACTACCTTAGTTTTTCTTACATTTATCTTCATTTTATTTTTTCTGGTCCACAACCATATCCTATCAATGTCCACCTGCAAATTTCCACCCCCCTCTCCCGTCTCAGCATATACAACACAATCATCTGCAAACAATCTGATTTTTCCTCTAATCCCCAAACCCATATCATTTACCATTATGGTAAATAACAAAGGACCCAGCACGCTTTCCTGTGGTACCCCTGACGTAACCCGTCTTCCTCTGATATTGCCTCCCCCACTTTCACCCTCTGCCTTCGCCCCTTGAGAAAGTCCCCTATCCATTCCACTACCCTCCTGTCTGGCATCAGCGCATCCACTTACCTCATCAATGTTCCATGGGGCACCGTATCGAATGCCTTCTCAAAATCTATGAAGCAGGCATCCACCTGCTTCCCCTCATCAACTACCTGCACCAGATCCTCTAATAACCCAGCCAGCTGAGTCTCACATGAGTAACCCATTCTGAAACCATGCTGGGACTCCTCCAACCAATGCCTATTGTTAGCTGTTTGTGCAAGCTAAAACTTATTTGTTGCTGAACTGAAGGATAGTTCCACTGCATGTGGTCCTACGGGGTGATAGATGTCCAGACGTTATCTGTGAACCAGGACTCCAGACGTCGAAACCAATTCAGTAGGAGGTAGATATCCTGATGTTCCGCAAGGCAGGACCCATAGCGTCAAACTCAGGACTGGAACACTGGACGTCAATGATGTAGGCAGATGCTCCTCCGACCTCTGGACAGCATAGAATCCTGTTGATTTGGATGGAGACGTCAGCTGGTCCTTAAACTGTGACCTCTTGAAACTGTCGCTCAGCTTTCGTTGTACCGTCGTCAAACTTTCACTGACCTAATAATCTTTGGGCGTATAAGTTTCCGTGGTACTATTATTTTCTTGTAGGTATTAGTTCATCAAAAATTATTTAGCTCTTCTTCTTTTAATAAGTTGCTGCATCAAATGAATTCCATTTGACAAATTTGCGGACCTAATATTCACATAATTCTGGAGCCTCTCGTGTGTCACGTCATTCTGCTAAGAAAGCTACTTTTAGAATGCATTTGGAATGTTCTAACTTACTGATTGTTCCTAATAAGAGAAAATTTGGTTATTTCCGAATGGTGTAGCGTGATTGAATGAGGACATTATTACAACGTTTCAACTAACAAAACACTTTCACTTTTATAGACAAATCTCGTGATTCAATGCAACAATTTTGTACACTACAAAACCATACAATTATCAAAATAAACCCTCATATGCTAAACCCATGCAAAACAGTTCGCGCATCATTTACGGTATTTACATTAAGTTAAGGATATTCATAGCATTATCATAACATTGGTAAAATTGAGGTGTCACAACATTGAAAATTGACGCCGTCAGGTGAGACACGAGATGAACTGTGACACAATAAACTTACGGTAGATGGGTGCCAGTGGTGTTACCCAGTCACCGCATTGTTGAGGCTCAGGGTTCTTGAGGATGCTGTGGGTTCTGTGTGTCCGTCTCACCCGAGCGTAGTTACAAAACACTTTTCATTACTAAACATCCTTACTAAACACTTTATCATTGAAAAATGGGGAGAGGTTGCTGTCACTTCAAGGAAAAACTTTAAGCCCTGTGATACTTGCTTTTATTCGTGCCAAGATTAACTTTATGCATGAACTTGAACGTGTCTAGCTAACTCCGTTAGGGTGCTCCCCAGTCTTCAATTAATGTAGCGCGCTCCTAGATGGATGACTTCTCTGTGGTGTTATAAAACACAATCTTCACAAGTCCACCCGCTAGAGTTGACTGCCGATTTTTCCTAAAAACAGGGTGCAGAGAATTACGTGTGATTATTTGGCATCCCTAACGCGGGCTCGTTGGGGCTCGCCATGCCGCATGTGGTTAGTGTGGTGACGGCCTATACAAATAGCTTGCTAGGACAGAAATATCACCGTACAAATTACATAAATGGCACAAATACATATGAAATAATATGGGACATGACATGGATGGTCAAGATAAACACACAGAGGCGTGAAAGCAAGCTTAGATGGCGCTGATGCAGTTGGATAAGATTCATAGCGGATCACGTGATGCAGATGAAATTTCAGTATTTCTCCGTAGACATGGCAAATTTGGGCAGACATGGTTATTAATGCTGGAAGAAATATTCTCCTGTTCATTGAGACCTCTATAGGCTGTTAGCGTGCCTGATGGTGGGAAAATCAAACTTGAACAAGACTGCGTGGTCATACATACAAAGCATCAATTACATGGAAAATACATGGAACCCTGAATGAAAAATACATAGAACCCTGAAGTAAATTATGGGGCACATGATTTTACACAAATAAGCCCTCAAAGCGCATGGATGGCACAGACATTGACTTGGCGGCTATTAACTACGTGGTCACTAGTGATGTGGCTGTAAAACAATTAAACATGAAAATTCCCCTTAAATACATACATGAAAATAAAGTCCTTAAAATTGCATGCAGTAATTAAACAGAAATTAGACTGAAACACCCTTAACATAGGTGGATGGCGCCTGATTCAAAGTTGCGCTGGCCATGTGGCCTCTCCGACATTTTTCTCCTCCTCGTTTACATTGAAAAAGCCATCTTCCTGCTGCTTTTCAATATAAACATTGCAATGTGACCAATAAACACAGCAAATATATTTCACCACCCTCGAAATTTAATGTCTGAGGCTGCAATAAAATATATGTATTAATGGTTAATGCCTGTTGGGAGAGCCTTAAAAAGTGCTCACTTTACAGTGAAAAGTCTATAGATTTCTAGTTTAGTAACGTGTCTACTTTTAAGCCGAGAAACTTAACTGTGTTATTAATTTTGTCTCTGTTACTACTAACTTATGAATTAATGTTTTTTCTGTGAGGAAATTCATAAGAAATGTTTTACCTAGGTTGAGATTTAATTTGTTGGCAGCGAACCACACATTTTGCTTTGTAAATGGTGTCTGTTTTTTTGCAAATGATCATGTACTGAGTATCCAGAGACTACAATGGTAGTATCATCTGGAAATAAAATTGGAGTTGTTAGGGTTAAGGCACATGGGAGGTTGTATAAATTAGGAAGAGTAGGGGGCCTAATATTGATCATTGTGGGGCACGATGTTTGATTTTTCCTGGATCAGAGAAGAATGAAGCAGTTTTTACTTTGATCCGCACGTGTCTGTTTTAAAGGTACTTATTAGTTTATTGGGTGTGCCTGAGATGTCATAAAACTTAAATTTTTCTGTAAGTATGTTCTGATTTACACAGTCAAATGCTTTAGTGAGGTTGCAAAAGATCCATTAGAGGGCATATTTTTATCAAGTGCATTTAGAATTCAATTTGTTATTTTGAAAAATTGTATAATTTGTTGAGGTATTTTTCCTGAAGCCAAACTGTAACCTGCATAGGCTATATTCAAATAGGAGCTGAATTACTTATTTAAGGCCGTATTCATAGTCGTTTTTAGTCCGGACTAAGGAAAGATCATCCTCCGACCAATATTTTTTGTATTCAGAGAGCATTATTGCTAGTCAGAGGATCATCTTACTTTAGTATGGCGTAACTTTTAGTCTGGATTGAGGGTAGAATTAATGAGGTATTAAGGTCAAAAAGAAACATGGCGAACATAAAATACGGCAATTTTGTTAATATTACATTGCAGTGAAAGCTAGATAAATTTTACGAAACATAAAAATTACATTTAAAGCCGATTCTGTCAATCTGTGTGTAAAAATGTGCTGACCTAATGAATGAACTGTTCCGTGAATAATAATTCAAAAGAAATATACCTTATAAGCTTAATAAAACATGAGTTTCTAGTTACAGCAATGCCTTTCTATTCTTGTGTCAATCAAATGCCTTCTCTGAAAACATATCCTTATGAGACGTGATATACACTTAAAGAGAATTTTAATACAAATCCATTTTTGTGAATATATACAGTAAAATATTTACATTTTAACTGAATGTAGTGGTAGCTCAATGGTATCGTCCTGGGTTGATATACAGAAGGTTGCGTGGTCGAATCTTGTCTTGTTATAGTATTTTAACCATTTTTAAATGTCTTTTTATAATGTATTTAGCATTACAATACTCATTTAATTTCATTATGAAGACAATATTTGCATAATAAAATGAAACCAGCCCATATTATAATATATGATAGAGTCATAAAACAAGGTTAAAATAAAATAAAGTGGTGTTAATGTAAAAAATAACGAAATTGCTATTCTCGCTTAGCTAAATATTGTGGACGATTGTAAAAAGAGATTGTAAATTAAACTGGATGAGTAATGTGATTCTGATTTGTTTACACGAACTGGGCAGAAAATACTTGGCATACTATTGAGAGCATCACTTTTGAAAGGAAATAATCAAAACTGTAGAAGTGTTGAAACTTTCTATATCACCTTTTACTTCCAAAATTACTTTGTGGTATATGTGTATATTTACAAAACTTCTACTTTTATTTTCAATTTAGCAGAAAATATAACTGATTATATTTTATTTGTTCTTGCGCAGATTAATGCTTATTGTAAATTACTGTTCAATTTGAAAAGGAAAAACATTTTAATTTTAAATAAGTTATATTGAGTTTAGCTCTATCTAGTTACTGTTTTATCATGAGTGGAAATTAACGTTTTATTTGAGACGAATAATCTGAAATGCATGTGCACGGTAAACATGGCAACAGTGTACTTCGGTGGTCCTTCTACTAAAATTAGTCTTGCTCTAATCAGTGTTTATGAATATGATATAGTTAGTCCACCCTTAGTCCGGACTAACCCCAGACCAACTCCAAGGGAGATCATCTCTGGATCATCCTTGGGCGAAGCTCTGACTATGAATAAGGTCCTTAGTGTATAGGTATTATTTTTCTCTGGTATTATTCTGGGTTCTGGTGAATATCGCTAATGTTTTCCTTTTTTATTGAATTTATTTATACCATTTGGATGTTACAAATCTCGAACAGTTATAGTCTCCTTGAACAAACCCTTTTCTCTTAAAGCTGGAGTCGCAAGAGCCCGACTAACATGACACGACAGTCCACATGATGTCAGAGGTCAACGGAATTTCATATTATAAATTATTCAGTGTGTTAGTTGACTTATTAAAACCCACAATAAAGTGAATGAAAATTTTGCTTTGACAATAGTATTTGAATTTACACCAAAATATAGAAAGTATTCAAAAACGAACCGCAACATTATTTTGGCAAAAAGTTGGTTTATTATTTACTGCAGTAGGGAAATATGTACAAAATGTTGTTTTCTAATGTTGTATTTACATTTTTGTGCACCCTGATGAATCCAACATCAGCAGAAAGTACAATTATAATCTACTTTAGTTGGAATGTCGGGGCTGGGGTTTTTTGGGCTGGCATCACAGTGACCTTGCGTTCCATTTGCTGCTACTTAAATTTTGTCATGTCGGGTTCGTCGGGGTATTGTGACTCCAACTTAAGTGGAAAGGGACTCAATTAAAATGTTACATACGTATAAGCAGTAAGGAAACAAATGACAGATAAATAAACATGCTCTTGCCATAAAACTATAAACTAATATTATTATTGATATATCAATTGTAGCCAGGCCTGTTTGCTTATGTTGTATTTTGTATGTGCTTATCGCTATAACTGGGAACATAGTAATAAATTACAAGCATTGCAGTCATAATTGGAAATCCAATTACAGTTTCTACACACAGGTCAGTAAGACAAATCAGGTTATCAAACACTAAGAGAGCATAGTAGTAAAATACTATGTTACATAGTACAATCCTTTTATGAATATAGATATGTTAGGCCTTGAGAAATTCAATTGAATTAAATGATATTCCGACACATTTTGATTGAAGTGTTTTTCCTGTATAACCTTAGCACCTCAGCATAAATATTCCCTGTGAATTACGTTTTATAAATTGAGGATTGGTTTCAAAAGTTATACTCACATTTAATATGATTTAGTGACCCGTTATAAATTTATTGCACATACATTTTACGTGTTTTACCGCATAAACACCCCAATTCATAGCCCTTCTCACTATCACAGTTTGTAGTATATACTGGAAATTACGTGAAACCCCAATAAAATATTTATTAAGTGTTATTAGTAATGACCATGTATAACATTTGTAGGTCTTAATTTCTTGGTTTTTTGGAAAAGTCACTATTCTTAATAATTACTGAGATATTAGGATAATGTTCATAAATGATAGTAACATCGTAGCTTTTCACAACATTTAAGATGGGTTAATTTAATAAAATTAGATGGAAATTGATTAAATATTATGCCAGTCATTAATGGCTTTAATGATGCACGTTAGTTACGGTTTGGTTTTTGTCCTGTCGGAGGTTTGGAATGTACAAGTGCTTAAATGCGTGTTTTATTGCAATTCATGTTGTTTGGTTTGTTAACTCTAATAATTGTGTGAAATTACGAGTGTTTCAATGCTATTATAGCAAGGGAAAAGTTAAATTATAATATTTGTATGGTGATAAGTGTGTCTGTGTAATGTCGTCAAATGGATTAACGTTGTATTGTGCCTAATCATGTATGTCGTATGAATGGCGAGTGATTCAGTGAGTAGTAACCAAATTAAATGTAACTTTACAATAGTAGCGAGAGCGATGAAGATCAGGGAAATTGCGGGGTACAACGAGTGTAAAATATGTAGGTTTTTGTGATTAAATGTTACCCCACAAATTACCTCCAGTTCATAGTCCTCCCCACTGTCGAATTTGTAACTTGTATTAGTAGTATTGTCAATTTTGGTATAGTTCTGTTAGATCTTCGTGCAATTAAATGTGCTTTCATGATAAAATATTAAGTTTATATCAGAATGTCACGAAAAAACGTTAAATTGCAAAACGGCCTAACAAAACAATACCTACATTCACAATATTATCAGTATATAATGTATGATATTCAAGCGTAGCCCTCTTGCAGGGAAAAATACTGTGCAAGCATAGCCAAACATTATGCATAGAGCCAGAGTCTCAGTGCCAGCAGGGGATTAAATTCCCAAAACAGTGATTCAAGGCGCACCAGCAATAATTTTTTTTGCTGTGATGCGAAGAGTCACTCATCAACGAAGCTTCGAGTTTCCCCAGAAATGATTTTCATGCACAGCTCATTTGCACTGAGAAAGAATGTGTATAGTTGATTCACAGTAACTTTGGCCTTTTCTAAAGCCCTGCCAAATTTCTACTTTTGGTTACTGATTACGTATCCTTCCGCTACACGTAAACATAAACACTGTCATGTGACTTCTACTTTTATAACTGTTGAGTGCGTTGTTTGCTGTTTACAGCTGTTCAAAGAATGCTGTCATGTTTCCTATGAATGTGCACAATTTAGGCCTGTAACAATATTTAGGTGGGCTTTTAACTATTTGTTACACATGATACAGCACGTTACACATAATACTATAATGTACTATTATGAGATTGGAAGGGAACGTTTGTAAAGATAATGGTTGTGTTATCTGCATTTTGAGAAGGCCTTTACGTGCATCTGAGACACGCTGATACAATTGGCATTATGTCATCGTTGATAAGCTCGCGCATAGCTCGTTCCCTTTCAAATGTGTCGTCGACAAAACTGGAATGTCCTCTAACTAAAGAGGTTTCCTCAATGCTTAACGTGCCTGACGTGGAAACAGATGATTTCTCCATGTTAATTTCTCTCTATACGCGCAACAAGCTTCTCAGAAAGTATGGTTCTCCAAAATTAATATTACTCATCGCACCTCCTTGGTGCTAGGCTTGCTAAAGTTCTATGCGTTAGGTCATCATGTTGTTGCGCCAAATAATCTATAATGTACTATTATAAGATTGGAAGGGAATGTTTATAAAGATAATGGTTGTGTTGGTGTTGTGAATTTAGATTAAGTTGGAAACTTGTGTAGCTGCGTGGTTCGTACTTTTGCCTGGAATATAACTGACCTACAGCAAATCAAGGAGCCTACTTTTCTTCATAACATTACATTAAATTAAAATGTGGACTTTTAATACGATGAGGAATATATAATTTGAGATACTTTAGGAAGGCTGGCTCACACATGCCAAAGAGAAACATGTGGATCCCTTGTGGAATACCTAGGTCAGCATTCATTAATGATCAACTTGAAATATTTAAATTTAATATTAAGACACACATTAGTAAATCAAGACACCTTTAAAAAAAAAACATCTTACAACTAACATACACATTGAAATGACAGAATACCCTTAGACATCATTTTTAATGAAAGGAACATATTTAAGTTTACTAACCCTTCAAGCATATTAAATTCAAAGAAATAGAATAACACTCAAAATTCATGCTGTCAAATACTTATAAGGAATTTTCCCAAAGAAATCAGATTGAGAATTACTGCTTTGAAAACCTGAAAATTCACTATGAAGAGCGTACCAAAATGAAATCTGTTTTAATACTACTGCATGCCATTTTGCAGACAATATTCAGATAGTCACTCTCTTTTCATATAATAATAAATGACTGTACTCGGGGTAGAACACGAGAATGAAATGGCCACTGGAAGTGTTCACCAAGGAAAGTCCATTTAAACATTTATCACAAAAGTGATACTGCAACAACAAACTAAACTTGACTTCCTCGTTAAAACAGTTCCTCGACAATACACATTAATATTTAGCCACGGCGGCATTTGTTACTACTGTGGCGGCAACAACAGTAGTATTTAACCTGGAGTTATTAATATGCTTTTGGAATAAAAATTAAAACGAAGTGACAACCAGTCCAACAAAACGACACAGTCAGTTCAAACATACAATTGTGTCGCTTATTGTACATAGCATCGACAAATGTAAAAAATAGTGGTGAACATGAAAACACATAGGCCTACTGTAGCATTTATTCCGCTAATATTTACATGCATTGGTACTTACTGGTTTGTAGGTTTATTTTATTTATTTAAATTTATTTGGTTGAACTTAGTATTTTTTTTTTTGGGATTGTGGCAGACATTCAAATCACAGAAACATAAGCTCATTATACAGCTGTGTTCAAACACCTAGTGCGAAGGTACAACGTTATGATACGTTATGCGACGAGCTGTGTCATGTCATAGCATCTAAAATATGTTGTTGCGTTTAAGTAACATATAATATGTATTTTAACAATATCTCGTTTCAGTTGTAAATTACAATCTCAAACACCATTATTGTTGCTGTAATTAGTATGAAATATTCTGAAATTATAAATAACAAAATTTATACTTTTCCTGATAGGTAGGTGGTACAATCTTCCAGAGAGAGAGAGAGAGACAGAGAGAGAGAGACACACACTCTCTCTCTCCCTCCCTCCCTCCCTCCCTCCCCCTCTCTCTCTCTCTCTCTAACCAAATATTATAGAGACTAATACCAGTACAGCTGGCGATTTTCCGTGCGAAAAATGATTGCTCTGCGCTCTTGCTTATGTTTTATATATTTTTAATGATTTTTAGTGATTCACGTTCATTGAATTACCATAGCAGGTGGCATTTGCATTGTGTATAATTGTTTCAGTTAGACTATTAGTTCTGCAAAATCTATTTCATTTTCGGATTTGCTTTTCCACTAGCAAAAAATACCTTTGTAGTATTTTTACTCATTATTTCCAGCACATACATAACATGAAACAGAAGTTTCTGAAGTTTGACATTCATGTTCTGGTTTAAGCAATTTACTAAACAAAACCTCACTTTGAATTGAAAATAAAAAAGGGATGAGAGATCCAACACTGGCCAGTAAGACAAAAATAATTGACAATATGTCCTTGATTTAAAAAAAAAGGGTAGCAATATATATTTAGGATTAATTTTCACTTGTTTGGGACTTGCAAAGTCCTGGATCACAAACATATAATCGGTACAACAGCAGCTTTCAAGAAGCTAATTTCCAAAAATATTTTACTGCATGTGAACTAAACCTATTTGTTCATTTTAAATTTTTGGTACTTATACTCTGAAATGCACATGAAATCAATATTTAGCTAGAGACTCATACTTGCTAAAGCAACAAATTTAGTTTTATCACTTTATTTTTGTATTGAGGAAGGTCACTAATTTTGTTTTTAGAATATAATTCTTATACAAAAATTACCAACACAATAATATTAATTTGCGATAGATGTTATGAAACAGTATGTCAAAAACGTATGTGTGTTGTAAGTTAGGTATTAGGCCTAGTGAGGAAAAACAAGCATATATTTTTAATGTATTTCTGTAGCATACACACATGTACAAAAATTAAAAACAAATCATGTTTAATCACGGTGTATTCCAGATCTTCAGATGCGTCCCGAACATTACAAGGTAAATTTTGCAGTTATTAGTGTAAAGATTGTAGAGTTCACTTATTATTCGAGATTTTTGGCATTAAATACCAACTTTAAAAAAAATAAAACTACTGTACACACATTAAGACACCTGTACTACAACATAAAATAAAAAGCAAAATGTTCCAAATAAAATACTTTCTAGGAATACTGCATTTTGTGCACAAATGCACTCGTTATGTCCACTGTGTGTATACACAGATTCAAAGTGCGCCAGTGTTTGCCACCTCAAGCTGCTATGTTCGCTGCTGCTGCTGTTTACACACTTGCCTGAGTTGTTCGTATACAGCTGTCCTGTATTAGTCTCTATTGTATTTGATTGAACCTTCATTCCGGACGGGAAAAAACACCAGCCTACGCACGGGAATTTGCGTGGATATTTTTAACTGCAGCTATGAAATGTGTTTCCGTCAGTGCTACCTAACAATACAAACATATCAATTGGCAATGTTTAACTTACAAATAGTATACATAAAAAAGAGGTTAATGTGAACAATTTTGTACCGGCCATTGCCAACACGTCGCTGCTCTCGCTGTTGTTAATTCATATTTAATACGAAATAAATATTAGAAGTTATATAAGATACTAAGGTAAAGTTTCATTTATTCAATATTAGAGTACTCTAAAGTTAATCACAGTGTAAAATATTTGTGGAATACAAGTTATTGGAAAAACAGGTTGACATATTACACCTAGGTTGTTTTTTCAAAGGTCAATGGACTATATGTGTTTTGCAATGTAACAAATTTTCATGCTATTTGTAA
Organism: Dryococelus australis; assembly: GCA_029891345.1. Classification (NCBI taxonomy): domain Eukaryota; kingdom Metazoa; phylum Arthropoda; class Insecta; order Phasmatodea; family Phasmatidae; genus Dryococelus; species Dryococelus australis. Next base: position 30,499,381 of record CM056996.1, read on the forward strand.
TATTATTGTATAAGGAAAACGTGTTTAATGGCAAAAAGATACAACTGAACATTACCTAAATTGACAATGTTACCAATACATTTTACAAATACGATAGTGGGGAGGGTTATGAGCAGGAGGGAAATTGTGGAGTAAAATTTTATTACAAAAACATAAGCCTACATATTTTTAATTTTTTTTACCCTGCAATTTCCCAGTTCTTCATAGCCCCCCTCACTATCATATTTGTAGCTTTTATTGGTAATATAGTCACTTTAGGTAATGTTCTGTTAAGTCCTTTTGCAATTGAACATATTTTCGTGAATAAATATTACATTAGGCACTAATACATTTTTGCCAAGTCACCTAGGGCATATGTGTACAAAATAAATTATTTTTGTTTGTAGTCAATAGTGTGTACCATGAGTAATAGATGGGCCGAATAAAATGTTGGCTTCTTGCATGGTCTGTTGCAGTGCAATTTAGTTCTACTTCGCTGATGTTGTCAGTGTTGGAAAAACATGGTATTAGAATGTTTTGGTCCTGAAAATAGGCCAGGATAAATGGTGAGAGTCTGCGTGGAAAACAGGGAAAATTCAGGGAATTCCAAAATGATATTACAATGGAACCTTTAGGATAGCTGAAGCTAGTGTTGGTGTCTACCTATGTCCAGAACCAGTCATCGCAGTGCACAGGGTTTAGTCTATCCAGGCAAGATTGTCTGAATTTCTATAAACCCCAGTGTGGTACTATGAATTTTTTAATTGGGCTGAATTAATTTATGGGTGTAAAGTCTACTGAATTATATCTAGCTTTTGGAATGCAGATATCTGCCTTTTCAACCTATAAAGAAGTCTGTTTATAAATTAGTGTGTTACAGAACAGAGCTAACCACCACCACCACCACCCGATAATGTGAATAAATTATTTTAATGCTGAATTCTGGTTTTCATTGCATTAAGTGGATTTAAATGATTTATTTACTGATAGTAATTAAGTAGCAGGTGTGCACACATGCATCAGTGTTGTTTGTACCAGTCTTAAGATTTGCAAAAATCATTAACCAGTATCAACCAGAAAAATCTCCACTAACATTGTGTACGAAACAGAGTAAAAACTTTATATGCACAGCTTCATTTTGTTGATGCGGGGGGGGGGGGGGAATCTATATGCTCTGTGCTATGGTTTAAGATGCTGGCTTTGTTTAAGTGCCTGTTAAGTGATTTTGTTTCATTCTTATCCACTGTAAGAGTTGTAATAAGTTATGCAGGAAAATTATTTTGTGATCACTGAAATGAAGATGCTTGTATTTTTTTTAAAGTGGGAGTTGTAATTTCCTGCTGGTTGGTAAAGGTGAGGCATTTTCCATATATATTGTTGGCACCATTTCAGGTACTTCAACAAAACATTTCACAGGATTGTGTGTTTTGAGCTTTGTACAATGGGCTATTTTGTGTTAATACAGTTCAGACATTCTATAATCATGACTATTGCTTTTCTGCTACTTGGTTACCTTTTTTGAAATATAATTTTCAGCAATAGTAAAGTAATTGAAAGAGTATGCCCGAAGCACATAGTAATCTACATTGAGTAAGATCAGTTAACAAGACTAGAAATGTGTTTTTACATTGCAATTTTAAATGGGCGTCATGTGGCACCTGGTAGTTATGTATTGTAGTTCTTGAATGTCTTGCCTGTGAATGGTTATCAGTGATACTTGTAACTGTTGTCTTAAAACAAATTTGCTAGTGTGAGGTATCTGGTTGACTGCTTTAAGTGATGCTTGAATAAATTTTGTGTAGTAATTATTTACGATTGGTTCAAGAGTAGTTGTTGGTGTGCAGGTGTTGACAACATGAAGTTCATGAAAGGTGAAAGGGTGAGAGCGAAATGGCCAGGTTCAAGCAAGTACTTCTTGGGAACAGTACTTGAGGTTGGGGACCACAAGTGTGAAGTCAAGTTTGATGAAGGAACATCTTACAGCATATTATTAAAAAATATTTTTGTGAGTATGTGGTCATGGACATATTAAACTAAAATTGCTTTCAAATTCTTGTGTGTCTTTTTTAGTAGGAATTGTACTCTAAGGTAATTTGGTTTTTATATAACCCAGGATTTTTTCTTTCCAGAGAGAAGCTCCAGCATCACCTGGTAAAAAGTCAGCTAACAGCATACCTGATCATTCACCAAGCCGAAAGACTTCTGTCGAGCGTTCCTCTAGGAAATCTTCCATAGAGCGTACTACACGTAAATCTTCTATGGAGCGTACTACACGCAAGTCGTCAGCAGAGCGTATATTACGTTCTTCAACAGAGCGTTCTGTACGTAAGCCTTCGGCAGAGCGGCAGCCACTCAAGCCTGCCGACCGCTCTCCATCTCGCTCTGCAGGCAGAGCACTGTCCAAGCCTTCTCAGGAGTTGCAGAGTCGCCCGGGTGCTGAGACCCCAGTACCTCACTCACCTAGTCGACCAAAGAGTGCACGCTTGTCTAGGGCTCCTGCAGTAGCGTCTCTCAATGCTAATTCCCGCCTGTCTTCAGACAACTTGCCATCACTAGAGTCATCCATCAATGAATCTGCTGGAGATAGAGACAGTCAGTTGGTTGACTCCTACACTCAGTTTCAGGACAGAACGAAAGGTATGAATGCCATCTTATTATTTTTCAAGTACACTTGAAATTAATTTTTGATGAAACAGTTACCTACAATTTATATGACAAAGTTCATAAAAACATGTAAAACCAAAATTTTTACCCTAAGGGTAAATAAATTTGGTTTTATAGGTCAATGTACAGACAGAAATATGAAGACAATTACAGGAAAGACTTTCTGGTCTGCTAAATGAAGTTAATTTCCTATATTTATGTAAAATTTGGACTTATCTAATTAGGCCCAACAAGTTCATTTGGTAAGAACTCAAAAATTGTATTTTTATCATATTTTTTGATAAAAGTCTATGATTTATTTGAAATGAATATTTGATAAAGTATTATAAAAAATATGTTAAAAGTTCTCAACGTAATATTTTAGGTCAACTTATGAAGCTAACCAATATATACACAATTATTGTTGCTATTCAATAATGAAACTGAGATACAAGTTACCTTTCATTTAGCATTGCTAAATGAAAATGTTTCTACCAGACATTTTAAGTGCAGCGACACTGGATGACTTGCTGCTACACGCATCTTTGCCCAACAGACATCATTATTGGCAATTTTCTTGTGCTCACTTAAGTTTTTTCTCATGTTACTAGTTGTGCGACTAACTCCACCTTGTGAAATTTTTGCTGAGCTAAACTGCAAAATATGTAATTTGCATCAATTACATCAACTGAAAAATAATTACACATATCACGTAGACTTTTTTTCACACCAAAATAAATAAAATCCTCAGTAACTTGAAAAATTTAAAAGTACCCAAGTGCACACTTTTACAAAATAGAGAGAGAAATTTTTGTTAAAGGTAATTACTAAAAAAAAATTCCTTTCAATCTTGACTATCTCAAAGCCGAAAATGTCACAAACAGGAAATATGTATGGCTCAAAAAATGTACTTGTCCTTTATCTAACTTTTTATTTATCACTGTGTTATTTTGATGGATAATTTTTATTATTTCCATTACATTTTGAACTAGTTGAAAGAAAAATCCTGTAAAATGGATGTCTTCGGTGTGGCAATGTTGTGCGGCGAATCAGTCATGAAAATATGGCACCACTGGTGGGTACTGTTAACATTCTGCACATTACTAACATGGCTGCCGACGTACAAAATGTGGTGTTTTCTCACACAATAAACTCATTTTGCAACTGTTTGTTAATCAATCAGTTTCCATCTCACTCGCTTAAATTTGCAGGCGTACATACATGGTGTGTAATTAATGATGTCAAATCCTGCATTGGAACAATTCCTGGTTACAGTGTGTAACTAGTTTAGTATGCCATGGCTACATGATAGAACTGTAAAAGCAGATGACTGTGAGTGAGAGTGCTTTTAAAATCATTTGATAAGTGTGGATCTGTAGACCATACTTTTATGGCAATCTCATATAATAAATATGGTGCCTATTGTGTTGTGTGTTTTGTTTACAACACATTTTCGTTGTCCATGGGTCGGTGCAGTGATAAGCAAGTATGTAACTGAAAAATTAACCCTCTCATGCATGAATTTTGTTGAGTGCACTTAATTATTTTAATACATTTTAAAATAAGTAATGTGTACATTGAGCACAAATTTTTCAAGAATTTTAATATTGTGATTTCTGTGTGAAATAGAACTGCCTCATATGAGGCTTGTGTGTCATAGTGGTGTTTTTGTCTTCTTGGATTCATAAGCCTCATACGAGACAGTATGGTTGTATACAAAATTTGAAACAAGATAAGCTCAGTTGTTTATTTTATTTATGTACTGAACACGTAAACTTATTAAACTAACTTTTATTACAAGTATAACACTTTTGTAAAACAATTAACAACATTGCAAATAATTTTTGTATTTTATATAAAGAAAGGAAGGTATGCTAATGAAGATTATGGCACTTAGCCAACTTCAGTTAAGTATTGTAATATTTATTACAAATAATACAACACTAAATTAGTATTACTGTACGTACAATTAATTAGGTTCATATTCATATATGTATTATATAGGCCTATACAAAATATATGTGTCAATGTTATTGACACTTAGCCAAACTTTACTTCTGGAACGAAATGCAGTAACATTTATTACAAATACAACACTAAAATAATATTACAAGTAATTATTTTAATATTTTATATACAGGCTAAGAAAGGAAGATATATTTTGAAGTTACTGACACATAGCCAAACTATTTCAAGTAAGAAACACAGTAACTGACTTGAAGAGATTTTATTCCCTCTTATTATATTTGGTGAAACTTATGAAAACACTCGGGACAAAGAGGTTCCTTGCATCTCATGCACCTATACCAAGTTTTTTCTTTCATTCCCGTAGATGACACACCAATGCATATTTAGCCTCAGTTTCTTCAGGAAAGTGTCCTCCACCATCCTTACGAAGTTCTTAAGAAGCCTTGTGGTATACTCTCTTTTTTCACTGCTAACACAATTTCTATTGAGCTAGGCCTACCTCTCTTGCTTTGCTTGCCTTTGCCAGTGTATATGAGAAGTTGCAGTGCTCAATTTGAATTCTAGCAAATCCATATTTTCTTCATTATTCATTCTCCAAAGTAGCCAACAATATACAACAGTGACCTGTAGGAAATGGTAGAAGATACGCATGCACCAGTGTTTGTCCCTTACTGTGTGGCAGTTAAGTCCTACGAGCGAATCCATAAGGTCTACTCCTCCCATGTGTTTGTTGTATACCTCAATAGAATAAGGCCAGGGAATGACTTCGTATTTTCCTTCTTCATATTCCATCTTGTGTTGCCTAGTGGCACTACTCCAGCAAATGTAGAAGCAACATGTACTGCAGAACTATCATACCAGCGTGTTATAGAGATATAGCTCTTTTGGGATGTGCATACAGAATGACTGCCACGTGGCTGTTTCATTAGTTCAGTTATTGAAGTCAATTTACTGTCTGCTCCTGCAAGACGCTTTATTCTAATTGTCCCTGAGGCAAAAATCCCCAACTCTTTCAGTTTATTCAACAAAGCCACAGATGTGAATAAGTTATCAAAAAACAGTTTGTGATTTTTTGAAAGCACTGACTCACATAACCTGACTACCACATCACCAATGACACCAAGTTCACTGGATTGCTTCTTCCTTCCTGGGTTACCTTGATAAATCTCAAAATCTAGCACACAACCAGAAGTTGTTGCAAATACCCATACCTTGTAACCCCAAGGGTGTGGCTTGTTTTGAAGGTATTGTTTCAGACTCAATGCCACCTTGAAGGGAATCATCGTCTCATCTGGTTCTATTGCATCTCTGAAAGCATGCCTCAAATTTCAATGACTGGCCATAGCTTGTATAGTCTATCGTTGCAGTCAGGAGGTTTTTGGAAATTATGAACAAAATATATGTATTTCCTGATTGTAGAAAACCTGGAATATCACATATTCTCTGCCACTGGTGGCAAACACATCCCATGCTGTGGGGACCAATAGTGCTGTAACCTAGAGTATCGTAAGAGGTAATCACCAAGTTTATACCTAGAAAGACCTGAGTTCCCCTCACTTGAGGCTGTATGTTTCATGAAAGAAATGAAGAATAAAATATGTCTTTAGAATTATATTCTTATTTTACAATAAAAATACATACACTAAAACACTATGAAATAATTTTACTTACCAAATTAACCTACAGGAGGTCACAATAACAAACTGTCAAAATTATAACTTGTAAGAAACTAGCAAAACATGGTTGCCCAAGCTGCACTATAAAGTGATGGAAGTGACACTAAGTGATATCTGTTGAGAGTTGTAAGAACTATTTAGTCCTTCAAAGGGAGCTTCAGTGGATCAGTAAACAGAACAAAATGTGTAATAAGTTTAGCATACTAATTATGAAAGCATTATATTTTTCAACTAATTAGTAGCATCATTTGAGGCACTTATGCATGAGCGGGTTAAACCTCTATAACCATTGAAAACTTAATACAGTTTAATGTTTTAAGGGCTTACTTAAATATAGGTCGCGTATGGTATGTTAGAAAATTTGTAGCCAGGCTTGTTAACAGTTCAAGTATATATCCGTATTAGGTTGTTCAGTGTCGTTTGTATTGAAGATTTATTATTATCTTAATTATTTCATAGTCAAACCATCAGTGAATGCAATTTTTAGCGACTGGAATGAATAATTTTTACGATGGATACTAAAATAAAATATTTGAAAATTGATAATAGTGGATATTTTCAGCTTTAATATATAGCGATTTTGCTGGGGCCGGGAAAAGTATACGTTAATTCAGGTCAATCAACTCATGCGAGTTCGGTGCAGGTTCAGCCTATTTGGAATACTAAAGAGCAGTTGCTGTGCAACAAAAACCTCAAAAATTCATGTGAATGTGGATAAGGATTTATATTAATTAACCGTTCTATTCTCGGTTCTTCGATACCTGTAATAATAGAGGGTATAGAGGTATCGACTTTGACATCCCTAGAAACTGGTCATCAGGGCTTGTCATGGACACATAAAAATGTGTTCCACACACAAATCCATTTAACATACCCTTTTGTAGTCTCTTCAATTTTTTTATACAAGGGGATGGACGAACACAGTTCCGTATTGGGATACTGGAATGATGAATTGATTGCTTTATTTATTCTTAAAAGTCACTGCCAATTCTGCAAATGTGGATTATTATGTAATTAAATAGGCGTTGCACAACTTCCGTACATAATACAGTGCCATTTCTTTAATTTATCTTGTCAATTGTTGTGTAGAGCGACATGCTCACTGTGACGTTGAACATTCCACCCATGCATTTGAAAAGCTGGCGGGTCTTGCCCGCCACGTCTTTTTAAACGTCATGTGACAAATTTATGTACACAGTAATCATACAAGCAAGTGTAATGAAATTTAAAATAAATATCATTAAATCAAATTTCGCTCAACACACAATCCATCGCAGACATAAATAAAATTAAATGCTGATCACTAGGGACCCTGAAAGATGGTAAATAAAAACTACAAATATTGGTGCAAAAAACTTGAAACTGTGTAAAAACTTCAAAATTATTAACACGTAGTAACACGTTACACATAGTAAATTTGTGAAACTAAGCAAATAAATGCAGGAAAATAGAAAGCTCACCCTTCTCACTTTGGTACACAATATAGGATGTTCCAGGTGGAACGTATACTGGGCTTCAAAATATTTTTGTGTTGAAAATTTGTTACAGATTCCGTCGATTTTTTGGCCCATTTTGGTGAATCTTTTGTCAATGTTTTATTCATTTCATCAAGAATTTAATTGAGGAAAAAATGGTTTGGTAATAGCACAAAAAGAAAATTGTATATATTTGGTCAAAAAAAATGCAAGCACTCGCACATATTTCATATTGCAACAAACTTTAGCTACACAAAAGTAAAGTAACATACACTTAATCGGAAAATGCAAGTGCTGTTATTAATTACTACCACTTTACTTGGCTTTTGGTTTGTTCTTTTGTCAGTCATTATATACAATACAAAGAACATCATACAATTCAAATAGTGTACCGTTTGTAATAAGACGAAACAAACTATTTCTATTGAAATATTACAGGTTACACATTAAAATAATATTCAATGTTTAAATGAGCAAAGCAATGATTATAACTGCTGCCAATTGTATAAAATAAATGAAATAAGTTTAGTTTTAATGGCTTGAAAAACAATTACTAGTTTCCCCAAACATATTCATCTGTATACATGGTTGTGAAATCATGTGCAATTGTCATTTTAATAATCTTGCACTGTTTCTTGGAAATTGCTAATAAATTAAATATGTAAGTGTCCGACCAGTCATAGCTCAGTCCTTTTTAGATTCACAATATCTTGTCCCAAGTGTCTAGCATCTGGCTGTCGGATTAGTTTGCTACTGTACTTTGAAACACATTCTTGGCTTTAAGCTGATACAGCATGCAAAATAGGATATTGCAATCTTACATTAATTTGCGACGACTAGTAAACTAGAAGTTCTCTATGCCTTTGAAGTGCAGGGAAACAGAGCAGTTCTGAATAGGATTCAGGCGGACGCGTCGGTCGATTTCGTCGCCATCTAAGTAGAAGCTGTTCTCAGCAGTTGAACGGAACTCCAAGCGGATGAGACATCATCCTTTTAATCAGATTATGGCGCTCTTCCGTCGTGGAAACTACCTCGTCCAGTCGTGTAGCCATCATCTCCAGAACATAATAATTTTTTTATTTCTCCAGCCAAACGTTCTACTCAAAAAATGTTCCAAGCCAACACAAAGACAAAATCTCCACTTAGCAACCATTCGTGAGATCAGCATTTTATATGGTCATAAAATTGTTCTCCATGTCAACACGTAGTGTATGAGAAATTTAGTAGGAATTCATTAGCTTGTATGTGTGTTGAAAACAAATCAAACATTTATAGTCCATTCCCCATTGGAAGCAACTTTCTCATAGCCCTGCTAAATATCTACTTGCAGACCCGTTTCGTATTCTTCCGCCAAATGTAAACAAACATTGCCATGTTACTGCCATGTAATATCTGTCAAAATCAATGTTTACATTCCATTGTGTGTGTACATATGTTCGTATACTTTCGCTACACCTAAAAATAAACGTTGAAATGTGACTTCTACTTTTATATCTGTCAAATGTGTTGTTTACTGTTTACAGCTTTTCAAAGAATTCTGTCATATTCCAAAAACCATTCCGTATGAATATTAACAGTTTGGCCCTACAACATTATTTAGGTCAGCTTTATAATATTTTAAAAAGGTGTGAATTAATGCCAATTCTTATGGTTACGTTTAACATATTTGTTTTCCACTACATAGCACATTACACATAATGCACGTTAATATTTTGCCATGACTGTGTTAAACACTGTTACAACTGCAGGGTAATGAACTGCAGTATTTAACTTTTTGTTATTGATATATGTTGTGTTATTTCTTTGAAAGGACGGCCTCAGTTCGAATAACGAAGGAATAACCAGTCCAACGAAAAAGCGACATTAAAATCAAGCACACAACTCTTGCCGCTCATTTTTGTCATACAAACTTAAATTATAGCGGTGAACATGCACTCAAATAAGTCTACCGTAATTTTTATTCCGTTCATATTTCTATGTATTGCTACTTACTGTGTATTAGGTTTATTGAAATTTATTGGGGGTGGATTTGGTTATTTTATTGGAATTGGTGTTAATTCACGTTACATAACTGCATTTCAAACAGCCAGGGCAAAGGTACAACGTTGTGATAAATAAACAGATGTGGATGTAAATAAATAACTTTGTCATATATACAGTTCACATTTAAAAAGTATAAATATTTCACATCAAATATTTGAAATCACATGCACACACAGATCAAGCGTAATGATCACCATGCAGCCATGTCACACTATTTCACACACAGCGGTTAACAAAACACACTGTAACAGTATATTTATCACTGCTGTGGAAACACAGATTTATCACATCATAACTTGCTTAGGTGGGTTTAAAAAATACGTCTACAAACGTGATGTGGTAATTTGAAGTATTTTTCGGAGTAAGTATAATTTATGCTTCGTTTGGTAAAAAAGCAACATTCCTTGTCATGGCTCGCCACGTCTGCCAACTTCACTATGTTTCTGCCTGGCCATCATATCTAAATATATTAAAATAAGTATTCCAACATTAAAATCTCTTTTCAGTTGTAAATTAAAAATTAAAAAATCATCATTTTGCTGTAATAAGTATGAAGTATGCTACAATTGAAAACATCTATAATGTCGTTGCTTACTAGTAAAGTGAAATTTCCTGAATTTTCTAGACAGGGTCCGTAACTTGTTTGTATTGTAAGTCTTTTACAATTCATTTTACAGGATTGCCACCCTTTTTCCATTCGAAAATTCCCTGATTTCCAGACAAAAAGAACCTTTTTTTCCCTGACCTTTTTCTAACTTTGTCTTTCTGCAAGGATTGGCGCCATTGCATTATAACACACTTTTAAGCCAAAACACTTCTAGGATCTTACAACATTGCTGGCCCCATAGATTGCAAAGCAATACGCCTAAACATTTGTCCACAATCAGTAAAACAATTTTATATAATTCTGGCGGTGGTGCACAATTGATAACAGAACTGCCAAATATATCATGTATATTACAGAATTCCCGACATTTAGCTAACTTGTTTGAAATTCCCTGACACTTCCCGGGAGTCTTCTTTAGCCTCCAGAGCAGCTACATGAATTATTTGCCTTGAGTATCGAGCTGAAGTTAGCCTCAGCTCTCTTGGTATCAGACAGCTGTATTCCGTCTTGTTTCAGCCATCAATTATATAAAAATTTCGTGAAATAACTCTGCCTAACCTCAAAGACTTTAATTCAAACATTAACAAAATAATCAAAAGAAAATTACTTACATGAAAAAAATTACTTACATAGACCATACAGAAAGTTATAAAATAAAAATATATTAATATTACATTCCATCAATCTTCTTAGTCATAAAACAATCCTGTATTCCAAATTAGAGTACAAATCACGTCTTTAGCTTCAAGGCAAAACATACTTATGTTACAAAATTACAAAACACATTCCAAAACATAAAGAAACATGAAATAATGATTTAACAATAATAAAGTTACTCTGTCTGCAAATATATGTTGCAGTGCTACCTTCCCATGATTAGACGGCAAAAGGTGTCGAATAGGCACATATATTTTATCAGTTTATTCAAAAGATGTGTGTCTATTGAAATAAATCAATATAAATCCTCAGGTTTCCTCGCAAGAGGTTGTTGAAAATGAAATTTACACTTATATTATTAGTCGCTCCATGTTCAAACAACTCTTGTTGACAAGGGGTCAAGTATATGCTTCTGGGCATATAATTTTATTCGGGGAGATACTGTCCCTTGAGTTAAGTAAATATTATGTTTTAAAATCATGCTAATTGTATGCCAGTTATAATGAAACACCGAACTTATGGGCAGAAACTACTTTTAATCACAAAAGAAAACATTTTTTCAAATAATGATTACTCGTTAAAATTTCCGGCGAAACCATTTGCTTTGAAATTCAAGAGGTGATAAGTGCAACTATTTTGAGCGACGCATAATCTTGATATAATTCCTATGTTCGCCAGGCATACATTTTTTCTAGGCTGCCATGTTTAAGACAAGTGAAGTGGGCATGGCAGAGAGAGAGGACGTGCTTTATCTTTTGTTAGACAACTTCCCCTCTCGTAGGCATGTGAGGGGAGGAAGGAAGATGCACTGCAGAGAGAGACAGAAAGAGAGGGTAGAGAGAAAGAAAACTAGGTCACCACACTTGTTACGGAGAAAAGTGATGGGTACGGTGGAGGAAGGGAGGAAAAGAATGAAAGAAGAAGTGGATGGAAGAGGTGGGGGAGATTTTAGTTTATTAAACGGACTCTCTTTCAAAAAATTAACAACAAACTGATAACTCACCTCAGCGACTTGTAATGGAGGGAGATGTAGGAAAAAACTCGTGAATACTCACAAACTAACTAAATAAACCCCTTACTCACTATCCTGGAGCATATATCTTGTTGAGATACACTCTCTCAACTGTACATAAATACTTTCCTCTCTAACTGCACATAATCTCCTACAAAACATTGTGTAAAACAAAATAAAATGTCACCATCTTACATCTCTGACATAAACTTCTCAAATACAAGTATCTGGATCTGTATTTGTATCTGGGGGCATTCTACCACAAGGCACTTGGAAAACTGGGGTGGCCTTGATGCCCAAAACTTTGAAACTAATCACAATTTCAATTTTTCGCAGAGCAATAACACTGTAACTTGGCTCTTCTGCAAGAGGTAGTACGTAAACGTTTGACAGGGAACACTAACAAATGTAATTGAAAATTTGGTAATTAAAATTAATAATTTTATAAAATAAGTAGCTTCATTTAAAAGAAATGGTAACTGTTCAATTTAAATTTGAACTACTCAAGTAATTCTGGAAGCACCAGATTCATTTTTTAATAAAAAAAAAAAAAACAGTTTGTGAGGGGGGGGGGGGGGGTATTATTCATTCATTCAGAAAAAGATATAATATGCAATCAAACGTATTATTCATTCATTCAGAAAAAGATATAATATGCAATCAAACATAATAAAATATATGAAAATAAATTTATAAAACATGTATCACTTTTACAAAGTGTAAATAGTACAAAAGTACATTTTTGTAAAACTTTGGTATAACATTTTAGAAAAATTTATTGAAAAACGAAAAAATAATCTACTTTCTAAAACAAAACCATTAAAAACGTGTGATTATTTTTTACATAACATTGGTCTTAATCATCTAAACAAAACAAACCATTCTTTCCACATCTGTAAGTCTCAATAAAACAAAAATCCAAAATGGTTTTCAACTCATTTCACTATTGCCAATGTAAACTGCAATTTCATAATCTATTATCAATTTATGACTACAATCTTCTATTTATCTTAGCCATTGACCTTTATTTCTACTGGAACACAAATTTAACTATGCGAGGAAGAAGTCTGCTTACACAAATAAAATGTCTCGATTCTATTTTACTCTTATCATCTATAATTAAGTCCCTGGACTACCAGCTCAATAACAACACTACTTTATGTCAGTGTCAACCAAAAACGGCATTACATACTACAGCAAACACATCTTAAGTCTTCCTCTTCGAAGTTTCCTTAAACTTAAGTTTTACTTTAAACTAGATGCTGCCTAATGGAGCCCTACAATAAAACTACAACTACATAACTAAGATTTATTTATATTTTTGAACTGCCTACATGTTGATCGACCACCTCAGGCTCCTCCGAACCTGTCTGCTATGACGGCACATACTGCTACGACTCGGTCTCTTCTTCTAATCAGCGTTGCCCTTGAGTGCCCGCCTGCGACTAACCATCAACTAATCCTCAGCGCATCCTTACTACGCTCTTTAAAAAAAAACGGCCTCCTACCACCGTTGACTTCCAACAGTAAAACAGCGCCTGATTTCACTACTTACATCATCCGGCCTTCAGCCAATCACCTCTCTCCTCGAACACGTGTGGCGGCCCACAACCGCAGGCTTAGCACGAAGTTCTCTTCCTCTTCCCTTAGCTGCCTACACTCAGTTTGCTGCTTACAGTTCGACTTCTCCTTTCTTTCCCTGATACGACCCACAAACTCTCACCTGTTGACTAGAAACGTCAATGTCGGCTGGTGCTCCAGGAACTTTCGGCGCATGTGCACCACCAGACAGTTCGGAATAATTGATGACTAAAACAAGACGGAATACAGCTGTCTGATACCAAGAGAGCTGAGGCTAACTTCAGCTCGATACTCAAGGCAAATAATTCATGTAGCTGCTCTGGAGGCTAAAGAAGACTCCCGGGAAGTGTCAGGGAATTTCAAACAAGTTAGCTAAATGTCGGGAATTCTGTAATATACAGGATATATTTGGCAGTTCTGTTATCAATTGTGCACCACTGCCAGAATTATATAAAATTGTTTTACTGATTGTGGACAAATGTTTAGGCGTATTGCTTTGCAATCTATGGGGCCAGCAATGTTGTAAGATCCTAGAAGTGATTTGGCTTAAAAGTGTGTTATAATGCAATGGCGCCAATCCTTGCAGAAAGACAAAGTTAGTAAAAGGTCAGGGAAAAAAGGTTCTTTTTGTCTGGAAATCAGGGAATTTTCGAATGGAAAAAGGGTGGCAATCCTGTAAAATGAATTGTAAAAGACTTACAATACAAACAAGTTACGGACCCTGTCTAGAAAATTATTAAAAATAATTAACAAGAATTTGAAAAGGTATTACAAATCAAACTTCACACAAACACAACTACTATATTAAGGATAAAAGTACCGAACTGCATGAACAGCAAAACGACTTTCCAAAATTAAAACCAAAAACCCAAATTACTATTAAAATTATTACCAAAACACCAAAAATAAGGATTTGCATCAGAACAAATATAAACAAGGGCAAACCTATCCCATACCTGCCAACTTTTACGGTTTGTCCGTAAAACGTTCGGATTTTATAGTGTGTTTACGGATTTACGGAAAAAGGCTGAAGTTTTAAGGTTTTTTGTTCATCATAAGTTCATAACACTTTTGTTTTGTTTGTTTATGAATTTTTCTTATGATCGCCATAGTTAGCGCGATATGTGACGCGTCACTGTAACAAAGAATCTGGTAGGTAATTGTGGAATGTTATTGGTTGATTGAAGTTGTATTTTTATGAAGTGTTCAATACTCGTATGCCACCATCTTTGCATCACACAGTGCTTGTGTTTACTGGTCGGCCATGCTTGTATCGTATTTGTATATTTTTTACGTCGTGTTGCGTAGTAATTGGCCAAATGAGTGGAAAATATAAGAAAACCTATTTTCTGGTAAGAGTACACTGAATAATTTCCGTGTATTTTAAAGTCTAACAAAGGAGAGAAGTTTGCATTTTGCCGTGTTTGTGCGATGTAAACATTGCACAAGGCGGCAGAAAAAAATGTTTTCAACCACGTGAAGTGCATTTAAAATGTGAAAGGTGGTTTTATTAATTTGAAATTGGACAGTTCTTTGTCAAAAGTTCTGATGTGGATAACATTTTACAGGAGCGGAAAGCTATTTCACATTGTTTCTAGTTGAACAGAATATTCCAATAATTGTAGCATACCATGCCGAGCCCATTTTCAAAAAGACGTTTCCTAATTCTTAAGTGTCAAAAAGTATATGATGGCCAGTAAACAGTATTAATTAGGATTAAAGTTTGAACTGTTGTTTTAAGTTTGGTTGTTTGAAATAATATGTGATACAGTGTGTTGTAAGTAACATGCAACATAACAGCTGCAGTGTTAATGTGAACTGTTAATAACTGAAGTTGATTGAAAGGAAAGTTACTGTGAAGGTAAGGCTTGTAATGTGTTAATGTTTACTGTTAGTATTACTTCTCATTGTACACTAAGTTGGGAATTTTTTATAAAATTAAAAGAAAACAAATTATTAATAAGTAGGCCTAGTTTAGTAAACATTAGACAATAATTTTTCACTTTCTTGCAAAGAAATTTCCCTTAAACTTCAGGATGGCATGCACCCATTCTTACAGAGTTAACCTATAATTGTGAAAACTGCATTTTCTGCAATTTAAAAAAAGTATGGACCATAAGAATATTTAACTTCTACTACTTCATATGTATTTTGTAATTTAGTGTTAACATGTAAGAAAATAAGCCTGTGTGGAAGAAATATTCTTTAAAGTAATGTACGTTTTTGGAAAAATGCAGCGTCCAGTTTACGTTAAAATATACATTTTCAAAATGTTTTACTGATTAAGGATTTGAAAAGTGGGCAGGTATGCTATCCCCAAAATTACAACAAACTGAACCATGCCTAAGATCGATCTGAACAAAAAATAAAAATACTCCTCATCAGAATGCTATAATTCCTAATTTTTAAAATCCTACAAAATTACTCGTACCTAATGGTTGGTAAGAAAAAATAGAGTGCGTCTCTGAAAAGTTAAGGGGATTCTTTCAAGAATAAATGCACAAAATTGACTTTGTAACAATAGGTATCCACTTCTCTTGGAGGTGTGTAATGGGAAGTAGCAAGCCAGTCTGCCACGTCGCACCACACAGTAATGTCACATAGATGTGTTGGGAATGGGAATGCAGACAGCGTGTTGCAGAACAGTGATAAACGATGGCTCGCGTGACGTTATTTACATCCAGTTACTAGAAGTTTCCATGAACAACCAGCTTAAAACCGATAATTGTGGGAAATACATATCAGATGAAGGGATCTGGAGTATACTTCAATTGACGCACCATGCGATATACAATACAAGCGGTTTTTGTTAACATTATTTACATAGGGATTTCACCAGGACCACAAAATATTGTTGGTGGATGTGGTTTATCGATGTCGACTGTAATATGTGCCTCGTAATTTCACCTCATGTATAGGCAGGCCGGACGAAAGTGTCTCTTGTCCTGGCCAGGTATGCCATTGTGAGGTATGCCAGCACAACATGTCCCATAGACCCCATAATCCAGACAAGAGACCCAGCGTAATATTGTCAGTAGCTGGCAACAAACTTAATTTGCCGGAATTCAGCTGCAACCCCCACGAAGACTCCCATCACCTTCCTAAAGGAATGTGAGGGGGAATTAAAAGAACACAATATACCACTGAAACAGTAGGTAGCAAAAACACAATGTTAATTACTTGGCAAAGCCAAAGAATGGTGGATGAAGTATGGCAATAGGTAGGGACCTCAAAAAATGGTAAAATTGAATGCCTAATTTTGGTGAAAAAATTGTGAAAAGCAATGTTATATTTCAGTTTTTAAAAATGAAAGTACTGTTAAATTTTTGTGTTTAAAATGAAAACGGTGCTAAATTTCGTTAACTTGTTTTCAAAATAAAATCAATAATGAATTTCTTTGCATTCATATTAAAAAATTAATCAAATTCTTTGTCTGAAAATTAAACGAATTGGTTAAATTAGAATGTTTTGAAAGAAAATTAATGCACGTGTTCAGTGTCTGGATAGGAAATAGAAACTTAATTATTAAGTACAAGAAACAGCTGTAGTACAATTAATTTAAGAAGAGAACATTAATTTAAGACGTGGGGTAAATTTTAACAGTTCTGGAAAGTATCACAGTCTCAATGTATCCTTCCACCACAGTTGTTTTTCACTGAAGAAAAATATGTTTGTAAACAAAAGTGAGTCCAATGAATACTTGCATTTTCCTCTTCCCTCGTGTTCCCCGTCATGGCAGACACTGAAAAATTAACGTTAGCTAACTTCCATCCAGTAATTAATGTAGGATGTTATAGCTACATTGACATTTTATCATGTTTTATTTTTGTAATTTTTTGAGTTCTGTTTATTTTATTTCGAGGGAAAGAAGGAAACAGTGAGGGAGTGGGGGGCTTTATTTTAAAACATCTTTCGTGAGATGGCACTGTTTTGAGGTTCTTACGGGTGTGTTACCGTTTTGAGTTGCATGTTGTTTTGATGGAACAGTGGAAAATATTACTCATTTCGAAATAACATTTAAATATTTGTAACTTGGAAAATTTTAACTTCAATGAAAAAAAAAACTCAATATATATGTCGCTGTTCGTATTCGTACAGATGCAGCAATACACATACACAGTTTGACCGAAGTTAACCTTACACTCAAATTTACTATATAGACAAATAAACAAATATTATTCACACGCTACTTAAGTGTTGAAAAAGCTGTTTTTTCTGGCCACGTGCATTTAATTAACTATAGTAAAGGTTTACAAATACATTATTTACAAAACATGCAAACTTGTTGTTTGTAAAATGCACACCTCTTGAACATGTGTTTTGCATTGTAATCCTTGCAAGTGTACATCACTAAAGTCATGTTTGTTCGTCACTAGCATTAAATAATTTATTTGCAGAATCATTCAATAAAATCAACACTGTGTACGTTTCCTGAAACCAACAAACTTAAATGTGATACGAAAATGAAATTCGTCTAACATTACATTACACGTCTTTGTTTCCACCTAACCTCAAAAACTAGAACAGCCAAGTACTTTTTCACAACTCAGTCGGTACGCATGTTACAGAACTTGGACATCTTGATGTCAAAACTGTAGAAACATGCTTTATTTTGCGTTTGCAATGAAAAATATTAGCTATTTTCGGCATCTCAGCACAAAAATAATCACTACGAAGTACTACGAAGAGTGGCAAATTTCCGTGTTGGCAGTACGATCAATTGTCTACACGCAATTGTTTGTCGACTCACAATTGATTGTCGACACTTAATTGATTGTAAACGATTATTTACCGTTTTTGACGAATGTAAATATTTGTGTTAATGTCGCAAAATTTCGCGTTTTGTAAAAAAAAAAGGTAGATTTCGCGAAAATGGTGAAATAACGTCCAATTTCGCATTATTTCGTGGTTCACCAGTTTCTGGGGTCCCTAGTGATAAGTCTGTGCGGATATCAATTATTGATGTTGAATCAAATTCGAATACAAATACCAAAATATTCCCGAACGCAAATATAGAATTCGAATAACGAGATCCATAAATAGGCCCAAATATATAAATCAAAATTGCCAAGCAGAAATGTATAATTTGTATTTAAAATTTCAACAAAAAGGACAAGATATAAAAGTAAACAAACTATTTAAATTTGACAAGTTATACCACTGGAAAAATCTCCACCCAATAATCAATGTAGGGTATTAAAGCTAGGTTAACATTCCAACATGTTCTGTTTTTGTTGCTGGGGCTCTCATTTTATTTTGGTAGTAATATGTTTGGGGGGGATTTTATTTTGTCTTTCATGAGACTGCCTTTAGTTTAACATCTTTCACAAGATGGTATTGTTTTGCGGTTCTTACGAGTGTAATTTGGAATTGCATTTTGTTTTGCTGTAGCAATGGAAAATTTTGTCCATGTGTCAAAAACATTGATTTTAGTACAAGTTCAAATGTTTAAATTTCAATGTAAGAAACGTGATTTATACGTTTGTACAGATGCAGCAATAAACACACATTCATCAAAGTTTGCCTTACATTCATTGGATGTACAACACATGCCTAGTAAACAAATATTATTTTTATAAGACAAAAAGTTGAAAGTGCAGTGTAAGGAATGTGCATTAAAAACATTATACCTAGTAACTGTTTCAAAATATTTTATTTACAAAACCTGCTAGCTTATTGTTTGTAATTATGTAATTCGCAACCTCTTGAACACAATTTTTATATGGAATTCCTTTCACGAACACTTCACTACAATAATGTTGGTCCATCACTGATATGAAATAATTTATTTGCTTAATCATTCAGTAAAATGAACACTTTACACATGTTCTGAAACCAACAAACTTGAACCTTCAAAATGTAAATACTTTTGTATAGTTTTGTTGATCATTTATAGCGGAGCATGCCGTTGTGGAAAAATACATGACAATAATATTACACTTCACTCTAGAAAACTACTAAAATGGTACATGCAAGCAATTATGCTTAAAATAATTAACCATCGATAAAAAAAATTTAATAACACCAAAAAGTACTTGAATAAACATTATAAGAATGAGCACAGTTCACCGGGAGCACAGTCTATTTTTTTCTATTGTCATCAATATTGCCAACATAACACATCCCACAGCAGTTTGTTAGCTGATACAATACTTTGCAAACATACGGTGTAGGTTTGTCACATTGTTTATCAAGTTTTACCCTATATATGTGAATGAAATTAACCGTTCCCTATGTGATTCTTGTAAGCAACGAATTGACAAAGTAATTTGCAACATGGCGGGCGGCATCATATAATCGTATTCTTTATGGAATAATTGTTTTGTAATGCAAAACGTTATTGAATATCACAAAAATTGACTGCAAATGTTTTAACTACTGGGAATATGAATACTGTTTTTACCCTACAGGAAGAAGATCCTGAATCTAAGATGACCCCTTCCTAAAAAAATATTTAGAATGGAAAAATATTGAAACCTGAATTCAAGACTACACCTGTAAAGCGCTGGGAAAATAATTTATGTTGGAGTATTTTTGCATTAATTTATGACAAACCCTTAAAGAAGAAATGCTATTGTATGAATAATATGATATATTTGATTTACTTTTAAAGCAAAGCTAATCACAATTAAATAGGTGTGTCTAATCTGGCTGTATGGTAGCAGCATTTTTCGTATACTGTAAAACTTTTGTGTGTGTGTTACAAATACTATTCGTGACTTGAGCCATTTTGCTTCCTAGCAAAGCAGCTTTCTTTTTTTCAGTCAAGTGCTTCTTCTTTAGGGCCTCACAGATAAGGGGACCCTTGTTAAAGTTGACAGGTACAGTCTCAGCACTACAAAAATACCCATAGGACACATATTTAAGCATGAACAGCCATTGTTAAAAATTGCCTAAGTTTTGAACTGAAGACTATTCCCGAATTGAATTGTAGATAACCCCTCATTTTTTATATTCCTATTGTGTCAAAAAGCTTTGTCTTCCTTTCCGGTAAATACCTATGTGGTGTTCGTTTGGATCCAAAACTACTGTTTCTAAATATCAACATTCACACTTTGAAGAAAAAAAAATTGAGTATTCGAAAATTTGAAGTATTTATATTCACCACCGAATACGAATATTTAACTATTTGAATATTCACACAGGCCTTTATAGTGAGTTTGTAATGGACTGGGACCAACAGAGGGATTGCCTCACCTTGCAATTCACCGTGGAGGAGGTGATGGCCCAGCTCATTGTGGATTTCCATTCATAAGACCAGAGTTTGGAGGAATAGGTCGAAACATGTATTCATCGCAAGGCTAAATGCATCTGCAAATATATCCATAAGAAAGTGAGGTCAGTTGTGTGTGCAATATTTTGCATACGCTGCTGCCCTCTTTTTGTAATTTGCTACACAGACCGTAGGCATGAATTGTGGATGAGCTTGTTAACAGAACAAGGGAAGTGGAGAAAGATAACACAGAGCAGGAGCTCTCAGACCTGCGGGCGCGTGCCGCGGCCAAGGTCAACACACCAACCCCCCCCCCCCCCCTCCGGCATGACAAACCAACCGCAGTTCGTCCCCCCTCCTCACCGCCTACCCCCCTGCTGGTTCTGCCTGGGAGGCATTTAAACAGAGACTATCCCACTCTAAGCAGGGGAAAGGAAGAAGTGGTGACCCGACCACCTGAGATACAATGATGCTTCAACTCTAAAGTTCCTGTCCTGGCAGGAAACGCCAGTCCTGGGGTACGTACGGGTCGCTACCTCAGGGAAAATCAAGCCCCTCCATTTGACAAAAATAGATTACGCTAGAGAGCTACATACTCCACATGCACCACATATCTCAATAGAGATAAATGGATGTACTCGTATAGCATTGTTAGACTTTGCCGCTACTGGGAGTTTCATACGAAGCAACTTGTTAACGGCTAATCAACGAGCTGTAATACAGCCACAGCCACTCACGGTGCATATGGCACAACCATACCAGACCCTAGTGGTCGACGGAAAGATTAGCATCCCACTGCGTGTCCATCCCTTAAGCCAGATAACTGAATTTATGGTCTTTCGAGAGATCGGCAAGGAAGTTGTCCTGGACAGTCTTGGCTAAGAACCATAGTGAGATTGACCACAGCAAGAGTATAATACAAGATACCATTGATTCCACTGGAATTGAAGGATTCAGAATCCATAAAGTTTGAAATTGAAATTGATGATTCTTTAAAAAAAATCAAGAAAAGAATTTTCACTGATTTAGCACTAAGTTTCGTGCACCAATGGTAAAATGTGTTAGTAATTTGTACAACATATTAGAGCAAATATGGCTGACTAAATTGTAAACACCATTATAGGGGCATGGACTTATCGTGATCACAAATAAACAACGATAATTGCAAAATCGTCGCAAAATTTGGTTTTTATGCAAAATACGGTATATCTGACTTTAATGCTCTAAATAAGTCACATTTTCTAGTAAAACATTGTGTATAGTATTAAAAAGTACACACACTCATGTTTTAAAACTAGCACTGAGTTTCTGTATTCCTGTAAGTATGGTTAAGTGATGATTCCGTACAAACACAACTAATTACGACCTATTTTCTCCCCTACATAACATTTGTGACCGAAAATGTGTATTATGATTCAGTGTTTACAAATATACGTCGAGCGATTACTATTCCACAGATGGTAACGTGAGTTGAGAAAGCTAAGACATGGCAACATGTTATACAAAATGACATCCATCAATGTGCACTTGTGGCGCGGCAGCTGTAGTGCGAACTACATATGATATCTTTCTCTTTTACAGCAGTGAAATTATTTTATAATGTACGGCAACATGGCAACTATGGTCAAGCTCCATGTATACACTTTACATGTGCGGGATAAAGGTTGTTTTGTTTACAAATGTGATTGAACAAATTATTGCACGGATTAAAAGTTATTCCTTTGTTGATGTGTGTGTGTCCCCCCCCCCCCCCCCCCCCCCCCCCCTTGAAACTAAGGCCGTATTCTGTTACCTTCACAATGAAAAATTTGCACAGCGAAGTTGTTTCGATCCCCTTGCGAGTTTGGAAGTTCACATCGGCGGCGACCTACCGAAGGGCAAGTTTGTTGCTGAAATAAACTTGTAAGGATTTCCATAAGAAAAGATGCATTCAAGAGATTACTAATTGAACTAACAGTAAGTTTGCGTGTTTTGTAAATAATGTATTTGCAAACCATTACTATAATTATTGAAATGCCCGTGGCCTAAAAAGTTGCACTTTCAACGTTCCTGTAGTGTGTAAATAATATTTGTTTCTTTGGCCATATCGTGAATTCGAGTGTAAGAATAACTTCGACCAAAGTGTGTGTCTGTGTGTTTGTGTATTGCTGCATCTGTATGAGTACGAACAGCTACGCGTTGTTTTTTTCATTGAAATGAACATTTTTGGAATATACAATAATTTGAATGTTATTTCCATACGAGTAAAATTTTCCACTGCTGGCGTCAAAACAATATGCCCCCCCCCCCCCCCCCCCTCATCGTCATTTACTTTTTCCTTTGAAATAAAGTAAACAGAACCCAAACAAACTAAACTAGGCTAAAATACAACAGATTGTAATGCCTGAAATTCTGCATTTTATTGAATTATTTCCACAATAAAAACTTACAAGACTAATTTTCATTGTTTTTAAGTGAGTTTTAGCACCATATCTTAAAATATTCATAACGAACTGTAAAGTTTTTATTTACCGCCATAATGTTTTTAAGCCCCATTTTCTTCACTGCTTCTATAAACATTTCATTTCACAGTAAAATAAAATAAATTTGGTAGATTTAGAGTTAAAGATATATTGTGTGTTAGTGGCCTTGGAATCAAAATCAAAGAATCGAATACCAATTTTGAGAATCGATTTTGAATCGGAATCAATATATTTCAGGACTTGACCCAACACTACTTTTATAACAAATTATTTTCCCTCTGGCACAAAACCCTTTTTATAACAAAGACTCAAAAGTCTGATTATACAGTATTTACTTTCCTTTTATAATAATAATTTTTTTTTTTTTTTACAAAACTTTACTGAGAACTATAAAAACTCTACATTTGTAACATATTTCAGATAAAATAAAATAATCATAGGCCATAATGTTTGTTAACTGCTGTAGAAACTGAATTGTCTCATTGTGTGTGTACCAATTATTTTTTTATCATAAGAGTTTTTATTACTTATTTAAAATTTAAGTATTTTGTAGAGTTGTTCAGATACCGATACTAAGTATCGGTATCGGCAGATACTTCACTTTTTCTCGATGTATCTGTATCGGGTATGGTATAGGGCCGATACTTTAGTATTGGTTGTAGACAAGGAATGGTTATTACTTTCTTTAGGCACAAAAATTATTGGATTTCTGTTTGTATACACCACACCTTATAACAAAAATAAAAATAAGAACAAATACTGTATTTACTTGTGTATATCACATCCATTTTTCCCAAAATAAAGGAAAACATTTCTGGGATGCTTGCTATATATGGGAAAAAAAGGGAGTGGGGGGAGTGGTGGCCATAAATTGTTCATGGATGTTGAAGGAAGTTGCGGGACTGTGTGTTGTCTCATTCTCGCTCTTACATCCTTTCTCTCTTTCTCTGTCAGTGACCCTTCAGTTATGTGTAGGTGAACCCTCTCCCCCCTCCCTTCGTCCACCTAACGACATTCCGTCATTCCGCCCAAACCAGAGCTGTACCATGTTTAAGGCCCCCACCGCCTCCACCCTAAAATAACACCCAGATGTTGCTGGTAGATAATTCGGCCAAGCTCTCTTTGTTTCCATGGCAGAGGCTAGCGAGCCATATTCTAGGGGGGAGAATGGAC
This sequence comes from Dryococelus australis, assembly GCA_029891345.1. Taxonomy (NCBI): domain Eukaryota; kingdom Metazoa; phylum Arthropoda; class Insecta; order Phasmatodea; family Phasmatidae; genus Dryococelus; species Dryococelus australis. Next base: position 30,523,870 of record CM056996.1, read on the forward strand.
GAGGAGACTCTTGTTCAGACTTGCCAACTTTTACTATTTTTCTGTACAATATACGGAAATCATGCCCTTTTTTACGATTTTACGGAGAAGCCTTGAATTTTCCGAATTTCGACACAGAAAAAGTTTTTCCCGAATATTTACTAGAGATGGGGCATTCGATTCCTCGATACCTTGATATTGGGAAGTATCAAAAATATTGCGTATTGCGTTGTGCATATCGATACATTTGTTCAATGCGTGAAATGTTATATTATCGACACGTGAATGGCTTTGTCCGCCGTCTTCCCAATTGTCTCGATGAAACAGTGTTTTCTATCAGCAATTGAGTTTACTAGTTACAAAAAGCCGTTGAAATGTCATATTTATTTAATGTTTGTTTTTACTTTAAAACTGTAAATAAAATACACGAGGCATGTTTTAAAAAGCAAGTAATTGTTGTGCTTTGTTTATATATTCCGCAACTACATTTTTCAAAAGTCGTTAATGCATAATTTTTATTCTTATTTATTAACGTATTCGTAGTGTTACAGTGATAATTGTAGAAATATTAAGTTTGTTTTAAGCATTAAATTGAAATAAAAATGTATTTCACTGTTAATGTAATAATGCATTGCCGCAAGTGCTGAACAAGTGACTGTCGACGTCACATTTGCTGCCGGCCAAATAAAATTTACAAAATAACGCAAATTTTTGACTCTTCCATTCAAACAATGTGTAATTGAAATGATAGTTTTGTAAGAAGAGGTTCAAAACGACAACATCTCATGAAAGACGGTAATCTAAAGTCTCTCCTAACCCGATCCAATCCACTGGTAATAAAATAAATGGAGGCCCACCAGTATGACTTAGCCATAACAGAAACAATGTAGGTTAGAATGGTAATCAAAATTGATCACAGCATTTGTTTAAACTCATTGCGGCCGTGCTACGTTTCTAAAACTCAAAATTTAATGATATTGTGTTCGGTATTCTGAATGTAAGTACATATTTCAATTATTTACCTGCCATCTGTGTTCACAACCAGTATTTCATATTTATTTTACATATTTTGTGCGTGTACAATATGTGAAAACCACAAATATAATAATAAATCTTACTTCAGGTAGCAGTAGAATTGCTATTGTTTTTCATCCCGCGAGAAATAATTTCTACATTTCCTGTACCTGACTTATTCCAGAAAAAAAAAAGAATGTTGGTTTTTCTGAATAAAAATTTGTAAGCTTTCTTAGTTAGAAAATTGACTTGTAAGTATGTGCACATTTTTGATATACAAGTTAGTTTTGTCATTTTTAAATTTTTGATCATTGCAGAATAGGGATTTTGTGTATTACAAAGTGAATTCTCAATACTTTTGTTGCATGGAAGTTATCTTAAATTAATGTATATTTCAGCCAAGGCAAGGAATAAGTATATTTTTGCTTTGCATGTCATATTAAGCATACACATTTTGTTGGTGTATAAGTCTTGTCTAGGAGAACTCATAGTTTCTGGCCTAAAACACTGAACAAATATTTGATTATATTAAATTTTCATTGTGAAATTATGGAAATTTTATTACTTTAAATTTCGTGTGAATGATAACAAAAGTAGTTTATGTGAAATTGCCACGGGCAGTGTATAAATAACACATTTACTGTACGGAAAACTAACTTCGCCGAAAATATTTACGTCCTAAGTGTGTTTAATATTTGAAATGGTACTAACTACCTATTTATCAAATTTTCTTTTGTTAAGGTACGTGACATGTTATTTAATAATTTGAATGTTTTGTTCATACGAGCAAATTTTAGACTCTTCTACTAAAACAATAGGTAATAAAAATGGTATCCTCATAGGAAGAGGTACAAAACAATGCCGTCTCATGAAAGATGACGTTAAACTAAAGTCTCCCAACACCATCCAATCCACTAGCAATAAAATTAACAGAGCTCCAGCAGTATGACTTTGCCATAACAAAAACAAGGTAGGTTGGAAGGGCAACCTACATTGATCATAGTATTTGTTTACAGTCATGGTTTTCTTCATAGACAGAGTAGCTGTTTCACAATGATACATTGTGGCCGTGTTACATTTCTAGAAGTGCCAAAATTTAGTGAACTTATGTTCTGTATTTTGAATGCAAGTACGTAATTTTGATTTTTTACTTGCCATTTGTGTTTACAACCTGTATTTCATATTTATTTTACGATTTTTGTGTGTGTACAATCTGTGAAAACGACCACGCAAAACAACAAACAGAATAATAAATTTGTCTTACTTCAAGTAGTGGAAGTATTGCTATTATTGGTTTTCATCTGGTGATAAACAATTCCCACATTTTCTCTATCTAACGTAATCCAGAAAAAATATGTAATGCTTGTTTTTCTAAATAAAAATTTGTAAGCTTTCTTAGTTCAAAATTGACATGTGATTATTGACATTTTTGCTATCCAAGTTTTAAATGTCATAATTTTTAAATTTAGATCTTTGCAGAATAGGGATCTTGTATTTAAGGAAGTGAATTTTTAATACATTTATGGTAAGCATATCTATACAAATAAATAAAATTGAAGTGTCTGTGATTTTCAATTTTTACAGTTTTAATTGTTTTTTTGTATAGGATAATCAATTACTAAACTATATCTAATGTTCAATTTTTTCATGTCTGTCTGTCTACGACTGGATTTATCTCAAAAATCACTGAATGTATTGACATGAAATTTACACAGTTTGTAGATAATAACCACTGGACTAACTTAGTAGTGATATTTCAAACGGTTCTGGGATGTACATAGGTACTGGATTAAGTTTTTCTTAGGTATTGGTACCATTAAATCAATGCCACTTCCGCAATCAAGAATTTTCTATGCTAGTTCCTTTTTGATTCGTATTAATTATGTTTTATTTTATAGAAGTTGTTATTTTCACTGGATGCGCAAGAGAAATAGTTTTCATACCAAGAATTCCAATTGTACCCACAAACTACCCGTTTCAGTTCAAGAGATTGTAGTTTCCCGTTAATTTATGTTTTTCTATGACAATTAATAAAGCACAATGGCAGACTTTTTCCAAAGTAGGCATAGAATTCAGTAAAAGTTCTTACAGTCATGGCCAGCTATACGTAGCATGCTCTCGACCTAATTATTGGTGCTTGCTCTTAAGCGTAAAACCAAAAATGTAGTGTACAGGGATGCTTTAGTGTAAATAATTCAATTACAAAATCTTTTGACTACAAGTAATGCGAAAATGACTAACCAATGCCTATAATTTAGTTTTTGTTATGTAAACAAATGTTATGTATTTAATACATACTTATCTTATTTAGTAGTTTATAATTATTTTCTATATTTATATAGAACTGCCCGCGGCTTCCCCTGCGTGAAATTCTGATAAAAATTATCTTATGTCCTATATTATAACTCAGTACCAAACCTTCAATTCTGTTGAGTCGTTACGGTGTCAATTGGTGTGATTGAGTAACAAATATCCCAACATCCATCCATCCAAACTTACACATTTATAATTTTAGTGGAATTATATAAATTATGTATAAAATTTTATCCCCAATATTCGTGCCTTATTTCAATCTTCTATTTTAAACATATGACAAATTCTAAACTCTACGCGAATGAAGTCGCTCGCACATCTATTTAATACTATAAATGTGAATATAAATAGGACATGGAAGTTATCTTAAATTTATTTTTATTTCAAAAAAGTCAAGGAATAAGTATATTATTGCTTTGCATGTCATCCTAAGCAAATACATTTCCATGATGTATAAGTCTTCTGTAGGGGAAATCATAGTCTCTGGTCTGAAACACTGAACAAATGTTAGATTGTATTAAATTTTCATATTGAAATTATGGAAATTTTATTACTAGAAATTAATTGTGAATGTTAAGAAAATTAGTGTATGTGAAATTGCTGTGTGCAGTTTATGCCTGTTTTAATAGTTATTATCCGTTTCACTGATTGAAAACTTTAAAAATTGGCAAGTCTGATACTTTACCCTATCCTAAGATGACTGTTGATGTTATTAACATCTGAAGAACCCAGGACCAATAAAACGAAACATTATGCTTGAGTTTCTCTCGGAATACTGTTGGACTTGCCAACTGTCGCAGTACATAATTTAATGATGAAGTCACATAGTACTATTTACAATCCAAACATCATTGTTTACAACATAAACATCTCCCCGACCAAAATTAAGTTTTCATTACTGGGAAGGAAGGGAACACAATTTTCGGGTGGGATGCTGGAGAACACCCTGTTCTGTGCGAATGGAGGGTAGTCAAACATTTCTGTGTGGTCCTGGGTTAACTTCAGTAACCGTCCCAACTTCCACTTGGTAGGTGGTTACTGGTTGTCCTTAACCAGCACGAGGGTGTCCACTGTGATGGACGACAGTTGATCTGTCCACTTGGACCTCTGCTGCAGAGTATGCAGATAGTCTTGACTCCAGCGTTTTCTGTAATTCTGGTGCATTTGTTGCCAACGATTTAAGCGTGAAAGATGGGTGTTTGTCAAGTCAGATTCTGGAATTGCTGTCAAAGGCTCCATTACCAGAAAATGAGAAGGCGTCAAACCTGTAAGGTCCTTAGGACCGTTGCTAACAGAACAGAGACGAGAATTCACAATTGCCTCAACCTGAACAAACAAGGTATTTAGTTCTTTGTAGGTCAAAATTTGGCTGCCAACAGCATGTAATAAGTTCCTTTTCACAGATTTAATTCCCCCCACCTCTCAAATCCTACGAAATGAGGTGCTGCTGGAGGCTTCAGGTGCCACTGAATACCTTCAGATGCTAAGTTTGTTAACATTTGTTGGTCATATGCTTTAGAGGTTACAAAACTGTACAGGGCTCCTGGTGCTGCCTTTGCCCCAACAAAATTTGTGCCTTAGTCTGAATACATGTGAGTGCAGATTCCCCGACGGTCTGTTATTCTCTTGAGTGCTGCTAGGAAGTGCTCTGTGGACAGTCCTGTCACAAATTCCAGGTGCAGTGCCTTTGTACTCGTGCACACAAAAAGGCAGAGGTATGCCTTTTAAGATTTTGCACCTCACGATCTTCCCATAGAGACCATAAACGGGCCGTATAATCAACCACAACATGCTCGAAAACTCAAGCTTGTTGCACTCTGCAGGTAGGCAAGTCACCCATTTGAGGAGCACGTGGTTGTGGTGAATGGCAGAAACATTGATTGCATTGTTCCAACCTATGTCTTATGGTGTGACGAGCCCCTAGTATCCAATAATTCTGTCGGAGTAATGAACGCATGAACAGAGGGTCTGCATGAAGATATTTTTAATGGGCAGAATCAGTGAGCAATAAACTGAAATGATGTTTGGCAGGAAGTAACAATGGATGCTTTTGTTAGTAACTTTGGGAAGAATGTTGGAGGTGGCCTCCCACCTGTAAATATCCTTCTCCATCCACAAATGGATTTAGACTGCACAACTGGTGGGTGAGTTGTTTTCTTGTCTGCAAATTCTCAATTTCCCTGATGAAGCGTGTTACCTGCACAATCTTGACCAAAGCAAGAAGAACATGCTGTAGTTCGACAGTGGTGAGCGGCCCTCGCCTGGGATGACTTAAACAACAATTGTTCACAAATCAAAAACAATGTGCGATAATCCTTTGTAACTGAGTTAGCGAAGAGTAGTTAGTGAAAGTCCATTTTTATTACTCTAACTGCAAATACCTGTGGCTGTCTCTCTGATTCCAACTCTTCTTGATTTATTAGAGGTTCTGACTTCACTACCTTTAGTGGGAGGGGCGCACTAAGATAGCCAGGGAGGTCCTTTCCACCAAAGAGGGTGGTCAAGAAGATGCGAGGGTAACAAGCCTCTTGAAGCACAATCCGCTGGGTTTCCCTCATATCAAACACGTGCCCAGTGCATGGTTGGCATAAGAGAATGATTGGATCTCACCGACTCGATTATGTACAAAGGTCTTCCATTCCTTGCTTTCTGATTTAATGCAAGGTAAGGCCACTATGGAATCTGACCAAGTGAACAGCTCCAGCCCTGGCAGAATGGCATAGACTTCAGCGACAACCTTCATCAGCTCGGCAAGTAATTGAGCAGCATACAGTTCGAGCCTTGATAAGGTGAGAGCCTTAAGAGGCGCTACTTTAAATTTGGCACAGACCAGAGACACTATAACCTTATTGCTCGCTTCTACTCGAAGATAGATTACAGCAGCATATCCTCTTTCTGAAGCATCTTCAAATCTGTGCAACTCAAACCTTTTGCAAATCCGTGCAGCTCAAACCTTTTAGCTCCCAACGGGACTATGCAACGTGGGAGTGTCACCTTTGAAAGATAGTCCAGTTCTTTCTGAAACAGACATCATTCTTCAACATCTCTGGAGATGAATCATCCCAACTTAATTGCAGTGACCAGAGTTGTTGGATAAGCTGTTTAGCAAACAAAACTACTGGTGTTACCTGACATAAGGGCTCAAAGATCCTCGCCACCGACAAAACTGATCGTTTGGTACATTTGATACCTGCAGCAGGTGGGGACAAAAACGAGAAACAATCAGATTTAGAATTCCACAACAAACCATGAACCTTAATAGAATAATTTTCAGGCTATGAGAATGAACGAGATCTAGAAGAATTATCTGGTGGAAAAACCTGACACTCATTACAACCGAATCATTAGAAGCCCACTTGTGAAGAGTAAAACTACCTGATTCAAAGATGCCTGTAAGCTCACGCTGGAGAGCAATGGCTTCCTCAGGGGAGCTTGCAACACTCAGGATGTCATTCATGTAATCATCTTGCATGATTTTTTGAGTCGCAGTGCGGAAATTAGCCTTTTCGTCCAGAGCCAACTTGTGATTGACCTTTATCGCTTGATAAGGTAATAACGAAAGTCCGAATGTCGCTGTGTTGAGCTGGTATTTAAACAATGGTTGATCTGACTAAAATCTCCATACTATTTTCTGACAGTTACAATGATTAGGATGCATTACAATTTGTTGATACATCTGTTGTATATATGCAGTAAGTGCCAAAAAATTAATTCAGAAACGGAGCAAAACAGTTACAAAATCAGACAATAGCTTTGGTCCAACAAGATCATTGAGAGATTCCCCATTACTGGCATGGGCTGAAGTATCAAACACCACTCTGAGCTTGGTACTTAGACTACCTGGACGAGTTACACAGTAGTGAGGGATGAAGTAATCATTGGTACTTACTGGTGAAAGCTCTCCAAATCAATTCCATATGGCCTTGGTTGAGATTATCCTGCAGGAACATATGATACTCTACCTTTGATTTTGAGCAAGCTTGCGTTTCAGGGACAGAAATCTACAAGATGCCACGGTCTTGGAGTCTCCCAAGTCAGGGCCTTCGTTCTTGAAAGGTAATTCTACACAATATCTTCCATTTGGGTCACGAGAACATGTTTCTTCAAAGAAGGCTTCTGCTTGTCTATCTTCTGTAGTTCGGATGGTATGATGGGTTGGTTGTTATTCTTCTCAGAACCTTTTAACTAAGTTATTGATTGGTTCAATAGGGGATACGAAAACAGTTGGGAGTAATGTTTCCGACCACGAACCTTGATTAATCTTTCCCATTAACAACCATCCCAAATTGGTATTTATGGCAACTGGCTCTCCTGGGGATCCATGAATTCAACCTTCAAGCATAATTTCAAGGAATACTTTTGCACCAAATAACATATCAATCTGTGGAGGTTTGTGAAAATTAGGATCTGCCAGGACCAAGTTGAACAAGTGAGGCCATTCCTGCTTCTGGATAAGTGTCTGAGGAATGGAAGATGCAATTTATGAGAGCCCAACAGCTACAACAACTATTTCCTCAGCCATACCCACAAGTGGCATTATCTTGCAGCTTGTTACTCCTTTTGCAGCTGGAATAGGTGTTTACCCTAGTACAGTCAATGGTGAACTGTGACGAAAATAAGTAAGATGCAATTTCCGAAGGCATTCCTCAGTAATGAAAGAAGATTGTGAACCAGGGTCTATAAAAGCTCTAAGAGCATGTGGCTGACCTGATCTATCTAATATCTTGACTACTGCTGTGGAAAGAAGCACTGTGGATGACTCCATATGGGTTCCTGTGCAATACACTGACTTTATGGTATTGTTGTTACTACTGGGTAAGTCTGAATTGTCACTATCATTCCTAGAGTTAATAATTGCTGGTGAATAGAAATGTAAGAGTGTATGAAGACCTTTCCTGCATGTCTGGCATTTGAAATTAGAAAAACAATCTCATGATGTGCCCAGTTTTCAGACAGTTAATACAAAGATTCAATTCCTTCACACATTGTAGCCATTGTTCACTCAAAAGTTGAAAAAAGTATTCACATTTGAGAATGGAGTGCTCCTCTTTGCAGTTTATACAGTTTTGAGAATCTGGTTTCAAGGTACTCAAGACAAATTTAGAGTTTCCAGCAGCCTCAGTAAATTTCTTACTCTCCCATGACCTTCCACTACTCTTGACACACTTGGATACTTGCGACTGTCTTTCCAAAAAAACTACATAAATTTTTGATACATAGGCATTTCATTTTGTGGCACAGAGAGTTCCCAATGTTTCCTTAATTTGAAATTAAGTTTACGCACTAATAAATGCAGCAGTATTGCATCCCAATGATTTGTAGTGAGTCCTAATACCTTCATGGCACCTGTATTTTCTATAACTATATTCAGTAAAGCTTTAATAGATTGTACAGAATCTGCACTTACCATTGGTGAACTCTTGGCTGATTATACCTTTGCATCATGAGATCCTTTGCAACTTCGTAATTGGCATTCGTCACTGGCAAGGTGCATACCAAGACACTGGCTTCCCCTTGCAGCGATGATTTCAGGTACAAGAATTTTTCCATTGCATGCAACTGGTCACAGTGTCACGTCACCATTAAATATTGGCGGTTGTGTAGCTGGCATTTTCAGGGCCGACACCCTGTCTATCTGCCCTTACAGCACGTGCCTGGGACTCAAATTGATTTCCAGGCTATCCTTTATAGAGTTAATTTCAAAATAGACAGTTTCCAATTTATCCCAAATGACGTAGATTTGACCGGTTTGGGGGGTTCATAACCACAACAAAGATCTCCAAGTCCAAGATGTTGGCTTCAAATTTGTTTTTGATTTTTTCGATTTCCTTGCACATTGATCGAAAGAAAGCACATTTTCCCCTGTCTTCAGGGATTGTAAGAACTTTTCTTCCAGCTTCCAAATTAAATTTAACCTTCGTTAGTGCGACTGCAGTTATGTATTCAAAACACGTTCTTCTGACATGATGGACAGTGTTTTCTTTTTTTTAAATTTATTAATTTGTGTTGTGTACGCAGGTTACAAGTAGATTTGACAAGAGTTCACTGTCGAATATTTGTGGGAGATTCTTTGTGTACACATTCACTTAACCTCACTTTACAATTTTTGCTCATCATGAATCAAGTTTTGCTAGAGAATGTGCTGAAATTTACACGTATGAATGCCATCAACTCGAGGATAAAATAACTGATGAGGTCGACACGATCTGATGCGCCAAAATTCATGTCACAGTGCATGCTCTCCTTTCATGAGTGTACTTCACCATTTGTCACTTGCACATACAACGAAATGAAAACTTGCTCACGGTTCGCATAATCTGGCCCGGCATTGACCATGTTGATTTCATTAACCTCTGAAGAACCTGGAGGACCATTAAAATGAAACATAATGTTTGTGTTTCTCTCAAAAAACTCGACCTGCCAACATCTTGCGAAAACACTGATCTTCCTTTCTTGAGTCAGATTTAATGATGAAGTCACATAGTACTATTTACAATTCAATGAACACTGTTTACAACACAAACAATGACCCTTTGAGATGACATAAAGAAGAAAACTGACTCTCTTTTTTCAGATGTTTGGCATACTTTTCAGGGTTATTTTTCATATTCTCTTGACAATTTTTCATCCTTTCCTTTGCTGAAGGGATCTTGAACCTAAAATACCACAACAAAACTTAGGCCAACTGCAGAGGTGGAGAAAATTTGTAGCATGGAAAAATTTCCCCAGAACATGAAAATTTAGGTTAAAATTTCCCCAAAAATTATAAACATTTTTTTATAACAATTCCTTTAAGGTGTTGATGAACATAAAACTGTAATACATTACAATTTACAGTAAATAGTTGCACATGTACACTTTGCAATTTATGTCATTTAGAAACGAGTTATTGGCATTAAAAAAATTATTACCCCCGAAACATGTTTAAAAATTTGTCAACGTACAGTATATTTTAATGTATTAACTTTGTTTAAAAAATTTAAAAAAAAAAAAACAAATGAATAGTTTTTCACTCGTGCAATAATTTGTTCACTGGTGCTCATAAACAAAAGTATTTTGGAAAGCTGATGGAAAAATGTGTTAGTCATTGTCACACTATGTACTATTTGATGCTTTAAGTGAACATACAAAACAGTAGGTAAATTAATTTCAAATAAATTTTTCAAAATCGGAGAATTAAAGCAGCTCTCAAAAAATACTTGAGAAATATATTTTTGATCTTATGTCAGGGCAACTTAAACAATTAATATTACGATAAGTTATATCCTCCTAGGGTAAATACCCTGAAGAACGAATTCACTTCAGATACATTTTAATAACAAATGTGGAAAAAACATCAAACTCATTAAATCCCAAAATAATACTTAAAACCTGCAAATCGAAATGAAACTCATAATTTAATAAAGAAACTTACCTTATAATAAGTTAATACACAAAAACAGAACTTCAGAAAATTCCTGGATCCTTACGCTTCCACTACTAACAACTTAGAACCTACTCAGGCTGCATTTAATATGGGAATGGCAAGTTCTGCGGCAGCGCCCTGTAGGTTTAGGCGTTTCTGTATGCGAGGGTTTTTATCTCCGGAGCACATCCGGGTTAGCCCGGCGTTGAGGCCTAGCAAGCGCTTATCAATTTCCACTGAATGTAACACTTCCGTGCAACAACGTGATATCTCCAACAGTACATAATGTTCCTCAGCCATTTCAACCATATGAATCACTATTCTTTGGCTATCCACAATACAGACTGTAGACGATTATCTCTTACAGCGCCTGTCACAGCAGGTGGCCACAGTGGGGTGGGAAAGGTATCTCACTCTCTCCCTTTCACTTCCTGTAGATGATTATATCTTAGCAGGGTAGTTTTTCCCACCATCTTTCCTCTTTAAGTGCCAGTCTGTCAGTTTAGTTCTTAGAATAAGAACAGCAGGCATCAGCATTGGCCCAGCACGAAAGATTTCTCCAGGCATAAAATATTTCCCACAAACCTGGTTTGCGCGTTCACACATTTTGTCCACCTCTGGGCCAAAGGATGAAAACTCCCAAAAAACTACAATCCATAGCCAACACATTACGATAAATCAAATTATTTGTACGCAAAAATCATTATGAAATTTACGTAACAACCGTTACGTAATGGATGTTTCGTAATTTTCTCCGGTAAAATTTAATTTAAATATTAAGCTTAGCATAAAAAATAACACAGAAGTGATTTGTTTGCCATCATAACCTTACTTTCCCAAAACAATTAAACTGTCGATACAACAGATCAGCTAACAAATTTTCTCATTATTTTTGTAACGGGTGTTACCGGTAAGGTGTCCACCAAGAAAGCGCAAAAAAACAGAGTAAAAAGTAAAACTTACTGGAAAATTTGGCAGTCCACAACAGTACGGGACCTTAAACATTGTGAGGTTAGCTGTCACTTTCAAACTCCTTGTTCGGTTTTTCAGTGTTGACAATTTGAATACAAAAAATTCATCACTGAGCGAATATTTTGACCACACTTGACTTTAGCAAAAATGTTACAAAAAATTTCAGGCACACAAATTTGATTGATTTTGAATGATTTTATACATGACTTGAGAAAAAAATTGAGAAGTTAAAAAAATTAGCTGTGGTAGCATTTGTAATGGAATGCCCCTTTTCACATTTGAAATCTTTTCTTCAAATGTAGGTCATTCCTTTAATGTCAGTAGATATGTACAAGTATCTGATACCTTTAATGTTTTCAACACTGAAGTCGTACAGTTCTTTAGGACTTAAAATCTGGTCTTTGTATGCCCTCTGCAAACTAGCTTTTGCAGTTTCTCTTTTTGTTGTAACTCGTATATCATCACAAGAATTCTTTCCATGGGCAGTGGCAAAAATGTTCCATTCACAATCCAAGTTGTTATCGGACTTGTTTGTGATTACAAATGTTAGCAAAATTCTTTGTGTTCTTGTTCTGACTTGAAGCCCCATCAATGAAGTAAATTAATGTTTTCACCTCAGGATTGTATTCTTTTATATTTTCTACCATATGCTTTCGAAAAGCATGAACTGCGATTGTACTATTGTGTAAATAATCACTAATCACATGCAGACACCGGGATTTCTATACATAGGTATCAGGCTGACAATCCTTAACTGTCTCTGCATTACTTGTACTAGTTTGTTTGCATCTTAGCTTCAATTTTTCAGTTAACTCTGAATATTCCTTGCTGGTTGATGAGCTTGAATTTACACTTGTAGTTACTCGTCCAGTAAACTTTCAGGAAATTAATTGCGTAGTAATGCTCAGTAATGCTGCCAATTTCTTTTCTAAAGTAACTTTTTTCAATTTCTGTTGGATTTATTGCAGTCTTTGTTTTTAATGGAAAACATTCTTTTAAAACATGTTTGGCACAATGGCTTTCTTGGAATAAGAATGACTTCAAAATTATTTTCTTTTTCCAAGCGTGGTAATTATATTTCAAAACACCATTTATTGCCTTTTTTCTTAAGTTTACTACAATAGTCCAGAGGATAACAACAAACATTTCCAAAAAGATAATTGTATTTAGTTAGGTAAGTTTCTTCACTATATTTACATACATTTTTTATATAATTTTTATCCGATCTTAGCATCAATAACTTCTGCTCATCTAAACTGAGCTGGTTTATTGTGACAACTTCCTTCTCTTGAATAAATAATCCAACGCAGCAATCCATTTTTTCTAATAGAGACAGCGTCATATTAATGTACAAAACACTTAGCAATGTCAGATAATACATGTACTCATCACCAAAACTAAAGACTGAGGAAGCAGGCAGTCAGGATGCCTGTCAGAATGCACTTTTAAGTATTGCTCTCCCAGTATATTTCATCATACCAATGTGCCTATTGTTCAGTTATTCACATCCTGCAGTCAGCTGAAGAATGCAGAGTAAACAACTCCTTATCATGAATCATTTACAATTTTCAAGTGACTGCTGATACAGGAATGCCTGAAGAGTGAAGAGATTTGGACGGCTCTTGACATCGGGGTCTTGAGAGCCGATGAGGGTGATTGAGGTGAGTATGGAGCAGCGCCGTAATGAAAGGGCGGGGGGAAACGGGAGTTCCCTGAGAAAACCAGCTGACCAACGGTATCGTCCTGCACTATTCCCACATGCAAAAATCAGGAGTGACTCGTCTGGGTATTGAATCCATATTGCCTTGGTGGGAGGCAAGCAGGCTATCCGCTTAGCCACCGTGGCCCTTAGGAATGCCTCAGAGGTGGTTTTATTTTCCTACTTGTTATGAAAGATAAAGATGAGTGGGCAGAAGGAAATAAAAGATTGCAAACTGTTCACTCCCCTACACTACACCCACCCTCCTCAAGTTCGCTTGCTAAGCCTGCTTGGTCATAGTACACCAACAGTAAATGAAAGTATAGTCCATGCACAGATGAGCTTCCTGTAACAAGTAACTAGGTAGCCTAATTATAAATTTATTACTGCCTAACAATTAAATTTAAGATTTTACTAACTGTCGTGCACCTTATTACATCATTAAATTTAACATGTTTCTTCCACATTTCGAAGTTTTATAAATACTATACCAGTAAAGTCTAGACTTAGTTTTTACAGTGGATATATATCATACAGACCTTTAGTTCTTGTAAGTTTCATATTTTTAGTATCTCCCACACCAGAGTTTATTAGGTACCAAAATTGGGACTTTTTGAAAAAAATGTAAGTTTTTAACCCCATGTCAAATGAAAATGGTGCATCTCTAAAGGAACATTTTGTATTTACATGCAGTGTGGGTAGAGGTGGACTTGTGGGAAAAAATTTAAAAGTCCTAGACTTACTTCCTCTCATAGAAAATTTGGTTTGAAAATTGGATTTTGAACCAAAATATGCTCAAATTTAGGTATATATGCTTAGATGCTGTGATTTGAAATAGGGTCAAGTTTATTAATGCAAGAAAGCTGATTATTTAAGTTACAAATTAGGTTTTGCTTTTATACATTCTGAGATACTTAACTTTTCGTAAACGTTGACATTCTGAAAATATTGCTTCCGTCATGAACAAAAAATGACTGCCATCTTAAAAAGAATGCAGAAAAAGTTTTTTTATAAAAAAAATTTTTGTTATTAATTTCCATACAGAAACACGTAATAAAAACTTCAGAATTTTTGAAAAATGTCATGCAACCTGTTTAATTCAAGTTGAATGGTAATATATGGAATGACCCCCTTATGTTTTATTTCTGTTAGACTATTCCATTATTTAGCTGTCATTCTACGTGGCTGGTGTGGGGAGGGTAAGAAAAGTGTTTATGGTATTATTTTACACATAAAACATAAAATGGGGTTTTGTAGAAAGGTTACTAAAAAAATCAGTGGTTTTCACAAATCCGTGGGTTTTAAATCCTCGAGAGCCTGGTCTAGCAAGAGTTTACTGTATATGATATGTACCTTTTATGCAAAACTTACAATTTTCATGTAATTTGATTGTATGTTGTACTGACAAAAGATATTATATTTGTGACAAACTACTCTGCCACAAATAATTTTAATACATGGAATGGTCCAATTAATGTATTTTATTATATTTTCTTTACACAACAAGGGGTCACAATTAGCAAATAGTTCATAGATCATTGTCAAAATTTACATAAATTAAAATAATTACACATTTGCAGGTACCAAAAGCTATGAATATTATAAAGCTGCCAAGTTCACACAATCATAAATAAAGGCTCTGAATTAAACAATTGGATTACATTAAAATGTAACTTGTCTTAAAAACGCTCCGGACATTAAGCTTATTAAACATGAATAACATATCTAAGCTCACACTTTCATAGAGAAAAGCTCAAATTGATACTATTATTTTACATTAAAAATATAACTTGTAATAAAGAAAATGCTCCACACACTAAGCTTATTAAACGTATGTAGCAAGTTTCCACTGACTACACAATATTTTAATAAACCCTCAATAAGGTGCTTGACATATGAGCGTGCAGTGAGATGGCTGTGACAAAAAGTTGCAGTCTCTTTTGACTAGCAAAATTTTGGTTACGACTAGAAATGGTTACCAAAATATTACGTAGAGAAAAGGTATATAATATCCATTTCTGATATGCATTAATTAGGTACATCTTGAGTGGATTAATTAAGTATGGGTTGAGTGGGAAGGACAGCCGAGTGAGGCCCATTAAATAAAGCCTTCCTCACTAAAAAAAACATGTATTCTAAAAATATTTAAGATTGGTATTAAAAGATAATAGACCGTATTGGCAGTTGACCCACGACTAGTTGAAGGACTCCGTGTCTACAAAAGCTGACGGACAATTTAAAAGCCCTTTCCCATGAGTTTCCCATGAGCACAAATTACCAAAAACTGTCTACTCCAGACTGGCGCTTCAGGGTTGCCACAGGTCTGGAAAACCGGGAAATGTCAGGGAATTTAAAACAAGTTAGCTAAGTGTCAGGGAATTCTGTGAGCGGCATGATATATTTTGTAGTGCTGTCATCAAGCGTGCGCCGCTGTCAGGACATAAATTTGTTTTAATGATTGTGGACTAAATTGTAAGGCATTTTTGTTTACAATCTGTGCAAATCAAACAAATTCTTTTTGTCTGGAAATCGTGGAATTTTTCAATGGAAAAAAGTGTGCAACCCTGTCAGCCAAATGGGGCTGCAGATAAAACCTTCTTAAACATATCAAAATCACAAGAAACATGCAGAAGCCTAGCATGCAGTTTAACCTGAAAGGAATTTTGAAGGGCTGCCAAAAGAAAGAATGTAAGAAAAACTAGTTAACTGCATGCCCCGCTGACATTACATCTCCGCCACACAATTCTATTAAAACATCTTTCCAGCCTTGAATTTAATTAAAACACCCACAACTCACCGTTCAGAGTAAATTCTGCCAGCTGCTAAACCATTTACACTCGAGCAATGCCTCCAAGAGAACGGCAATCATATTGGTGTGGTTCGGCCCATATTGCGTCATGCAATATGCATTAGCGATAATCAGCTGACTTTAAGTGTGTCTGGTGTATCTCCACATTAAAGCGTATACATTAAGAGCAGGAATAGCAAATAGGAGAGTGCCCGGGCCTGCGAGCCCTTTTATCAACAGGTCCCTCCATATGAAAAAACCAGGCGGGTAATAAGGGGAGGGGATTGAGGGAAAACAAAGGGAAGGGAGACGAGTCACCACTGAGATTACCACTTAATAAGTAGAGTCAATTAATTGATTATTGCCGATGATGGTAGCGCCATCGTCGCAATATAAGTGATGCCCGTAGAAAAGTAAAAATAGAAGTAGTTTTCAGTTTCATCTGTATTTTATAATTATAAAAATGCTCTGTATACTCTGTCCACATAATAAGTTCTCCAGGGACTGTTCTATACATTGCACTTTTCTCTGCCTTTCCATGACAATAAGCAGCATGCAATTTGTTTCACCTACATGTTTTTGATGCGCAGTAATGTAATATCAGTTAGGTTTGCTATAACTGAAGATACAGCTGACTGTAAAAGGTGATAACGGGAATTTTTGATTGAAAAGTACCTAGTTGGAAAGTCATAAAACTATTATTTACTTGCCTTTAGTTGAACATTCAACTGCTTTTCCATAAACCGAAAGGGCAGCAAAATCCTTTGCACCAGTAGTTAGTATGGTCAGCGGATAAAATACAAACCTTGTAATGAGTGCTGTTGTCCCAGATCTCAGAATATAATTAAAAACTCTTAGCTTCTTTTGCTAAACACAGTTATTCTCATATATTGTGTTGCCTTTGCTGCCTAAACACTGTTCGTGTCTCATTTACTATGCAAGCTATCGCTGTGACGCATGCCGTTTATACCTATATTTCATAAACGACTTTAGCTCATCCCACGTGCTTCAATTCTACAAGAAACAATTACTAAATGTGACTAGCAGGATGTGTTCCCGGGAAGGGACATGGAAGGACTTGGTTTACCAGACTGTTCCTGACCTGCCTTTCTCTCTCTACTAAGAGTATTTAAACCCAAGGAAGGAAGGATCACTCCAAGCACGTAGTTTTACGAATGTGGAGAGAGTTGTTTCAACTTAAACACCAGGTATTTGAAGCAGCCGTGCAACACATCAGCCTCCCAGATGCACCCGGCAGACAGTGTGTTGTCACACAGCCGAAGATGGTTGAGTGCTGCTGAGCGCCTGAGGCCATATCCCAAGCGCATGAGGGTAGTTCTCCCACTCCGTGCACTCTAAGCAGACATCACAGGGGCCTGTCACGCCTCCCACTCTGGTCCACCATGCACTCCAGAGTGAGCCACATATAAGGCCGTCAACGTCGGGAGTTATTGTCTCCAGTAGCTCGCCTTAAGGGGTTCTCTACTGTCTTAGGCCCTCATGATCCTCTCCAAGAACTTCCAGTTCTCAAGTAGCTGCTGCCACCACCTACCAGGGGCTTGATCACCTCTGGGTAATCGCCATCATCAGAAGCTCTTCTGCATGAAGACAACCACCATTGACTTAACACTTCAGTTGTTGACACCTCTTGAGTCTTCAGCCGCCACTACTTGCTGGTAGTGGCTCCCCTGGTAAAGTTAGGGGCTCTTTTAGGCAAACCCTGATAGTAGTAGTTGCGACAGTCAGTTTATTGTACCCTTGCATCGTAGTAGACTCGGGTCACCTTCACCCGTAAACTGCTTAGTCTAATTTACTTACACAGCACAGCCACCTAAGTATTTATTGCTTTAATAAATGCTAAGTCTTAAATGTACCCAAGAGTTCTTTGTTATAGTCGTATAACCTATCTGCCACTAATATTCAACATCAAAGAGCAAGCAAGTGACGGAGTATTGATAAACCTAGAATGGGACGTCAGACCTCCTTCAGGGGCCTGCCTGTTGATACACACACCTCATCTTTTGACGGCCACCCATTCTGTACATCTCGGTGCTCAGAACAGTAGTGTCTCCACCACTAGGATACACCCCACAGAGGCGGGACAGCCAACCTAAGTTGTATCCCTGACCGGAGCACTTAGCTAGGGTGCTGGTAGAGGTAGCTACTTGGGATTGGAGGCCCTATGTCTGTGGACCACACCTGTCAGTGTCAGGAAGGCTGTTTACGACCCACAACTTCAGGTGCTTGCACTGTTTGGAGCCAGGGAGTACACCACCAGCAATTGTCGGTCTTACACACCTAAGTTAGGGAGCGTCCATTGCTTGCCGCTTGCTGGAAATCAAGTGTACGGTATGCCTATACCATTCAACAGCCGTCACGGAGCTCTGAGGTCGGAAAAGAAGGCAGAGTTCAGTGCCTCCAAGCAGGTCTGTGCGGCAAACCGTGTCGTACCGGGAATCGACACTCCTCGGGGACAGGTTCAAGTCGCCCCAGTTAGGACCGGCTACGACGTCCATCTGGCTCGAGCTCTGGTCACCGGGAGCGACACCAGGCTCGGGTGGGCCAACCCACACATCTGCAGCTTGGCCATCACTGAGTGGAACCATCGCGTTCCATACTGCATACCGGAAAGAAGTGGAACTGAGTCCCCAGCGTAAGCATGACTGACCTACCGCAGATACTTATTCTTTGCTTTATTTTGATTCACTTTCGCTGGTTGATAGAGGGTCCAGTAAAAGTGAAATTTTTGTGTGGGGGGGAGATTAAATTTTTTTCTATGTGTGTTATACTATACCACAAATCAATGTTTTCATGACTTATGTGGTATACAGTTTGAAAGGCAAAATAAAAAGTACTAGGTCAGTTCCATTAAAATGAAATTACTCTGTAAACTTACGAATATCAGTGCCCGGGGTCATTTCTCATCTCATAATAACCTTTCCCTTCACATCTACCTGTGCCCCTCTCTGGATGCAAATAATGGCAGAATGATGTGAGGAGAAATGAAGAAACCGTGTGTGGATCCGCAAGAGGTGGGGGTTGTGGTTTGGCAGCTTTGAGTTCATCTACACATGAGGCTCGGAAGTTTACAGTGACATCCATGCCCCAGACGTGCAGATTTGAGATGCCACACGCACACTTTCATAACAGCCATTACAGAACACTTGTTTTAAATGAAAGTTGAATAACCATTTCATGTAATTATATGGATATTTCCGCGTTTCAGTAACTGAAATTACAAGTTTAAAATCAATAAATGTCTTTGTGATAAAATTTTTACAGAATTAACTTTATTGTCAATCTAACACATACAATTTGAATTTGGTTTTATGTGGTGATGGGTTGAATACAAAAAAAATTCTGTTCCGATTCCAATATCGGTTTTACTAATTTTTATTAGGTTCTATTTTTTGGTGCAGGTTCTACTGAAATTGAAGAAACGAAGTAATGTAAGGAGGAAAAGTAATCATACTACCAATATAACATTTAATCAGTAAAATCAATTAGACCCCTACTTTTCTTCATGCTTCATTTTTGCAAAAATAAACAATTAGTACCGA
The DNA here is from genome assembly GCA_029891345.1 of Dryococelus australis. Taxonomy (NCBI): domain Eukaryota; kingdom Metazoa; phylum Arthropoda; class Insecta; order Phasmatodea; family Phasmatidae; genus Dryococelus; species Dryococelus australis. The sequence continues at coordinate 30,543,600 of CM056996.1, forward strand.
ACACACAAAACAAGACAATGACAACTAAATATAGAACTAATATGATATGACAAAGTTTCATGCTTTAGTGGAAATACAATTGTACGGTGTACATTGGTCCTTTAATACAGTCAATAACGACTGTACAACTTTGAAAAGTAATTACATATGCTCCAAGTCCAAACAATTCCTTTTAAATTTGCAGATGAATTCATTAATTTAAACGTAGATTTGTTTGAAACTGTAGATGTGCGTGGAGAAAGTTGTTGTCTTGAGTCAACAGATTTGTTTACACATATGTTACAGGGCATATTTTGTCTTAATTTTGAGTAAAACTTTTTTTGGATGCTGTGTTTTCACATGCTTTAGCAGGTTAGATGTAGATTTTGACGAACCTCGGGATAAACTATGCATACAATAATTACAATATGCGTATTTATTGTCGGTACAATCAACTGTAAAGTGTTCCACACTGAAGACTACTGGCCACAACTACCATCTTTAAAAATTTTGTTTCCCTTTTTATGCTTTCGTAATTTTAATTTGCATGCTTTCGGAACGCTTACATTTAAAAATGGGACTTATGTGAATAGAGACGTGACACAAACAATATAAGTTTATTTTAGAAAATCACCACTATCAGTTTTATCCTGAGGAAACTGAGATCTAAATACAGACTACTCTTCGTAAAAGGCTGCGACGGTGTTTTCAATGTATTGATTCTTTGTTCGCTTCGACTTCCCGGCTGCTACTTGCAACAACATATTGAAAAAGAGTAAACAAATGTGTTTACAATAGAATCATAATTTTTTGCTTGTTTTTAAGGTATGAGTTATCATTTTTTTCGTGAAACATTTAATTTAGTTTTTATTTAGCGTGCCGCGCATGTCCAATATTCAAATATTCGAACTGACCTATCCCTAGTTTTATGTTATGTACTTCAAAACATTACTAGAACTATGTACTTGAATTATTACAACGAAAAGGCTTTTTAAATTCAACACTTTCGTGGCATAAAATTAGCATGTTCAACAGTGTTTAATCTAAATCTAATAAATTAAAAAACTTGTAAAATTAATATTGATCAACATAACATTTTGTAGTAAATGTAATATGCAGTGTTTCATAATTTTTACCATTCATTAATACTGCACACCAATCCCCGTAAGGGATAATTTTAACTGAACACACCTACCTTGAAAAATATGATTACATGTATTTTACATTATACCAGTTCAAGTATGGAACTTTGAAAATTAATACTAATGTCAATAGAAAATATTTATTTTATGTTTTGTTTGGGGATTTCCTGTAATGTTTACATTTTCATGATATTTTATTTTCAGGCCCAAATAATTATTTTTCATGTGCAATGTAATTTTAATGAAATACCATAAAAATATTTAAATGTTGTTTTTCAAAGACATTTTTATGTTATAGACTATGTATATTTAATAATTTTGGGTTTGTGATTAATACTTTTTCAGTTTTGTTTTAATTGTAAATTTGCTTGTGGTTTTAATTTTTGGTAATTTCAATTTATTTGGTTATAATAATACTTTTTTTGTGCTGCTTAGTTTTGAAGTTACCAGAAGTGACGCTTCTGGTGGAACCTCAGAATGGTTTGGCCACCTTAATTTATACAGTGATTAAAAATGCAGAAATTCCCGGCACAAATGTGTATCTTAGTGGTTACAAAAGTAAAATAATGATCGGAATATCACACCACGTTAAAAAAGAGGCATGTAAATATTAATAATTTTACTGGTCCTGTCAGTGCATTTTAAGAAGCACTGCTTGGAACCTGGTGCCTTTGTAATTAGGAATGATGCTGTCATTTTTATGATTGATGCCATCCAGTTTTTACTGCCGAAGGAGCAGATATGCAGTTAAACTCTTTGGTGTCATTCCATCTCAAGTGACCCAGAAAAAAAATTATATTTTGCGTTACCATTTTTTAAAATGTTATTTTTTATATGTGATAACAACCCTTAAATATTAACATAGGATGTTCACCCACAGGCAAAACAGGGAAAATTGAGGAAGTATCATGTGGCAGAGAAAGTCAGGAAAATGTCAGGGAATTTTCACCTCAGTCAAGGAAAATGTTAATAATTGCCACACTGTGAACATTTTAGAGGTATGTGAAGACCTTTTTTTTTTTTCAAACAGAATTGCAGACGAAGACAAAGATCTAAGTCTTTATCGAAGAAGACCAAGTTGGTCATTACAATTTTTAACATTTCAAAAATGTTACACGTATTGTGTGGAATGCATAAAACATTTTTAACTCTGCGCCCCAAGTATCCACTCAACTTGGATACATTTGTAATCTAAATTAATTATAATTATTTTCAGTAGCCAAAATGGTTTTCAGCTGTTAGCATCTAGGACCTTTTACGTTCACATCACTTTTATCACTCATTTTTAAAACCTGACATCATGTGTTTTCCTAAATTATCTCGCACACATTGCTCACATTAGCAACAACGAATGACTGTGTTGGAAGACAACTTGTGAGATACCTATGCCATATATTCTTGGACATAGCAGTTTTATTTTTCTATTGTTCACATAGTTTTATGTTAGTTGCTAAGGAAAAATGAGTGCACTGAGTTTGTACTAGAAAATCATAATTTTCTTTCCGGGAACTACCAGGTACATGTCGACCCTATGGATTGCTCTATGGACTTTAGCAAACAAAATCATGACTGTCATTCAGCATGAACTAAGTTAATCACAAATTATTTTATCATGTTTGTAGATTTATTGTGACATCTGGCAGTGTGACTTTAAAATATATTTCTTTAATGATTACTATTGTGGCATAAACAAACAAAAATAATTTACTTCGTTTAAATATAAAGTTTATAATTGTGAGGATTGGTACTGCAATTATGAAACTTCTGTTTTTTAAGGTGATATCATGTGTGAGTTCAAAACAGTTTAGGGGAAAAATCATGAAATTTGTGTTTTTTTTAAATAATTTTTTTTTCTTGTACTTGAAGTTTCTGCTATTGCCTAAAAGCGAAGGTAAAAGGGCTTCTATTCAACTTTGATTTTCCGAATCTTTGCACACCCCTAAAAAGTTGTTGGTTGTGTGAATGCAGGGTAATGTAATTTTGAGGTAATGCATTTTAAAATCTTCAATTTCTATGTTTGTGAACTGGCAATAATACATTTTTACCAAGTTACATAAGACCTTTATATACAAAATAAAGTATTTATGTGTGTGTAATGGGCACTCATGTGAAGTCAGTAATGTGGGCTGAATAAAATGTTGGCCCTTCTTGCTTGGTCTGCACAAGTTGCAGTGTAATTAAATTTAACTTCACTTCAATCAGCAGTAGAAAAGTATGGTATTGGGATATTTTGGTCCTGAAAATAGGTCAGGGAAAATGGAATTTCAGTGGGCAGAAAAAATTGATCTTATGCTGATAATCCTTCAACCTAAAAATATTTGTATGAATTTCGAAAAAATTTTTAAATTGCCATTTTCAGAGCTTAGAAATTGTGGGACATGTTATAAAAATTGGAAAATGCTAGAATACAAAGCCCTTGCTGTAGGCTTAGGTACCACAAGTCTTTGAAGTAGCAGTATGACTCATCAGTGCTTGATCGCCAGGGGGGTAATACAATCCTTGTGTGTTTGGCGTAAATGAGTTTAACTGGGAAAAATACTGGCCTGGGCCTGTGACTTTCAATCCTTTATTGTGTTTCTTAAGTCTAAAAACAGCCACTTAATAAACTAAAATGTAGGCCCACAAATCTCTGCCTAGTTGTAACTTAAATTTAACATTGGCTAAATAATAAAAATGTACATTCTGTAAGCTTTCAAATTAGCCCTTGCTGACTTCTTTCCTATTTCAAATAAACTTTCCAAAAATTTTAGAAAAAACACTGAAATGCCATTTTTTTTGCATGTCCGTGCTTAAACAGTGGGCTTTATCAAGGGAAGTATATATTTTTTATATTATAAAAATTGTTTTGGAGTCTAGAAGATTGGTGCACACAACCCGCCAAATTTTGTCAAAATCAAAAATGAGGTGGCAAAACAGTTTTTGAAAATATTATTTATTTGAGACCAGTTAACACCACAATTTGCAGAAGGCATGAAGAGCTGAAACCATGCTACCGAACTCGTAATGCTCTAGGCGTAGGTGAGAAAGAGAATTGACCCCCAGTTTAACTTGGTAAAATGTTTCCATCTTCCTCTATGTGTCTAACTCTCTCCCTCTGTGTTTACCAATCTTCACATATCCTCCTCACTCCCTCAGCCACTTGCACCTCCCATCTCTTCTTTGGTCTTCGTGTGGGTTTCTTCCATTGTAAAGGCCATTCACGTAAAGTGAGCACTCTAGAAATCAACCTTTGAAAAAAAAAAACCACCGCCCACAACTACGTATGTATAACCATGTGTGTCACTACACAGGCTGGGGATGAACACACCCAGTTATGTTGGCAGTGAAATGTGAAAAGTAGTTCTACCGAATAATGCTGTATTGCAAGTGTAATGTTTAAAGTTTATTTTATACACTTTAAAGTAATTATTGGCGTAAAGATAATGTATTTATTGTAACTCATAATTATATTGTGTCACATGGTCGGCGCAATGGTCTGTTGTTGTGGTTCCTTCCTGCTGGTTGCTTGGCTTTGCTTGTGTGGAGTGGTTACGAGACAAACTACAAATTTGGAAACTGGAAGTGTTTTAATATTTCTCATTTATTTTTCAGCTTATCTGCAATCAGCATTGTTTTATAATAGGTCGTATAGTGTTTAATTGTGTTGTTGTGATTTTGTGTAAAGTTATGAATTTCAGCAAAGTACGTACAAATATTCAGCGTTAGGAGGACATTATAATTCTTGCTGAAAGTATTTATTCTTTAATTCATCGAGGAGAGATGAAGCCATGCAAGGTGATCGAACGAGTTGCAGAAATGATGAAAATTTCAACTGCACTTGTCCGGAGATGAATGTAAATATGTTTTTACGACGTGTTTTCGCAGCTTATCCCCAGTAAAAAAAAAAGTAATAAAGAACAAGTATAAGTTGACAGTTAGAAACTTGATATTATAAACGGAAAGTTAAATAACAATTATAAAATAAATGAACAACAGCAGAAACGCAACATTAATATATTCATGTGAGTTTGCGAAGTACTTATATCCTAAGTTTAACAAATACTATAAAAAGTTATGTGTACCTATCTACCTACGCCCATCTGTTTAACCGTTCTTTCAAATCTGTTATTATAACAAATTCAAATTTGGCAGTCAATAATTATACGTTAATTTTACACGTTTTTATATCACTGTGTAGTTTTGTAATGTAGGCCTAACCTCAAATACATCTGTACGTAACTATTTACGCCCAGCCATGTAACCTTTCTTAAATCTGCCTTGATAACAAGTGCAAATTTGCCTGTCAATAATTATACATTAATTTAACACGTTTTGTTACTATTGTTAACATAACATAAACATCGCAGTTTGATGTTACACCACAGGTGTTCCCACATATAAACTACAAAATGTTGAAGCGGGTTTTGTTAACTATAGACCTATAGCTGGGCTTGTTGCCAACATTCTTTCATGATGCAAGTGTAGGCCTAATTGCTTTATTTGGTAATGCTTGCCGTAATAAGAATTAGAAAGTATTTACAATTAATTGTCAACAGTTAGGCCTATAGAACAATACCATGTTAAAATTTTGAAATGGATGTTCAACAAGACAAGTTGCTACTATTTGAGAAATATCAACGAAGATAGTATGCGTTATTGAGTAGGCATAATTGTTTGTAATATCTGCTACTTTGGCTGTAAAAATATTGTAGTTATTGAAATTTAATGTAACTGTAAATTTCACGTCATAGTCGACACCCCAGACTCCCAGAGCTCTTGTTTATTTGCGAGTGCATGTTTTGTAAAGGTTAGATTACATTACGTAGTGTATGTGTTAAATTAAGTATTTCTAAAGAAGCTGTATGAGCTAGCTTTCAATAAGGGCCGGGCTACAATTGACATACCAAACACATTCACAGTTATAGCGATAAGCACATACAAAACACAAAAGCACAGTGGCCTGGCTACAATTGATATAACGATAATAATATTAGTTTATGTTGCTACATTTGTACCGAAGAAATTAAGGTCTGTACGTAGAGTTGGTAGCGTTTTTTTTTTTTTTTTTTTTTTTTTAAACGTTACCCAAAAGCATTACAAAACTTTCGTGGTTGTGATTATCCATAAATATACCAAAGAAAACATCTTCCTGAGGAATGAAGTCAAAATACACGATTTCTTGATTTGTAAATAAGTTTTTCAAATGATTTGTAAATAAGTTTTTCAAGTGCTTATCGCTATGCACAGTAAGTATTACTTTTATAATTTGTCCTTAACTTTATCATCTTTTCTGTAATTTGTGGATATGTATTGGTTTTATATTAATAATAAGACATTTATTTCAGCTTTGTGTGTGTACGCATGAACCTTTTTTTGTAAGTATAGTAATTTTCTTTAAATACTTTTATCATTTAAGTTTTCAGTTTTTCTGCAGTCATTGCAATGAAGGAATCACAACAATGATGAGTGTCCATGAACTTTACCTGTATAGTTGGTTTCTTGAGGTCTGTGAGGGTTTGACAAAAAGGAAATGTCGCACCCATTTGGGCCACAAGAGACACCGGAAATGTGGCCATCACCAGATTGGCGTTTCACTTAGCTATAAAAATCTACATTATTTTTAGAAATATTGTGTACAAATGAAGGTGGTGCCAGTTACAAGCCTGGTATGCCCTTCTTTTACCACTTCAATTCACAGTATAAATGTTCAGTTCTTTTTTGGAGGGTCTCAGAAGGGTACGAACACAGAGTAACTGTGTAAAAGAAACTATATGTACATATACACAATTGCATTTGTTATGTTTATATTTTTAGTGTAAATTATTTTTATTTTATATAGACATTATAGGCCTACGTTGAAATATATTTATCTCCATTTATAAAGGTGCATATAACTATCCTTAAAATGTATGTATACATGCACATGTTTTATATATTTTTTCTTTTTTATATATTACATACTTTTATATACTGCCACGTTTGCACCATCATGTTAAGTTTATTACCACCATCTGCTTCTGTGCAGTTTTGTACTCTTTGCTTGGCTCAGATCTCCTCGTCTTTCTTTGCCTCCCTGCCTTCCCCTTTCCCCTTCGTGCGTCATTATTTTTTGATTTGTCATTTTTTGTTCAAGTCCTTGCACTGCCTTGCTCAGTCTACTTTATACGCTTCAGACATCTGCTACGTTACGCCACTACCGTACGTCTGCAAGATGTATGTTTTTTTTTCTGATGGCTTAGTTGCACCTAACTTCAGTCAGCTGAGGCCAAACACAGCTACCATGTTTTAGAGCTGGCATTTTACTTATGCTACAGAGCGATAGGGCACTTAAAAAATGGTGAGTCATGGGGAACGTTAAGTTTGCGGTACAGTTTTTAAATGTTTGGTAATTTGTGTGATAAGTGGTGGTGTACCTTGGGTGTGCAGTAATGCTAGTCTATTTCAAAATTTGGATTTGGCTGGCCTTCCAAATTATTTTTCAGCTTAACTAATGTGTGTCCTTTTTTTTTACATGTCGTGTTGGTCCTTGTTCACCACCAAAGTTTAATGTTTGCTTTTTCTCAGTTTCCATGACTTCATCGCTAGGGCGTTCATTTTTCAATTATTTGTTGTGGAAAGTTTTTGTCTATCGGAACTGTTAGATGACCCAAACGATTATATATGTTACGTATTTTATATATATTGTATATTTTACATTATATATATACATTTTATATATCGTACATGTTTAATGTTTTATATATAATATACGTGTTACATTTAGCAGTCCTAAAATGTAAACATTGGGTTTATTCACATGTGGCAATCACATGGCAGTCACATGGCAATGTTTTACATGTGGTGGAAGGATACATAATGGGCAAGAAAGTAGAATTTTAGCAGGGCTTTCAAAAGTGCTCACTTTATCGTGAACGGCCTGTAATTCTGGTCCAACGTCCTTGTCGTCAACCTCTCATTTCCCATCTTCTTGAAGTGCCCATACCACCTCATTCATGTCTCCTCTATGATTTCTTTCAGCCCATCTTGTACCACTTTATTTAGAATTCTTTCTCTCATTATCACCATCATTTTCCTATCAAATTTTTTATCGCGTCTATCTTTCTTTCCATCTCGTTGCACGCTATCCATGTTTATGCCCCATACGTCACATTGGGTACAAAATACGTATGCCCTTACATTATCTGCTTGTATTTTGGTGCCACTTCTGTTTTCTACAGTATGTCCTTCACACGCCTATGAATTGCATCTTCCTGCTGCCCTCTCCATATCACCTGTTCTTTGTTTCCTCTTGTTTTCTACGTGCTTCAGCTTCATTCCCTCTAATTTTATTACTTTCCTGATTCTACATCATTACCACCTCACGCTTACTGGTACTGAACTTCATCTCTACACTTTGTCACTTTATCATTCTATGCATCCAGTTGTATCTGTACCTCTTTCTTTTCACGCCACACAAGGGAAATAATCTGCAAACTCCTTAGCTTTCATGTCATCTACTCCTATGCTATCTTCCTCTTTTTACATTATTGCTTCCACAACTAGTATAAATAGAGGGGTAGTAACCTCCACTACTGATTAACTCAATTTCTTAGGTGAAACATCCATATTTTTCTTCAGTATTTTTTCCATTTGCTGTATTTTGTGAAAACATGCAACATTTCATATTTTTGTATTTGTATTACAGAGTTGGTGACCAAAGGGGGGCATGTGCAGACAGAGTTCAGCTCAACAAAGATGACAACATTCACATCGCAAGTGTCTGCTCGGCGTGCTTTGCGGGGGATGCAGACACCTACGCCTGCCATCTCAACACCTTTCTCGCCCAGTGTGCCTACAGCCACCACTGCAGTACCTACAGTCTCTACGCCCTTCTCGCCCAGTCTGGCCACAGCGACCACTGCAGTGCCTACAGTCTTAAAGCCCTTCTCGCCCAGTTTGGCCACAGCGACCACTGCACTGCCTACAGTCTTAAAGCCCTTCTCTCCCAGTTTGGCCATATTCAACACCGCAGTTCCCATTGTCTCTACACCCGCCTCGCTGGGACTAGACCAGCCGCTGCTGCTTGTCAATGGCTCTTTCAGCGACGATGAGGAAGGTGACCTGAGCAGCGAGACAGAGCGTGTGGTCACCTCATCCATGGTGAGGGAGGTGGTCGAGGAGACCATCACCAGGCAGCCTAGTATGGAGCCTCCGGCAGTGTCGTCTGCTATCAATCTGCTCCACTCCATACGGGAGTCATCAGTGTTGAGGAACAGTGTCCCGCTGGAGGACCGGCCCCGGCAGTGGAGTCTTGACCCAACCACAAGGTCCTCCGCCAGCCTGCGAAGTTCCGTGCGCCGGTCCATTGTCAGGGAGGTGAGTAGGATCCTGGTGCATTTACGCATGGCTGGTACAACTGTTACTTGAGATATATTTTGTAGATGTTGGGTCAAATGTGTAGAGTGATAAACTTCAGATGAGGTAGACCAGTTTTTGTCTTTTGCTGACATCCACAGCAGTCAGTGGTTTACAGTTTTCTAACAGGTAGTATGCAGAAAACCAGTGCAATGTGTTACTGTGTGGTTTAATGTGGTTAGTAAGGTGGATTAACATGTTCCTAGATGATGCAAAACAAACAATAGCACCAACAACAGTTTCTCTCCACTTCTGTGTTACATGTGTTTGTGTAGAAAAAGTTGAACAGATCTAGATTCTTTCTGTGCAGACACTGTCTCCTTCCCTGTAGTTTGAGTTCCCACAGTTCCCTAATATTTGTATTTAAGGGTGCTGCCTACGTGGAGATTTTTATTGTGTTTGAGGTTCGGAAGAAAATTACCAATAAGGACGACACTGTCGCCTACCTAGTGCCCCGTCATTCCTACGCGTAAGGCTGTAAACTGGCCTGCAGTGTTTTCGTTGTGTTGCGTGTACCTATGTGACACTTCAAGCGGTGACTATTATTTTATGAGTGGAAAGTCTGCAGCAAAGTTCAAGTCCTTATAATAGTGTTGCTCTCTTCCATCTAGTTTATGATGAGATACAAGCATATGAAAAAGTAGTATTTAGCTATTTTGAAGGGCTCAGATACAGCATATATGGTTATGACTATTTGTGCCCTCACCTGTTTCATTGGGTATTGATTTATTTTAAATATTGGAATCTCTCTAGCTACTTACTTGTGATCGCTCTAGCATCTGCGTCACTGCATCCCCACTTGATATATTTCTATCTACTGAGTCACTGCGGCCCCACTTGGAATCGCTATAGCCACTGGGCCTCTACTGCCCCACTTGATATACAGTGTTAACTCTATCCATCGAATTTCAGGGACTGTCATAAAAATTCTATAAATGCGGACATTCTGTAGAAGTAGACTTGACATATGTATTAGTCACCCAAAAAACAACCTATCTCATTAAACTACGTTGAAGATATTGATAGACCTATGTTAAGTATTTGTCAAGTTTAACTAAAATAAAACAATGCAAATGGGAATATTGAAAAACATTTTTCCAGTAAACTCACACTGAAACGTATTTAAACACCTATTTTGAAATCACTTGCTCAGAAATACATACCTATGTTGGTGTGTATAGTCCACACTGAATTGTTGTATTTCTGTAAATATTGTTAAAATTACGTACAAACATAATAAATTCAAATTTAATTTCTCCACTACTAAACATTTATGACTGAAAATTTGTATTATGTTGCAATGTTTAGAAATAAACTTTGTGAGATTACTATTCCACAGATGGTAACATGACTTGAGAAATCAAAACCACGACAACATGTTACACAAAATGGCATCTATCAATATGTACTTCTGGTGCAGCAATGGCCATGTGAATTATGTAAGATATCTTCCTCTTGTACAGCAGCAAAATTATTTCCTCATGTACGACTTGAATATTGTTATTAATAAAGTGCAGTGAATAGGGTTTCCTTAATTTTACGTTGTCTTTTTCTTACTTCCGGGCATATTTATTGGGGTTGCATTTTTATACATAATGCATTTGTAATTTTATTGAATAAATATTCCCGTGAAAAACATTAGTTACGAGTGATGTTGGAAACTTCGCATCGCGAATCAATATCTCTAAAATATTGCACCGCTGTTGTCTGTGTTGATCATTCCAGACATGGCTGCCACCAAAACCATTGTAATTGTTTGTTGATAATCTAATTAAATTCTACAATCTACAATACATATTTCTTATACATTGTACTGTATTCCGTAATTGTTTCTTTTTTTTTTGTATTTCGTGTACTCTAAATATATAATGTGTAATCTGAGACGTCTGTTGTTGTTATTATTTTTTTACTAAGTACGAGTTAAATGTGACATTGCGACTCAACAACTTGTTATTTTGGAAGTTGTAAAATACATACATAGGACTAAAGGCAGGGTAGCAAGATGTAAGCAAAACAATGTGTGTTGAAAATTAATTTTAATTGTAATTTCTATTAGAATAACTTGTGCATGTTTACATAATGTACTGTATACCAACTTTATATGGCTTGGCAATTACAGTTGACTTATACTTATAATTTTTGTTAGTACTTTGTTGTTTAATGATCGGATCATGTAATTTTTGGCGGTGCTACAGAAACTTTTGTTCGATCGATTTGAATTAAATTAAATTTTGAATTAGGGGAAAAACTGCCTTTTTTTTTTTTTAACATTGTTATAATAGGAATTTGGTCAGGATCACAGAAAATGCTCGTTGGTCACAGACGTTCAATTGAAGCGGGTTCAATGGTTCGAGTCTTGACTGTATTTTTATCCACTGAGCCACTGCGGCCCCACTTTAGAGTGCTCAAGCCAATGGGCCACTGCATAACTACTTGGGATTGCTGTAGCCACTGTGCATCTGTGGCCCCACTTGTTATATGTCTATAGCTATATGGAAGAATGTAGCTTGCTAATAATGAAAGAGTTATAACAATCAGCCCAACAGTTTTGGTAGAGCATGATTAGAAAGCTGCAAAATAGCTTGATTTTCCCAATTTGATTCACTAATACAGTTAATTCTCAGCTCCTGTAAATTCTATGGCAATTTTTAACACTAAATCTTCCTCAACAAATGCAGATTATATCAGTAAAAACCCCATCCAAATTCGTTTCGTGGTTCTCGAGATTAGAACAGTCGGACAAACGCGCACTAGGGACTTCCTTTTATACTATGTGTTGATGTATTCGTGGTATTATATGTGCCTCTTCTCAAGTGTTTTCCTTTCGTACATTGGTATCATGACATGTTTAGTGGTTCTGTAAAAAAATGTGGATTTCAAACACACTGCATTGCAATTCAAGCGCTAGGTAGGCGACACCCTTAACAGAACATGGCTCAGCTGTATGGAAACAAATCTGGTAGAAGACACAAACCAAACATGCATCATTCCATATGTGTTAATAAAATTTTTTAGAAAATGGAAGCTGCACTATTTTCAATTTTGATATAAATTTTTCCTATTTTTCCCTATCCTCAAGGAGGATACACACTACAAGCAAACTTCACAGATTTAGAAGATTTACACAACTAGCAATTACTTTTTTTTTAAGTCCCCTATTGTGGAGTATTTAGTGTTATTTGAAAGCTTACAGGAAATACTATTAGACTGTATATTTATATTATGAAATATATTTTGTATTTTCAAGATGGTGGCCGTCTGCTTTCAGTATTCAGATGACTGTTTTACCCCATTTTATACCCCACCCTGCTTTACCAAAGTTGCATTTAGGGTAGAGGTGGGACGAACCCAGATTTTACCACAGAACCGAACTCGAACTTAACCTAGAATATTTTTACCAAACCGAACTTGAACTGAACCTTTAAAACTGTCCGTGAACTGAACTAAAACCAAACTATGCTATAATTCATCGAACTCAAACAGAACTTGAAAAAAATACCTTATCCACACACCTTCACATTTCAGCCCTTAATTGTTTAAGTATATGAAAAAAATTTTAGATCACTCTTAATAATTCCATCTCTAATAGATCAACATGTAGCATAAAAAATAAACACTTGCATACAACCTTCACAGCCCAGCCCCTATTTGACCAACCATATAACACAAACATGCATACCACATACACTTTTCACCAATAATTGTTAAAAAAATATAACAAGCAATAAACACATACGTATACAATCTCCACAGTTCCGCCAATAGTTTCCAAAATGGAATAGTTAAATTTTTTCAAATTTGAAAAAAAAGTACAAAATGAACTTACTATCAAATTTTGGATTTTTAAAGATTTAAATATTGATTATTCTAATTCATTAAAAGAATTGATAAATGTGTCTTTTTAGTCTTCTTAGACAATGTGAAAACCACAAATTGGCAACACATAATACGTTGATATGAAAATGTCAATTTTTCAGGAACTTAACCATATCATTCATTTTGTACTTTCATTATTTAATGTTGTCATGCAGGAAAGTTAACATTCCTACCACTTGTGGTGAAAGGTTCTGACTACGATTTGTAACGATCTGTCCAGTCTTTGAAAATAGTCTCTCACTATTGACAGAGGTGGCCGAGATGGATAGAAACTGGAGCAAGGTTAGGAAACTTGCTTCTGTTGTCTTTCCACCAATGCAGTGTTTCATCATTCTGTGGGACAAGGGCCTCATCAAGATATTCTGAAATCTAAAGAAATTGAAAAACATTTAGTATGAATAGCTAAACTTGCTTTAAATAATAATTTTTTTGTAAGTAAATTGTAAATTACCTCTTTCCTTATGGCATCTTCTGACTTTTTTTGTTTAAGTTTTTTTTTTTTTTTTTGTAACATGTCTCAGATCTTCCCAAACTAATCCTCCTGTATGATGTTGAGCTAGAAGCATTCCCTTTGGTTCTTCAATTCGTTCTCAAGAAGCACTTGCGCTCGTACCATTTCATGCTCTTCACAAATTATCGCTTTGAATCTGGGATCTAATAACTTTGACAACAAATATGCATAATCTTTTTGGATAGCATGAAACCTTGTCTTCAAAGAATTTAAGAGAGATGTTGTGAACATTGTAATCCATTCGCTTGACTTTGATGGGAGGATGTACAGATGAGAACAGGAATCGCTGATTCTCGACAATTGAATAGGGCAGAAAATCTAACGCAATACTTTGTGCTATTTTGTTTGTGACAGAAATTGCGCACACACACACACACTGTTGGAGGTTAATGTGGGTTGAAAAACATCTACAAGTTTGGTTAGCAATTTATTGGATTCCATCTTCTTTTCTGTCTGCAAACTTTTTTCACTGGTCCTCTATTTTTTTCGGAATGTTAACAACAGCATTGGTAATATATTTTTTGTATATTCCACTGACATACAGTAGAAATTCTATCCATCGAATTTCAGGGGACTGACGTACAAATTCTATAGATGCGGACATTCTGTAAATGTGTACGTGTCCTATTAGTCGCCAAAAACCAACCTCATTAAACTTTTTGTTGAACACATTGATAGGCCTATTTGAGATGTTTGACAAGTTTAACTGAAATAAAACAATGCGAATGGAAATATTAAAGAAAATTTTTCCTGTACACTCACACTCAAACTTAAATAAAAACAGCATTTAAACACGTCTTCTGAAATTACTTGCTCACAAATACTATACAGTAGAACCTCTGTATTACGACCCCTCACTGTTCCAGAGATTAATGTCTTATTTGGGCCGATTTTGACCCACCCCTAATCCCCAATGCCTCCAAACTTGCCATTTTTGGCATGAAGTATGTTCAATCGTCTCTAGCGCATAAATAAACTTTTTAAATAAAATATACATATGTATATTTTAATAGCTGGGCATCTCCTGATTAATTTGGTACCCAAGAAAGGCATATTAGACCACCCCTTGTCGTAAAAAAGAAGGCCATTGAAAGTGTGTGAAAAGATTAGACGATGTATTATTAAAATTTAAAGTTGTTATTGAAGATATATTACGCAGATCTCGTGGGTCATACATTGCTATGAGGCACGTAGCGATCAAAAAGTTTAGGTGGCATTACGCAATACATGTGTGCGCACCATGCTCTCGCTTTGGTCTGGCCATGTACGTAGCTGGTCGAACACCTAGATCCTCTGCAGCGCGGCTGGGTTTAGCCATGGCGGTTTACAGCTGAAGCTCGGCCCTAGATCCTCAGGCTGGGCAGTTGCCAGTCTGTCACTACAAGATGTGGGTGGCGGCCGCCCGCCGCCACTGCTGTCGTTACAGGGCTGGTTCACTTCCTAACAGCGGCCCGGTGTTGGGAAAACATGCTGATAGATGCAATTCACGTCAATGTGTTGAATTTATACGAAATGTTGGTGGCGTGTAGGCCTCTGCACTGGCTCTACGAGGCCCGGAAATGTTTACGGGAATATAAAAATTTAGTGCGGTTAACTTAAAATATTGATTATCCCGAATTTCTCATAAAAAACTTCTGACGTGAACTATACATGCACACGGCCTTGCTCGCCAAAATATGGTAACATAAGAACACATTTTATTTGCACACACTTACCTACCTTTATTCACTTTACACATAAAATTGACTTGACAAGAAAAAATAACAAATGCCCACCAAAAAAAAAAAATAGCCTGTTACGTAGCCATGGGCACGCATAAACTTAAAAATAAACCCATTAAAAAAGGGACATTAAATTAAATTTGAAGTTATACATACACTGATTAAGAAACTAGTCTGTGTAAAGTGCAGCTGTTTTTACAGCAAAAGAGGAAGGATAATGGAAGTAAAAAAAGACAGGCGGGGTAAGGCAGAGGTGGCGGCATGTGATTAGGACAAAGAATCCTTACTGACTCGCAGCTCCCGTACCATCCACGTTCCATCCACGGACAGTACACCAGTGTCCCTTCTGGCATGAAGTAATTTATTGTTTCGCGCTGCTTGGGACAACAAATGTCAAAGTCTATGAGGGCAACTTGATGGGGTTGTTATAGAGGAGTTTTACTGTAGTGTGAAGAGAGTCAGTTTTTCCCTAACTCAAAATTTAATTTAATCTGCATCGATTGAACAACAATTTCTGTAGCGTCATTGATAATTACATTCTCCGATAATTAAACAATGAAGTATCAACAAAAAAGTATAAGTGAACTGTACTCACATGAAGTCAGTATATAGTACATAATGCAAACATGCACAAGTAATATTAATAGAAATCACAAATAAAATAAATTTTCAACACACATTGTTTCGCTTACAACTCAGTGCCCTACATTTAGTCCTATGTATGTAATTTACAACTTCCAAAATAACCTGTTGTTGAGTGGTAAAGTTGCACTTGACTCGTACTTTGTAACAAAAATAAATAAATAATAACAGACGTCTCTGACTACACATTGTGTATTTAGAGAGCACGAAATACAAAACATATGAAAAAAAGTTGGAATACAATACATTTAAATAATAAATATGTACTGAAGAACTTTATTATATTATCAACAAACAATTGTGATATTTACTGTGGCAGCTATGTTGCTAATGATCAACACCAACAGTGGTGCCATATTTTCGAGATATCGTTTCACGATGCGACATTGCCAAAAACACTCGTAACTATAGTTTTTCACATTAATATTCATGAAAATTACTAATGCACAGATATAACAGATATAAAAACGTAACTCTAATAAATATGCCCGGAAAGTAGAGAAATATAACAATCAAAATTAAGAAAACACTATTCACTGGACTCTGTGATTGATATTGGTAGACGACAAGATTATCTCCATCTACTGGAACAAAACAAAATTTGAACATTTCTTGGGGTGATACAATGTAGTTTTCAGTGGTTCTTTGTTAACTGGCCTGGTACTCTTTTCCCATGTAATATACACAAATTTACATTGACACTATAAAAGTAAAAAAATCAAATAAGACGTGCGAGTCTCAGCAATACTCTAGATGAAAGAATGCTCTATTTTATCTCAAGATAATTTTTAATCTAAAAAAATCGAAGTTCTACATGCACCACGTACGTAATTACTTTTATTTAAGTTTTTTCCCTTGCGTATCCAAATGTAAACATACACATACTGAAGACCATACAAGCAGTAAAATATGCACTTGAAATAAGCTACAGTAGTTAGACATGAAACCGCCTCCAAGCGTTAGTAACAATGGTATATTAAGGCCGGACCAGGAGACTGGATATCGCCTGGGGCTCTGAAAGTGCGCTCTAGGCAACACTGAAGTACACTCTTCAGATGGCCAAATTCTAACTTCCAGCTTTTATTCTCAAAACGCCTGCTGACAAGCACGGGTGAGTTGAATGCCCTTTGATTATTCCTCAGCCTGAATAAGAATGGAATAAGTTATATTCTCAGTTTGAATAAGGTCAGAATATCCTTGGTTCATTGCGAGTCGTCCAATCTCCAGCGGGATTCGCTCCCAGGACCTTAGGCTATTTCATTATTCACTGTCTCAGTCCCAGCCTGTATTAAGACTGGACTAGGGGACACCGGATACCACCTGTTCTGTAAGTGTGCACAAGAGACTTCTTAACAGCCTTCAATTGAAATGCCTTACGCACCCAAAGGCCAATTAAGCATAATTAGGAGGCTAGCCTGACTGACAATTCAGTGAGTGTCTGCAGCCTTAAATCCGGAAGAGCCTACTTCTTCCACTAACAATATCTTACCTCCTAGTGCTGACATTGTACCATTATTTAGCCCTTGCGTAAAAATAGCTGATGAGAAGTATTTAGAGTCTGAGTCTATCAATCAAAGCGGTGAGACTACTCTTGTTACAGATTAACTCTGTCATTAGGTTGATTATTTTGACTTCCATACTCCCAATATCCCTTTGCCAGAACCTGCCGCTCATTCTGGTTTAATGTGAAATATCGGGCTTCAATATAGTCTAAAAATAAAATCTGTTTGGGTGGGCCGATATTACTAATATCGACAGATGTTGGACATCGGGTTTTGGTATCGGCTCAGCAGTAGTCTAAACGTAACTCCAACTTGGGCAGATCTTCGACTCAACTTGGTAATTAAACCTCACACCGATTTTGCCGAACCAGGTGACTTTTGGTTAAGTTAACTGAAGGGAGAGAAGTCAGCATCCTAACCTCTAAATTAATCCTTTAATCGAGAGGTGGTATCAGTTTCAAGTTTTGTTTTCATAATATACTAATTGAGCATACATGCCTGTTGTGTGTGCTTTCAGTATAGTTTTTTCTTTTGAGACACATGAGACTGCAATTATTGTCATTGTATTAATCTCAAAAGTTGGACATGAACTATGAACTTGTGACTATAAATTTACTTTATGATATATATAATATATATAATTTATTTATGCATATTGAGGTGATATGTTAATATATTCTTAATTTTAATATGGCCCATTAAAAAATACCTAGTTTTTATTGTTTTTAATAGTTAAAATTTTATTCAGAGATAATGTAGAGCTCTCACTATACTGAACATGAAGTTTTATAAGGTTTGGAGTTGTATTGATGTACATGTCAGATCCTCATATACTGAAATACATATATATCAATTAGGGTTCCGATACTGATTCCCTGATACCATTACCATACCCTACACCAATGCTCTTCAGTTTTTTTTTTGTTCCAGCTCACAATTATTGTGCAGAAATATGAGAAATAACAAAAATTAAAAGCTCTTTCCCCAATATTATCGCCACCAACAGTACAGAGAGATGAAAATGGTTCACTTGCGTCCATTGTATACCATAGTTATTCGTGTACAGCGCACCCTTTTTTGCCAAAATAACTGAAAAAATTTCTGTGGAGTGTGCTATACACGGAAAAAAAAGAGGAAGTGGGAGTGGTAGCCATAAATTGTCCGGGGGTGTTGAGGAAAGTGGCAAGACTGTCTGTTGTCTCATCTCTCCCTCTTACATCACTCCTCTCTATCTCTATATATATATATATATATATATATGTAGGTCGAAACCCCGCTCCCCCTTCCACCAAATGGTATCCTGCCCACCACAAAACCAAAGCTGCCATGTGTTTACGCCCCCCCCCCCCACCTTGTAATAACACCCTGATGTTGCCGGTCGATAATTGCGCCATCCCTCTTTGTTTCCATGGCAGTGGCTACCGAGCCATGGTCCCGGAAGGGGGGGAGTTGAAGTGACGAGGAGGCCTTTTTTTTGTGTTAATGGTATTGTGACAATCTAGCACTGCAAAAAAGAGAGCCGGGCACTGCTAAAAAGAGAAAGGAGAAAAAAGAAAAACCAAGCTGGAAACGTTGAGTAGTGGGAGCAAGATCGTTCCGGAACTTTTTTATTTTGCCTTTTTGCACCCAAGTTATGTATTAAAGTATTTTCCAAACATATCACAATCACCACACATTAATGTAAAAAATATAATTTGTTCCATACATACTAATAGGGCGCCACAAATTTTTGATGCAATTTTATAAAAAAAAAAAAAAAAAAAAAATTTCCCTGCAACTCGTTGCAAAAATCATGATGCACGCTAGACACAAGTGTGTGCCATACGCCAATAAGTACGGTATGTATTTTGGTGTGTATATGCAGCATCAGAAGTTTTTGATGAAAATTGGGGATAATTAATATTCCAAGTATAGGCCACACTAAATTTTTTATTTCCTGTAAATATTGTCAAGTTATTTCTCCACTACAAAACATGTGTGACAGAAAACTTGTATTAGGGCTGTGTCCGAATTCGCCTGAAGTACATACTTGTGTGTACCTGTCCCTGGAGTGACTTCAGAAATGCTGTCCGAATTGCAAGTGAAGTATGCAAGTATACAAGTAGACAAAGTTGTGTATTTTTCGCGTACTTAGTGGAATATGTGCCGCCATTTTGAGAAGCAATTTGTAGGTTACAATTGATTTCCGACATAATTATTTTATTTAAAGTTTAATAGGATAACATTATTACCTCTTAGACATATAATTTTGAACTGAGTAAATAATTATTGCATGGTTCACCTTAAAAAAAGTCTAACAATAAATTCTTATTAGGTCTATGTTACTAACCTACAGAAGCTAAGATAAAATAAGCAAACCCGTTGCATTTATATGCAATAATGCAAGACAATAAATGTTAATGTAAATCAAATTGAAATTATATTTAATACTTCATTTAACCGCTAAAACTTTCTGCAATTATTAAAATCTTTGTGGGAATACATTTACATCAAAAATGGTAAGCTAGGTAATAACCAATACCGAAGTAAACAAGACTGCCTGTCCGAATTTATCAAATTTGGTGCCAAGGATGCAAGTATATACCTGAATTCGGACACTGTCTGTGTCAATGTTTACAAATAAATGTTGCGCGATTGCCATTCCACAGATTATAACGTGACTTTAGAAAGCAAAACCGCTGCAACACATTACACAAAATTACGTCTTTCAATGTGTACTTGTGGCGCGACGGCGGATGTACGAGCTATGCAAGATATCTTTCTCTTGTTCAGCAGCAAAAATTTTTTCCCATGTGCGACTTGAATAGTTATTTATTAAGTGCAATGAATAGGGTTTCCTTAATTTTGCGTTTCCTTTTTCCAATTTTCCAGTCATATTTATCAGAGTTACATTTGTATACATAATGCATTCATAATTTTCTTGACAAAACATTCAAGTAAAAAATTTGCATGTGTTGGCAGTCGCATCACAATTCAATATCTCAAAAATATGGCACCACTGCTTCTTGCTAATACAGTCAACTCTTGATATCTCGGACCTCGATGTCCCGGACTTCAGGTAACTCCGGCAAAATTTTGATTAAAAAATTTGTTTTAAATTATTGCAAGTGAGTTGCACGGAATTATGCCTTCAAATCTTCAATTGTCTACATTCTCTGAAAGAACAAATAAATGTTTTAAATAATAATAATAATTTTGCAATGTTTACTGCAGTTTTAACTAATTCTGCATCACAAACTTGGCCGTAAAATATCTCATATGCAGTGCACTGTTTGGTGTGCAATTTTTGCAACGTAGCGCAGCGAGCCTCCATTTCTCTTATGTCGCGTGAATTTGGAAGCGCACGTGACAGCGAGGCACCCGCCTCCGCTTCCCCTACTACCCCTTCGTTACACGAGTGACAGTGCACGTGTCACGAGAGACTAGAGAAACTTTTCAGTGCCATACTAAAGGGACATCCACGTGTATAATGCCTCCTAAACAGAAATGTGTGTCGTTAAGTGTTGCACAGAAGTTAAAACTGATTGAAAAGCTAGAGTCTCATACTTCGGTGTCTAGTCTTTGCGTAGAATTCAGGGTTGCGAAACAAACCGTCTTGGATATTAAAAAGCAAAGAAGTTGAAGGAATTTGCTGTGCAGTGTGATGTACAAAGTACAGTTTCCAGTCGGAAACGCTTGAAGTTGCCTGGCGATACAAACTTGGAGGAAGCTGTTCACAGATGGTACGTGCAGCAAATATCAAGTGGGGTTGCGGTGCATGGTGTAGGGTTACAGGCAGCAGCTCTGACAAATTGGTTAAACACATGAACATTCAGTTCAAGGTAAGCAATGGATGGTTGTGGCGATTCTGACAGCGGCATGGCATCGTTAATAAAAGAATGTTCAGAGAAGCTTTAACTGCAGATAATGCTAGTGTAGAGCCATTAACAAAATGACTTCAAGCTTTAATCGACAGTGAAGAACTGACTCATGCACAGCTTTACAATGCTGACGAAACGGGTCTGTTTTTGCTTTCTCTGCCCGAAAACACGCAGGCTGTAAAGCATGAGGCAGTGTACCTGGGTGGAAACTGAGTAAAGAGAGGTTGTCGGCTTTGCTGTGTGCCAATGCTGATGGCAGCCATAGTCTAAAATCGGTTGTTGTGGACAAATCATGTCGGCGTCGAAAGCTGAAGGACATAATGGATGATCTCCCTGTACACTATTCAAGTTCAAAAAATGCTTGGTTTAGTCAGGCAATCACAGGTGATTGGTTTCATAAATAGTTTGTGCGTGAAGTACGTAAATTTCAGATGGATGTTTTAGGAATTGCCACTGATGACGTCAAGGCTTTGTTAGTTGACAATGCCCTGTCCCACCCTGATTCTCAGAAGTTGCATAACCGTGATGGAAAAATAAAATGCTTGGCACTACCTCCCAACACCACATAACTTATTCAGCCAATGGATCAGGGAATTATTTTAGCGTGCAAAAGATTATTCAAAAAGTAATTTCTTGATGAAGTGACGGTGGTTTTTGGAAGAACAAAAGGACAAAGAGGATGACACGTGAGGGAAGAGAACATTACAAAACATACCAAATTACAGCATCAGCGCTGCAATTTTCATTTGGGCCACTGCATGGAAAGAAATCAAGACATTCACACTTGTAAATGGGTGGAGAAATTGCTTTATGAGAGTGACTTCGAGCCTGATTTCTAAGGATTTGAAATCTGTGATTATCAGCATTACTTGCTGGGGAACAGACCTCACGGGAGATGACATTGCTGAGTGGTTAGAGGCTGATGAAGGGGACGCTGGGAACCAGTTACAGACTGAGGAAGAGATCGCCTGTACTGTTTTATCATCTGCTACCACAGAGCAAGTCACGGACGAGGAAGAGACATCAGAACCACTTTCCAAGTCGAAACTGTCTAGCGCCAACAAGCTCTGGATACCCTAATCATTATTGTTTTCTCAACTTCAGATGCTGAGCTCCAGCTGTATTACAGACATTTTCGTGTGGCTCGTGAAATAGTCATTCGGAAGCAGCATCAAAAGATTGTCCAGAAAACGATTGAAAGTTTTTTCAAACCTCAGTTGGAAATGTCAGGATCTGCTGAAATGACCCGACCACTGGATGCATCCTTTCCATCATGTTCGTACAATTGTAGAGAAAGTGTGTTCTATTCCGACTTGGACTAGGCAATGTTGTGCAATACAATATGCCGCACAGTGAACGTAACTCTCAGGCTTTGTGTTCATTATGACATACGCCCACGTGTATTTTTTATGTCCCACAGGGAAGGTTGAATTTCTTTTCAGTAGGACAGTGTTTAAGTTTTGTATGTTTAAATTTGTTTGTTTATTTCTGTTGGATGCCCAGTCGGATACTATGCAGCACACTGTGGTGTCGTGTCACGGACAGGTAGTGTTTTGAATACTTTTTTAGTCCTTTATAGTTTTTTATACAGTGGAAGCCGGTATACAGTGGATTCGGTTATACTGCGGGGCAATTTATGTCCCCTGGCCTGAATAAATAAATAAGTGGAAAGTGTGCGGTCAGGTAGGCGTGTAGTCTGTTGGCGGGTGGTCATAAGTCGGGGATGTTGATGGATGAGGCAGACAGAGCGGGCACATTCTCTCTCCTTTCAGCGCCGAGATCTATTTTACTGATTATTTACAGCTAATATTGTATGTTTGTCCGTATTCAATTTCGTTGGCATGGTGCAAAGTATTGACATAAGAATTCCTAGTGGCCCTTTTTTATGTGACCCTATTATACCTGTTATTCTGTTTGGTTGTAAACAGACAAAAAAATATACTGCGGCAACTTTCCATCTTATCTGGGCGTTGGATCAGTATAGGAGGATGGAACGGCCATATTCCGAACTGTATATCATGCTTGTAAGTGTCCTGCTGTCACGCATTTACTGGCGTGCACTTACAAGTTAACATGAGTTGTGTATGTGTTGTATAGGGTAATATGTAAGAATTATAATAATGCTGTAGACACTTTAATTATAATGTATATATAGCAGCTATAACATTAGGTCTTCCCATTTTCGGAATAAGAACTCCCAAATTTGATGCGGGCCTCAATTCGTACTTCTAAATCATTTACAGGCTTATTATTAATCTCCTGTGTAATATAGCACTATGTAACCACTATAAGTTTGATGTAGACACTTTGATTATATATATATCTGCAATATGGTATGTCTTCCCATTTTCGAAAAAAATTTCCGGGCAAACGAGCTATTGTAGGCAAGGCTTAATGTAGAAAAGCGGCCTTTCATTGCATGCTACAAATCATACACTTTTTTTTTTTTAAATTTACCTTTTGAAAATGCAAATCAGACGAGAAAGCAACATGTTCCACAATACGTGGCACTTATAGATCCCATCTATAGTGCAGATGTGCATTCGACATTTGGATGAAAGCTTCCTTTCTCATTCTCACTTCCTCACAACCAGGCCCCGCAGGTGGCGTAAAATCAAAGCTTGAGCTGGGAGGGGGGTGAACTCCCTTCTCCAACCTGCGTGACAAATAGCTCGCAGCGAACACCGCCCGTGTTGGAATAAATACACCCTTTGCCAGAAAAAGTATTTTTTAGTTATTCTTATTTTAAAGCATGTGACCCCCTTCATCGTAGCTCGATTCTCTTTGTTTCCCACCCTTAGGTTCTGTCAAGTCCGGTGGTGCAGATAAAAAAATTAAGTTCTGATAGCAAGGGGCTAAACGTTTCAAGAGTTACGGCAGTAATAAAACACTTGCCCCGTGTTTGACAGATAGGTGCGATGCATGATTAGAACACTGGCTTTTTTTTTTGCTACTGTACTTGGCCACTTCCGGAATAATGCGGAGTGCTATAACGCGGGTATGAGTTATGTCCCCCAACAGCCGCGTTATATCTGGCTTTTACTGTATTTAACTTTGCTTATTATGACATTTGGCATCCAAAATACTAGTGGCACCAATAATGGTTAATCATCAGAATTTATGAAAGAAAATTTGTTAGTTTGTGAAACAAATTATGTTGCAGACTGCCAAGTTTTATTAACACATCACGTATTTTATTTCTTAAAATACAACTGCATGAAAATGTTATTCTATTTTGGATATTCGAGTTTGGGCTTTTTAAATGTTGAAAACAACTCTTAATGTATTTTTGTCCCAAGATATGCCTTGTCATGCACACACGGCTCCATTGAGCGTACACAGTCAATGTACAAGTAGGGAGCTCAGGATTTGGCTAGGCTGTGCATCAGGGTGGAGGGTAGAGCCACCAAGCCTTGCGTACCACTGTGAGTCGTGGCTTCCGGCTCGCTGCAGATAAGAAGTAGCCAACATTCGAATCACAAACTGAAGGCCGCTGATAAAGAGGGTGAACCGCTCCTGTCTGTGCTGCAGTGGCGGCAGCCAGCTGGCCACTTCCCGCAAAAGAGCCAGACTGAACTGTAGTCGCAGCGAAGCGAACAGGCCTCTAGCAGGGAGAGAGGGATGTTGCCAGTCACCCCACCATTTCCCACATCACAACTCCCTCCTCTGGAGGCAAGCCGACCAGCCCCTCCCGCTTACCCAACTTCTCCCTTGTTCCTTCCAACCCTCCTCCATTCTGCTTCACTCAGCAGTGCCTACATGACGTTCCACGCAGTCCCCCGACAACAGGCGAACTCCTGTCCATCCACTCACTTATTTACCTGCCTAACGCTTTCCACTCATTTTTTAATTGAGACCATGGTACATAAATAGCCCCGTGGCATAAAGGAGCCACAGTATACAGGGCTTAAACCCTACTGAAGTACAATTTTAATCTCTTTCAATGCAAGTTACAGTTGTCCGTAATGCGGACAACCTCTCCCCCCATTAGTCCAATGTATCGAGAGTTGACTGTACCAACATGGCTGCCGGTCAAAAACACTGAAATTGTTTGTTGATAATCTAATGAAATTCTACAGTACATTTCTTTTATACATATGTTCTGTATTCCCACATTTATTTATTTATTTTTTTTTATATATTTTTTTTTTGTATTTCAAGCTCTAAATAAACAATGTGTAGGCTGAGACATCTGTTATTATTATTTTTTTTTGTTATGATGTACGAACTAAGTGCGACATCGCGATTCAACGGGTTATTTCGGAATGTAAATTACATAAATTGTACTAAATGCAGGGTAGTATGATGTAAGTAAAATAATGTGTGTTGGAGATTTATTTTATTTGTGATTTCTATTAGGATTACTTGTGCATGTTGACATAATGTATTGTATTTCAATTTTATATTTCTTGGCGAGTACAGCCGACATATTTTTTTGATAATACTTAGTTGTTTAATGATCAGAGCATGTAACTTTTGGTGATACTACAGAAATTTTTGTTCGATTGATGTGGAATAATTTAAATTTTGAGTTTGGCAAAACCATACTTTTTTAGCATTATTAACATAGGAATTTGGTCGGAACCACAGAAAATGCCCATTGGACCCAGACTTTCTGTTCAAGGACTTCAATGGTTTAAATTTCAACTGTAATAATTAGATTTATTGTCTATAATAACTGATACTAATGTATCGGCCCAAAACCATGACAGATACCGATACATTGGAAAAAGTGATTAAGTATCGGCCGATACCAATACTTAGTATCTGTGTCGGAACAACTCTAATATCAGTACAGGTCCACTGTGGTTGCTTTACAAAAGCGCAGTGCAATGCAGCATGATGAGCTGTCACCAAAGTGAGGCCAGCTGGCTTTCGGTAGCCAATGTTGATAAATACGTCGCAAACTTTGCTTTTGTTGGCATTGGACAATGCTGATGAATTCATTAAATACTTTTGTAGTAAAAAAGGTTGAACTACAGTTTGTAACACAAGGATAAACATTTGTTTCTATTATTTGCCTCTATAGTGAACGCAAGCTTGAATGGGTTGAACCTTTTATTAATAATAATTTTTTTGCAAAATTGTTATGTATATAATTTTGTGTATCATTTATCCTTTTTGTTGTAAAGTTCTCAATATAATTGTTCCCTTGGTATAGTCGACAATGCACTTTCCTCACCAGTAATGACATTTTCTCTTTAAAATATATCATCATCTTGTTGTGAAATAACTTTGTTGCCAACCAAATATCTCCTGATAGTGTTGGTGTTTGAAGCTTCGCACTGAATTTTGTTGCTGTATCGTGAAACTATAGTCCAATCCTGATTGGAAGTGACTTATGAAAATTAACCTTGGAAAAAACACTCCAGGCATAATATGTCAACATGTTTTTTCAACAACATGTATTCCACAAATATATAACACTGTGGTAAACTTTAGAGTACTGTGTTATTGAATAAATTAAACTTTACCTTAATATCTTCTATAACTTGTAATATTTATTTCTTTTTAAATATGAATTAATAACAGCGAGAGCAGCGACGTGCTGGCAACGAGCAGTAAGAAATAGTTCACAGTTAAAATATTATTTTATCCTGGTTTTTTAGTATACTATTTGTAAATTAAATGGTGCCTATTGAAATATTGAAATATTTAGGTAGCCCTGATAACATATCTCATTTTTACAGTTAAAATAACAGCAGAAAATATCACGAGTAGTGTGTATTGGTACGGGGTTGTTTTATTGAGCGAGAGCAACTTTGAAGCAACTGTCTGCTGAGTGAAGCTTGTGGTTCTCTCTCTGTCTCTTTGTCTCTTTCACACTCGGGAAGTTTCACTTCGCTAGTATGCGGAAATAATTATACAAGTTTTCAATTGTAGCGTATTTCATACTTACACCAAAATAATGATTTTTGAATTTGTAATTTACAACTGAAAAGAGATTTTAATGTTTGAATACTTATTTTAATATATTTAGATACGATGACGGAGCAGAAACAATGTGAAGTTGGCAGACGTGGCGAGCCACGATGTCATGGCGTGTTGCTGTTTTACCAAACGAAGCGTAAATTATACTTACTCAAAATAATACTTAATTACCACATCATGTTTGTAGACGGTGTGTTTATTAAACCTATCTAGGCAAGTTACGATGTGATGAATCTGCGTTTCCACGGCAGTAATAAATATACTGTGACGTGCGTTTTGTTAATCATTGCGTCTGTGAAATGGCGTGCCTTTGTGCATCGTCGATATGCTGGCCCCGTGTGTCCGTGATTTCAAATATTTGATATTATCTATTTATACGTTGTAAATGTGAACTGTTTTTATGACGAAGTTATTTATTTACATCCACGTCTGTTTATTTATCACAACGTTGTACCTTTGCTCTGGGTGTTTGAAACACAGTCGTGTAACGTGATTTACCACCATTCCCAACAAAATTATCATGCCCAGCCCCAATAAATATCAATAAACCTAATACACAGTAAGTAGCAATACATATAAATATGAGCGGAATAAAAGTTACGGTAGGCTTATTTGTGTGCATGTTCACAGCTATATTTTAAGTTTCTAAAACAAAAAATGAGCGACACGAGTTGCGTGCTTGATTTTAATGTAGCTTTTTCCTTGAACTGGCTATTCCTTCGTTATTCGAACTGAGGCCGTTGTTTTAAAGAAATAACCCAAGACATATCAATAACAGAAAGTTAAATACTACAGTTCATTACCCCGCAGTTGTATAAGTGTTTAACACAGTCGTGGCAAAATATTAATGTGCATTACGTGTAATGTTCTGTGTCGTGGAAATCAAATATGTTACTGTAACGTAACCCATAAGAACTATCGTTAATTTAGGCATTTTTAAAATGTCATAAAGGTGACCTATATAATGTTATAGGCCTAAACTGTGAATATTTGTACGAAATAGTTTTTGAAATAGATCTAAAACAGAATTCTTTGAAAAGCTGTAAACAGTAAACAACACATTTGACAGGTATAAAAGTAGAAGTCACATTTCAATGTTTATTTTTATTTGTAACGAAAGTATACAAACACATCTCCACACACAATGTCATGTAAACATTGATTTTGACAGAGGCAACATGGCAGTCACATGGCAATGTTTGTTTACATGTGGCGGAAGGATACGAAACTGGCCTGCAAGTAGATATTTTGCAGGGCTCAGAGAAAGTTGCTTCCAATGGGGATAGGACTATAGTTGTATGAAAAACAGAAATCTTTATGATAATCTACATGACTTTTACATTATAATTTTTAGTATAATCTTTTGGTGTAACGAAATTCCGAAGAAATAGTGGGAAATGTAATCAAATTCAATTTATGGTCACGCTGGACACTGTGATTTGATAAGCACTCAAATATTAATTTGAGATGAGAATTTTTATTAGTTAATGTTTTAGTATCTGGTTTTATTATCAATATAGAAAATCAAATCTCTGAACTTTTTGCTATCGTTTTGGTGTACGGAATATGGGCATAACCCTAATGATGGCACATGCAGAGCTGTTGGTTGCTGTTAGCAATGGAGCCCTGTTGGGGCGGCTGTGTTACAGGTGGACTCCAACTCCGTGCACGGGGGAAGCGTAAGTGGGCGGGACTATGCGGAGGGACTAAAGCGTGAGGGCCGCATGCTAGCCTTTGTGCCGTCCGACTACGTGGAGTGGGGCGGAGCTGTGGGCTCTGCTCTCTGGACCTTGCTGCTGCCGGTCGCCCTCATTGTGCTGCACCTCCACTGCGACCAGGTATGTTGCCCTCTCTATCTGTAGTCGTAAAGGCAATATTAGCACATTTTAAGAAATGGACTAGCATGTACCCTTTTAATAATGCTGCATATCACCATGGGACACAGGGAGTATATTTTATGGTTTTAATTTTCACTTGTTTCATTTTAAAAATTTAAGATTTCTGTGTTATTGTAAACAAACTAAATATTTTAAAAAATGTCTATATACTATTTAAACACATGTCCAAGTAAAACTCATAATATATAGCTGTTAAAGAACTACAATCAAGAGTAAGCATTTCATTTATAATATAATGAAATGTACATAAAATCACATTTTAGGTACAGTAAACTCTCGATTACTATGTTAATGGGGCCCAGAGATAATACGAATAAGTGAATTGGTATTAAAAAGCCCTGATAATCGAATTTACAGATTGTATCTATTAATGGTACAGTGGTATTGGCTCGGAAAATTGTTATAAAACCCAGTACCTATTACACATTTCAAAGCAAACACAAATCACGCACTGTATGTGCAGGATTTTATACGTACAATACTTTGACTGATGTTTATGTTGCACCGAGTGTAGGTGATTCACAAGTTTATAATGCAATGCAATAAAGACTATAACGGGACTTTAAAAGAGTCAACCTGGCATTTAAACACTACAGTATAATCCCCATTAAAAAAAATAACGCATTAAATACAACAGCTTATTAAAATTTCACTGTCTTACAAACGCACACAAAATTTCTTATTCCCTGAAATGTTTAGTTTTTTGTTAAGATTTAAACACACGTGAAAAAATGTGAGAAAAGTAAACTCGTGCCTTTCTTGAAAAAATGCTTCATTTTTCTTTTGTTTGGCACCGGAATGGATGTTTTTGTTTGTAACATACTGTCCTTTTATGCTTTATTGAAGATGCGAAAACGAGTGAACAGTGACTCGGGCCGGCAATCAATAAACTGGCAAGATGTGTCACTGAGGTTGTGTCCGAAACCAAAGTGGCAATTTCTTTATTTTGTAATTTGTCATTTCGTAAGTTTAACTTCGCTAGTTGTTGATAGTCACCTGTTTAGCACTCCTGGTAACACATTTTTACATTAACAGTGAAAAATATTTTTATCTACATTTAATGCTGTAAAAAAATGGAATATTTCTACAATTATAACTGGAATGCTGCGCATACGTTAATAAATAAGAAAATAATATGTTGTGCAGTAACAACTTCAAAGAAATTCGAAATATATAAACAATGCACAAATGTTATCTGCTTTTAAAACATGCCTAGTGTAAATTATGAACAATTATTTGTTTCATAAAACATTTGGACGTGTGTCCATTTTGTATTTTTGTTCATATTTGCTGCTAAATAGAAAATACGAAATACGAAATTCCCAAATACTTCACCACTTTTGTATACAAAATCGGGTTACGTGGTCGTTTTGTCCACAAAAACTGCCATTTCGGACACGGCCTGAAATGAGTCAGAGTCCTACTACGCACTTCAATGGATGGGAATGGATGTCTCACGCAGGGCTCTGTGACAAACTGACAGTTTAAAGTGACGTGTGCCGCTCTTACTAATCAACTACGATTACGACTCATCGCTAAGTGTTCCTACGTCCACTACTACAGATTTGTGCTATATGTAGAGAGAATTTTCCAGATGATTTTCGGTTGCCTACTCTACAAGGCAACAGGAACTACTAATTACAATAGACGCTCACCACAGTGCCAGTGATTAAGTTGAAGACAAAGACTTTGACGTAACAGAGACAATTTTTTTAGCTTTTTTATTTTATTTTATATTTTTCATCATTTAAATCTGATTTGATGTGTAGGTAAACCTTTAAATTTAACCATACGTTTTTACAGTGTACTTGCGAAGATCGCCTACATGAAGCATGCAGTCTTGTAGGAGTGCATTTTCAACACATGTTGATGTTTACATTCCTTGGGAACTACCTTGAACATTCCAATGAAGATACACAGTGTACAAATTAATTGTTAAACCTATGTGATAAGATTGATTCATGCAAGGGATAGCTAGGTTAATTTTTCTATGCTTTTCAACATTGAAATCTGATTTGATATGTACAATTATATATACAGTATAGCACCACTTTAACGAACTTCAAGTTAACGATTCACTTCACCATAACGAACTTATTATTTGGTCCCACCAAAACACCATACATTTATATTCAAATAACTTTCAGTTATACAAAATTTTCGGTAAAAATTTACTGGAGGTTTATTCAATATTCATGTTAACGAACACTTTGTAATCAAAATGTATTGTAAAAACCTGAAAATTACATTAATTTTTCGACTTTAAAAACATAAACAAACAAACCGTAACTGTTTTTTTTTGGTAGATAACTTTGTCATAGATGATACAATACATTGGTGTGGCGATATGAGACAAAAATCATAAAGCACTGCGCTACTAGTGTATCACTGCATTAATGCGCTACATCATTGTGTAGGCACAGATAAGAAGTCTCTTACTTCGCCGAAGTTTTATGTACATCAAAATGCTGTCACTATATCTATGGTCTGTCCTTGCATGTGCGTATTTTACCTGAATTGCAAATTAGGTTACCTTAACCTCTAAACATATTTTTCACTTAATTGCAAATTAATTTTACCTTTTTTTAACAAGTACATTCATGATTATTTGCCATAATTAATGCTGTAGATAATGGAAGGAAAAAAATAGAAATTGCCACGGAATTCTTCGGCATAGCAAAATTTACACTGTCAACGAAAATAGGCCAGCGGTCTGAAATAGAGGAAATAGATTTTTTATCACCAAACGGAAAATGTGACACGCCTCAAAGTGACAAGTTCATATGCAAATATTAAAAAATTCTGCCACTGTAGGTAAAACATACCATATGCATGTTGCTCACACATGCCTTTAGTATCAAGATATGCAGAAACGTCCGTGTTCCGAGATTTAATTTTTATGATGGGAGCCTTTGAAGTTTGCAGTTTGAACACACCTCGAACAAAATGCCGAGTTAATAGGCGAATATTTAAAAATCAAGCCACTTAAGGTAATACAAACCATAAACTTGTTGCTAACACATACCGATAGTATAAAGATATGCCGAAAAGTCCGGGTTTTGAGATTTCATTTTTATGCTGCGAGCCTTTGAATTTCGCAATTTGAACACACTCCTCGAACAAAGTGCGAAATTCAGAGGCTCATAATAGAAAAATGGAGGTTCGGAACCCGAACTTATCTGCCTATCTTTATACTATAGGTACGTGAAAGCAACGTGTTTATTGTTTGTATTACCTTAACTAGCTTGACTTATAAATATTTGGCCCTCAACTCGGCACTTTGTTCGAGGTGTGTGTTCAAATTGCGAACTTCAAAGGTTCGCAGAATAAAAATGAAATCTTGAAACCTGGACTTTTCTGCATGTCTTGATACTAAAGGCACTTGTGAGAAACATGCATATGGTCTGTATTACTTACAGTGGCAGGATTTTTAAATATTTGCCTATGAGCTTGGGACTTTGATTGAGATGTGTGTTCAAATTACGAAATCCAAAAGCTTGCAGCATAAAAATTAAATCTCAGAAACCGGACTTTTCTGCATATCTTAACACTAAAGGCACTTGTGACATACATGCTGTATGTTTTATTAGCCTATTCTGTTTAGTTTTAATTTCATAATCTTCTGAACATGCTACTTTCGAGCACCCCTGTGAGCATTCCCGATGCAACCGTGTTGTACATGTGGGGTTCGTCTTCTGAGCGCGACCTGTTATCCTCTCGTATGCGGCATGAGTCACAGTTTCTTTTTTGGCCATAGGTTGGCAATAAAGATTCGAAGCTTACTTCACTTCAGTACCATTTTGCCGCATCTAATTTTACCTCAAGAAATTTTTTTCTTGCCCTTCACTATAAAGAACTTCACTATAACAAACTAGCAAAACTTTTGTCCCTTGAGGTTTGTTATAGTGAAGCTCTACTCTATACATATATATGTGAATGTTTCTTTGTTTGTCCCGTATGCGTTCCTATACCATTCATCCGATTGCGTTGAAACTTGGTAAGTTGTGTGCATGCCCATGAAGGTTTCCGAGTTGGTAAAACCATTTTACAATAGGTGGCGCGTAAATTGTTTCAACAAATGAGTTTATTCTAGCTATTGTCGTACAAAAGACAGAAGATGAATGAAGATGACGTACCTAATCAAAATATGACAGTTTGGTCCGCTTCAAATCTACAGTCTACGGGAACAGATCAGGGAATTGATTATTCGTGTGTGACGTAATAAGTGGTGTTGATTGTGAATTTGTAATTGTCATCACAAAGCATTTATTTTGCTGTCAAATCAAATATGCCACCCAAACGAAAAGTGACTGGCTGATCCACACCTCAAGCAAAAAGGAAAAAGCCATCGTGAGCTTCAGAAACCGACGAGCAATGGGAAGTAAGACTGGAAACTGTTCGAGTACCCACTGCTCGGACCAGACGAACACTGCACGTTGATTTAAATCTTGGTGCATTCCATTACGATGCTAATTATGATTACAGTCTTCATCCAAGTATGGCTATTGGAAAAATGGATAAATTATGCATGTATTACAGTGCCCTTAAATTTAAGAATGAATCACCAGTAATATGCTGCATGAGTGGAAAGGTGAAATCACCAGAATTACATTCACCAGCTGAACCATTATCAACGTTGGTATCAGGTGATACAAACCAATCTAAACATTTCTTGGCAAACATACGCAAGTACACTTCATGTTTCCAAATGACATCATTCGGTGCAACAAATATTTTGCGCGAGAATTACGTGCCAACATTCAACGTTCAAGGGCAAATTTATCATCGTGCTGGATTTCTATTACCACTACTGAGCGCAGATTACAAATTTCTTCAAATTTATTTAATGGAAACACTGGTAAACAAATTGATCAACGTTGTTGATTCAATACGGGCGCTGAACGAGAAATTGTTGCTGCTTTACAAAGTTTATTCTATCAACATAACAAATTAATTTGATAGTTCAGAACTGCCCTTGAACAAATGCCAGCTGATAACTACAAAGTTATAGTTAGAGCAGACAAAACACCTGTCGGCCAACAAGAAAGGCAACACAATGCACCAACAATGAAGTGGCAATCGTTATAGTTGGCGAAGAATTTAACTCGCGTGATATTATTCATCATTGCAGAAATGGTCAATGAGTCTCAGAAACTCATCGCTCATAGGACGGATTGCAATATCTGATTTTATTTTGGCAAGGAGAAGATTGATATTTCAAGAATCAAGACAAAGTTATCAATTATCCAACTGAATTCTTCAATTCTCTTGATTTGCCAGGCATGCCGCCGCACGTGTTAACATTGAAAATTGGTGTGCCTATCATTCTTCTCTGAAACATCCATCCACCACAACTTTGCAATGGTACCAGGCTTTCAGTGAAAAATATGATGAACAATATCATCGAAGCTACAATTTTAAAAGGAAAATTTAAAAGAGAAAATGTACTGTACGCATCCCAATGATTCCGATAGATATGCCATTCGAGTTCGAACGTTGGCAGTTTCCTGTGCGACTCGCATTTGCAATGACCATCAAGGCACAGGGCAATCGC
Source organism: Dryococelus australis (assembly GCA_029891345.1). NCBI lineage: Eukaryota > Metazoa > Arthropoda > Insecta > Phasmatodea > Phasmatidae > Dryococelus > Dryococelus australis. The sequence goes on from CM056996.1 coordinate 30,578,589, forward strand.
TACAAGTGTGTGAACTAAATTTGGAAAATCCGTGCTTCTCACATAGACAGCTGTATGTGGCCTGCTCACGCGTCGGAAAACCTTCTGACTTATTCGTGTAGGCACCAGACGGAAAAACAAAAAAAAATATTGTGTATCCAAAAGCACTTCAATAAACAGATTTATAACACACGCATTTTCTTTCTTTGCGTGACATTGCAATACATGCTGGGTACTCACTAGTGTGTTTGTGTGCGTGCGTGTGTGTGGTTTTCCCTCCTCTCTCCCCCCTCCACTTTCTCCTCTCTCTCGAGTTTGTTTCTTTCACACTCGGGAAGTTTCACTCCGCTAGTAGACGGTACTAATTGTACATGTTTTCAATTGTAGCATATTTCATACTTATTACAGCAAAATAATGATTTTTTAATTTGTAATTTACAACTGAAAATAGATTTTAATGTTAGAATATTTATTTTAATATATTTAGATATGATGGCGTGGCAGAAACAAAGTGAAGTTGGCAGACGTAGCGAGCCATGACATGGCATGTTGCTGTTTTACCAAACGAAGCGTAAATTATACTTACTCCAAAAAATACTTCAAATTACCACATCACGTTTGTAAACATTGTGTTTTTTTAAACGTGCCTAGGAAAGTTACGATGTGATAAATCTGTGTTTCTGCGGCAGTAATATATATACTGTTACGGTGTGTTTCGTTAACCGCTGCGTGTGAAATAGCGTGGCGTGGCTGTTTGTTGAAAGTTACACTGGATACACCTAATACACAGTAAGTAGCAACACATATAAATATGAATGTAATGAAAGTTATGGTAGGCTTATTTGAGTGCATGTTCACCTCTATATTTTGAATTTCTATAACAAAAAATGAGTGACATGAGTTGCGTACTTGATTTTAACGTAGCTTTCTCGTTGGACTATCTATTCCTTCGTTATTCGAACTTAGGCCATCCTTTTAAAGAAATAACGTAACACATATCAATAACAAAAATGTAATACTACAATACATTATCCCGCAGTTGTAACAGTGTTTAACACAGTCGTGGCTAAATATTACCGTGCATTATGTGTAATGTGCTATGTCGTGGAAAACAAATATGTTAATGTAACCTAACTGTAAGAACTATCGTTAATTCAGGCATTTTTTAAATGTCATAAAGCTGACCTAAATAATGTTATAGGCCTAAACTGTGAATATTCGCATGAAATGGTTTTTGAAATAGACCTAAGACAGAATTCTTTGAAAAGCTGTAAACAGTAAATAACACATGTGACAGGTATAAAAGAAGTCATATTTCAATGGTTATTTCTAGGTGTAGCGAAAGTATACGAACACATGTACACACACAATAGCATGTAAACGTTGATTTTGACAGATGCTACGTGGCAGTCACATGGCAATGTTTGTTTACATTTGGCGGAAACATACGCAGGGCTCCGAGAAAGTAGCTTCCAATGGGTAATGGAATATATATATATATATTACACATATTACAACTTGAGGTTAATCGTACATTACAAAACAACACAGTGATATACAAACGTTTAAAATTTACGTATAATTACTGCTGGCCAAATTTGTACTTATTATCAAGTCAGATTTAAGAAAGGTTACATGGCTGGGCATAAATAGATATGTACAGATGTTTTGAGGTTAGGCCTACAATACAAAACAACACAGTGATACAAAAATGTGTGAAATCAACATGTAATTATTGATGGCAAAATTTTCACTTACTGTTAGTACAGATTTAAAATAATGGTTAAATCGATGGCGTAGTTATATAGATACACACAACTTTTATGTTATTTGGCGAACTTAGGATATAACTTGTACTTAGCAAACTGACATGAATATATTGAATGTCACATTTCTGCTGTTGCTCATTTACTTTCATTATTGCTATTTAACTTTCCTTTTATAATATCATGTTACCAACTGTCGATTCCTACTTGTTCTTTTTCAACTATTTACTTCAGTAACGTACTGGCGATAAGCGGGGAAATCATGTTGTTAAACCAGTTTGGGGAAACATGCCCAAAAAAAAAAAACACATTTTCACTTACCTCCGGACATTTGGAGTTGAAATTTTCATTTTTTCTGCAACTCGTTCAATGACCTTGCACGGCTTCATCTCTCCTCGACGAATTAAAGAATAAATACTTTCTGCAAGATTTATAATGTCTTCCTGATGCTGACTATTCGTACGTAGTTTGCTGGAACTCATGACTTTACACAAAATCACTACAACACAATTAAACACTACGACTTATAATAAAACAATGTTGATTGCAGATATGCTGAGAAATATTAATGAAACACAACTACTTCCAGCTTCTAAATTTTTTAGCTTGCCTTGCAACCACTCCACACAAGCAAAGCCAAGCAACATGTATGAAGGAACCACAACAACATGCCGTTGGTTTTGACCGTTGCGCCAATCACGTGACACAACATAGTTATGATGTACAGTAAATACATTATCTTTACGCCAATAATTATTTTAAACTGTACATAAGTATCTTCAAACAACTTAAGTAGCCATAAATTTAAACATTACACTTACAATGCAGAGTTATTTCTTAGAACTACTTTTCTAATTTCATTGCCAACTTAACTGGGTGTGTTCATCCCCAGCCTGTGCGGTAACACACGTGGTTGTACATACGCAGTTGTGGGCAGTGGTTTTTTTCAAAGGTGTATTTCTAGAGTGCTCACTTTAAAGTGAACTGCCTTTACAAGCTAGTATGTAAGGTCCACCAATGTAAGTTGGGGTGAGTATGATGTAGTTTTTGGGACACTATGTAACAGGGAATGGACATGGACCAGAACAACAACATGTACACCTCTTAAATTCATTTTTCACAGGGAAATATCACGTAACCTTGCTACAATGTAAATTATAGTAGGTATTACGTTAAATTATTTTCAACATCTAATGCTTCATGACCACAAATAGAATACACTTCACATACATGGACTTTTGTGCCACGTAATTTTTAAATACCCACAAATACTGTAGTATGAACTTCAACTATTTTTTACTATTTAACACAAGTTACTCGCGTGAAGAGACAATATTGCTCGGTAACACATTGCTTGGTATGCTGTGCCAAGACACATTTCAAGGCAACCATTTTTTTTTTTTTGCGGAATAAACTTATGCATGTTTTTAACAGTTACTGGCACCAGTGTCATCATAATAATACATTGTAGGAACATAAAAACCAGATAAAAATTTTATTTAGTTAAAAACAATACAAAATAAGACTTCATAAGAGTGTTGATTTATTATCAAAATGTACATAAATGATTTCGCCTTTTTATAACAATACCGGTAACAGCAGATGAACAAGAAAAAATTTTATAAAATGCTGTGACCCGATTACGCACTATTTTAAGGATTCTTCAATCCTCTTGATTTCAAACTTTACAAGTTGGCAGGTGTGCTTCTGCCTTCCAAGTTCATTCACTACCACACGTTGAGTTTCGGTGCCTTTCGGTTGGGACGGCCGGGGTGGCACCGCCATGAAGGGGTGCTTTTATAGCTGGCCGATCGGGGGCGTGTTTACTAAATAATTGCGCTCAGCCACCTGCTATACCTCATGCAAGCTTAGGCGGAGTAGCGATGCCAGGTTGTCACTACAATACATATCTAAGGAAACACCTGAACTTTTGCTGACACATGCGGGCACGACAGCTTAGAGCATGACCACCTTGGTTCCGAACAGTCACGTAGGAATGTACAAAAGTTTTTCCATTGGCCAGGAGTACAGGGAGACATGTGTAAACATGTGTAGAGTTGTGTTATGTGCAACACCCGGATGCAGCGGAGAACAGACGGTGACGCTCTACAACATTCAAGGCTGCCAACGGAGCCATTTAAAACTGTCGCTCTTGACATCATGGTCCCATACCCATGCACAAAAGGTGGGAAACGTTTTCTCGTTGTCGCCACTGATTTTTTTAATGAGGTGGACTGTGGCATTCCCAGTCAGTAATATATGTGCACACATGGTTGCGGTGGGGGTACTCAGAATACCTAGTGACAGATAATGGTACACAGATTGTATGAAAAAAATTGAGAGAATATTGTCCCGCATGGGGAACCGAACACCGTACCACCCCAGGGCAAACCCGACCGAACGTCGTAACCAAGATGTGAAAATCCAGTTGTAAGTCAGGTTGGGAACAGATCACATGAGATGGGCGGAACTGATTCCAGAGGTCATGTTTTGTTTAGGGAACCGAGAATGCTGCAACGGGAAAAGCACCAGCAAAGATGGTGCAAGGCCGCGAATTGCGTGCGCCCGGAGAACCCCGCGAAAACACGCTAGGACTGCCTTAGCAAATTATCGCCCATCAACTACAGATCCACGAGAAGGCAAGGGAAAATCAGGAAAATTATTGTAACACTTGGGTACCGAAAGCTGAAGGTCGCTACCAGAGTTAGTGTCCAGCATGTATGTTTATGTAGGGGAAAATCCATTATCAGCGGGAACCAAGAATTATTGTGGAGGACAAGCACCCAAGTGGATTGGGCCAGTAAGAGTAACGGCAAAGATGGGGAATTCCACATTTCTCGTGAAACTGGGTCTTCGACGATTCATGAAACATCACCGGAAAGCCCAAGCAGTACCTCAGCGAGCGCGACTTTGTGTACGAGGTGGTACAAGGAATGAGAGAAGCAACACGTACCAAAACAACACCAGCCTCGTGACCACGCGCTTGGAAAACGTAAACAACAGTATTGTAAACACCATGTCATTTAGGGGCTTCGCGTCATCCAAACTCTCCACACCAAACAGGTAGGGAGAGGGAGACGAAAGTGTGAACGCGCAAGTCAAAGAAATGAGTTATAGTGAATCACCGTTTTGAGGTTTTCCTGTAGGGGCAAGCAACAGCCTAATAAATCAAAATAGTTTTAAAAGGTTTAATTGTGTAGGGGAGGAAGGAAGTGATAACAACAGTTAACACGTAAACTGTAACACAATCAGTACCAGTGATACTCCTTTTCTATGTTTTGCTGTACCCACAAGGGACAACCTCGCAAGGCAACAAAGTTTTAAGGGGTTTCCCCAAGGCACAAGTCAAGATGGTTGTAACATAAGTGAAAATTGAATTAGTAATACCACAAGTGTTAGTGTAATGCCTTTCAGCCTAGTTGGGTAAGAAAGTTTCAAAGGGTTTGGTAATGCTAGTAGGGAAGTGAATGTGACATCAAATGTCAACAAACCACATTGTGGCACTTGCAAGAGGCGAGGCGAGTGACCACTACGTCCCAACAACATGGTTTCAGTCTACACCCCCCCACCCTCTGCAAATGCTGCAGAGTGAGAAGACTTCAGAGGCCATGCTTATCATGCCCGCTATCCGTCGTCCCGGTTCACAGCCGGGCAGAGCCCGCCAGAGCAAAGTGTAGTTGCTCGCACTGTCTTGGCCTTCGAGGGAGGGGTCGTTTGACGCCAGCCAAGAGCCAGCAGCATCACGTGAGACGTGGGTACGCACGTGCGCGAAGAGGCCATAACCAAAGTGTAAACCATGTATTTTATTTTAGGGTCCAAGATGTTTGGTTAAATTTCAAAATGTGCGCCTTGCTTAGAATGACATTATTCTGTTGTAAATGCCTCCATATAGAACAATCAACGAACACAGAAAATTCATAATTTGAAAGCTTAGAGTCATTATGTATGCAAATTATTTATGTGCATTTCTTTTTGATATTAACAGTTTTACTGGGTGTGCATAGCACTTGCTTGTGTGAATCCCGTAGGCGGCCATGTTAGGTTCGCGCGACTTGCTACTGGGCAGTCCGTCGAGGAGAGCTGGCGAGGTAAGATGCTGTCACGTACGCACTTCAACCTTTTTGCACTGAGTTAGATTTCCATAGTTCACTTTTAGTGTACTGGCTAACCTTTGCCTTGCGTACATTTTACTATACATTCCCCGGCATTATGCTTCTGCTTAACTTAATAATTTGTAGCCTTTGTGGCATTTGGGAACTTAAACGAAAGGAGGAGAAAATGTCGGAGATGTCATGCGGCCCGTGCAACTTGTAAATCAGGCGCTACCTGCCTGCACTGAAGTCTTTTAATTGTAATTTCTTCTTAATTGCTGCGTGCAATATTAAGGGCTTTATTTCTATGTATGTATTTCAGCATATTTTTCATGTTTAATTGTGTTATGTCCACATCGCCCTTGCCACGTGGCCAGATATCGTCAAGTCCGTATCTGCGCCATCCCTGCGTTTTAAGGGTATATTTCTGTAAGATCGTGTGCGTTATTATTAATCTCAGGGTAATATGTTTTGTTTCATTCAAGGTTTTATGTATTTTTCATGATTGATGCTTTTGTATATATGACCACGCAGTCTTTTGCACATGTTGATTTTCCATCAGGCGTGCCACCATTTTTTAAATACTTAAATCTTTAGGGGAATAATTTTCCTAATACCGCTACCACTTTGTCCAGTAATTATTTGGGTGTTTTTTTTTTTTTTTTTTTTTTTTTTACAGAAAACGACTGCAATTCCACCTGCACCATGTGGTCCGCTACGCATTGTATCCAGCGGCATCTGTGCCATCTGAAAATGCTTTCATGCATCTGCGTGTTTATTATGCCCATTCATGTCTTGTCCAATACTGTATCATCGGTATTTGTGTAATTTGTACAATGACATTATTACCATCCTAGCCGGCTATGTGTAAAGACCATCACCACACTCACCACATGCTGGGAGATGTGTCCCGACAAGTTTGCCTTAGTGACGTAAAATTATCGCACTTGTTCAGGGTTTATCTTGTAATTGTCCGTGTCCCGTCTCTAGGAAAAATCTACAGTCCATCCTTGTAGCTGTAGACCCCTTTCCTTGTGGTGGCTGTGTTCTCAAACACCCCCGAAGAAAATCATTCCTCTAGGAGGGCTCTAGAAAAATTGCGAGTGGGGGGTAAGAGTCCAACAAAATTAGATAGACATGTCCGTGTTTCAATCATTAATTCATTTTTCTGGCATGATTTTGTAATTGGAAAGAAATATAAATGGTATGTGACTCAGTGTAAAACATGTGCGTTACTTTGTAGCATCAGAACAGAAAATCTCAGTTTATTTTTCAGTCATAAATTGTTTAGTATTGATCAGTATACTGCAAAGCCGCTCGGATGAAACGGACACATAGAACCCACAGCATACCTGAGTCTTACAGTGCGGTGTCTGGGAAACACCAACCTTATGGGATAAAACAACCTTCGAACACAAAAGAAAACATTTTTTCAAGTAATAATTCCTCGTTAAAATGGTTTGCATAATGTTTTCAGGTGAAACCATTTTCTTTGAAATACAAATGATGTTAGGTGCAACTATTTTGAGTGATGCGTAATCTTGATAAAATTACGTTCGCCAGGCGTACTTTATTCATTCTGCTGCCAGCGTGTGGTGTGTGGAATGTAAACTAAGCAGGTGTGGCCGAGAGAGAGGACGTACTGTATCTTTTGTTCGGCAACAACTTCCGCTCTCGGCACTGTGTATGACAGAGGAGGAAGGAAGATTCTTGGCTGAGAGAGACACAAAGAAAGGTTAGAGAGAGTGGAAGTAGAAAGCCAGCCTGACACCACATCGGACGGTGGCAGTGTAGACAAACGCATTGAGACGACATGACGGTGGCGCGCGTGATGTATTTCACATCCAGTCACTAGCTGTTTGGATAAACAACCAGCTTAAAAACTATAGTTGTGGGAAATCTTAGGTGACATGACCCGAAAGATAATTAGATCAACGCAACACGCGATAAAGAGTAAAAGGTTATGTTAACATTATTTAAATATTAATTTCGCTGGGACCACAAAAACTTGTTTGTGGATGCAATTTATTTGTTCTAATGTTTTTTAATTGTGCGGCCCGTACATACCGAATTGCGGTAATTTTTGTGTCTAAAGAAAGTATCCTATTTACTTGTGTAGGTGCGCACCATAATTTTTGCAACAAATTCCAGGAAGAAAATTTTTTAAAATAAAATTGCACCAAAAATGTGTGGCGTCCGGTTAGTAAGTATGGAACAAATGATTCTTTTTTACAAAAATGTGTAGTGATTGTGATATGTTTGGAAAATACGTTAATTAAATAACTTTGGTGCAAAATGCTAAAATAAAATGATTCTGAAAACATCAATCTCGTACTACTTAACACTTCCGGCTTCGTTTTTCTTTTTTCTCCTTTCCCCTTTTAGCAGTGACAAACTGTTTTTTTTAATGCAGTGCTAGAATGTGACACTACTATTCTAAAAAAAATTGTCACCTCGTCCCTTCTCCGCCCCCTATCATATTCGCTAGCCTCTGCCAGGGAAACGAAGAAGGTGTGGCGGAATTATCGACCGGCAACATCTTGGTGTTATGACCATGTGGCAGGAGGGGTTAAAAATGTGGCAGCTTAGGTTTTTGGTGTAACAGGATGCCACTAGATGGTTGGCGGGGGGAGCGGGGTTGCGACTTAAACCTAACTGAAGGGTCGCTGAGAGAGAAGGAAAAGGAGTGATGTAAGAACGAGATATGAGACAACCGATAGTTCCGCCACTTCTCTCAATGTCCCCAGACAATTTATGACTACCGCTCCCCCATCATCGCCCCCCCCCCTCTGTCATATAGTGCTCACCCCAGAAATTTTTTCCCTTTATTTTGGGGGAAAAAACGGTGTGCTATACATGAGTAAATGCAGTAACAATCTAACTTCATTGTCTACAACCGAAACTAAAGTATCGAGCAGATACCATACCCGATACAGATACATAGGGAAAAGGCGAAGTATTGGACGATACCGATACTTAGTATCGGTATTCCAATAAAAGCCCACATCTGCTCCGTTTAAGGGTTGAGTACCTAGTAGTCTATAACAGATTCACTCTCAGGATAGGATAAAAATGTATTTATTACCAATAATAAATACTGGTGATACGTATTCTTACTACTAAGCAAAGTGCGAACGGAAGTAAGCCAGGCTTGATAGGTGGAGGTGACTGGCTTGTAGGCTTATCAAGTTTGGAAAGACTTTGACGGCTATGAAAATAACTCAGATGCAGTTACTTTACCTGGGGTTGTCTAGACTAAACTTTATAAAAAGAGGCCACTACCAAAAGGGCAGTGGGTGTAAGTGCCACTTACCAACAAGTAGCTGCAACTGTTGAGCCAGGAGGGTCAACAGTAGAAGTGTTGTTGTTGGAGAGGACCATGAGGGCTTAAGGTTCAGTAGAGAGCCCCAGCACAGAAGTGTTGAGGCAAGCTACTGGAGAAGATAACTACTGGTGTCTTTGGCCGCGCACGGACTTATATTGTGCTCTCGGCTGGCCCTTGCCTTGGTTGGAGTGGTAGGTGTGACGTTGCTCTGATGTCTGCCTGGAGTGAGCAGGGTGGGAGAATCTACCCTTGCGCTCAGTGATATGGCACGGGCACTCGGTGGTGCTCGGCTCTCTTCTGTAAGCTTCGCTGTTGTGGCGACACTCTGTCTGCCTTCTGTAAGCTTCGCTGGTGTACACTCTGTCTGCCAGGTGCATCGGGGAAGCTGACATGTTACTGCGTTGGCTTGGAAACATTGCTTATTTCACGGGCTAGAACTGGCCACTAGGCTGGGAGCGATTCCATTGCACTCATGAATGTGTTGGGTTTGACCCTTCCTCTGGTTATATTTGTTACATGAGTAGTGTGAGAAAGTTGGGTCTAGAACATCAAGAAATACCACAGGTCTGTAACTATCTCGCCACGGGAAACAATCCTGTAGCCATCTATGGTTGTGGTTCCTGGTATAGTATTAACACGTTAGGATGAGTCGCAGTCATATGGTATAACTGGTATAAGTGGCACATGTCAAGTTTTTGACGTATCGTATCTACCCTAATGCCACATATTTAATCTGCACAACATGGCCATTAGTTTGATGTGTCATGGAAGTCGTAACTTACAATGTTTAATAATTTTTTTTAAAATATATTTTGGTTAGGAAAAACCTTTCATTCAGTTGGGAAAAATCAGGGAATGGTTTTTCCAGAAATTTGTAGCTACCCTATGTGTGGAATTTGGAATTAATCAAACTCTAAAGCATGTAAAATCCCATTCGTATGTTCGGGGACTATCAACAACTTAGATTTATAGAATTTTTATTTAGCAGAGTTTGGATTAACGAGGTTTTGCTGTAGTACAGGGCTTGGGAAGGGAATTGCAACCATTTGTGGTGGTCTTAATAAATGCAACAAACTTATTTTTCTAGCCATTTCCCTAGATATGTTTTCAAGCTCTTTATTTTACGGTTCTTGAGATAAGGATTAATAGGTAGAGGGTCGCTATTCCCAAGATTGCAAAATCGAGAGTAGACTATAACCTGTCATATGCTATTCGTAAATGAAAGTTTTTATGTTGAGATGCCTATTAACATTTTCAAATATCACTGATGGAAACATATTTTTTTTGTTTCTGGCGAAAATATCAGCGAAAAATATGGTGCATAGTCCCTAGTTACGCATGTTTTCTCTCTCTCCCCCTCCTCCTCATCTTCTTCCTCCTCCTCCTCCGATTATTCATCCTGGGAAGAAACTTGGATACGTGGAGCGGAAATTGTCACAAATTTCGCAGTGCTTGCTGGCTGGAAAAATAATAAATAATTTCCATTTTATAATATTTCATACCTATCATAGTATGAATGGTAATGTTTGATTTTGTGAATTAAATCTTAAATAAGATATTAATGTTTAAATACTTATAATATTAAATGTGATGACTGAAAGGTTACACATTGGAAGGCCTAACTGGCTACATGGCATGTTGCATTTTCACTGAATCAAATGTAAAATTGTCTTCATAGGACAAATACTTGAAATTGCCAAATCTAGTTTGTAGGTATGTTTTTAAAATACCTAGGCAAGTTGTGAGGTCAATATAAATTTGTTTCCACTGCAGGAATATTTTGTAACGTGTCCTGATTGTTGCAAATGATGTCTACAAAATCAAAATTGCAGTTGTTGTGTCTCCGTTATGCCCATTATGCTGGACCGGTGTGTGTGTGGGTGTGTGATAGCAAATATTGGACGTGCGAGATTTATATGTTTTAACCGTAAACTGTTTTTATGACTAAATGAGTTATTTGAATGTAATGTTAAAAATACCCTAGGTGTCTGAAACACAGCCGTGCAACATGCTTATGTTTTAGAATTAAATGTTTGCCACAGTTCCAAGAAATTGCTTTCCTCCAGCCAAAAAATTTTGAATGAATAAATTGACAGACCTAGTAAGAACTAGGCAAGCAAAGAAATAAGTGCAGAATATGAATTATGGTTGTCCTATTTGTTTGCATGCTTGCACTATCTTTAAGTTTGTCACTGCTACATACAAAAAATAAGGGACTCAAGTAGAATGCTAGAGTTCATGGTCTCTTCATTGGACTGGAGGCCATTCTTTTAATGAAATAACCGAACACACATCTACAGAAGGTGTAACACTACTGTTTTCCTCCACAGTTGTAAGAGGGCCAACCACTGTAGCGGCAAAATAATAACGTGTATAGTTGATTCGCTCTATCTTCTGCCTTTTCTGAAGCCCTGCTAAAGTTCTACTTCCAGGATATCCCTCCGCCTCGTGCAAATTAAGCTTAACTAAGTATGGAAGATTACACCACAGGGACAACGCACGAGATTTGTGCACATTCACTTGTAACAGTATTTTATATAAGAACTATTTCTTACTAGGTGCTACCAACACACATGTTTTCTCACTGTTTTTAAAAAAATGGTTTATAAATGAAGCATTACAATTTACAGATAAAATGTGAATAGCATTTCAATTTAACAGAGAAAAAAAGTAACTTTAATGAAGACAAGTATAAAACTCTCTTGATATATGGTGTATGTTGGAAACAACCAAGCACGTCATACATGGGGAGATTTTTCAAAGGTTTGATTCAAAAAGGCAGAAGAAACCGTGAATGGACTATATTATGTGTAATGTGCTTATCTTGAATAACACAAACATAACAATTTGTAAGGTAATAACTATAAGACTATCAGCAATACAAACATTGTTAAAAAAAATCATAAAGCTGACCTAATTATGGTTATGGGCCTAAATTGTGAATATTTATATGCAACACTTTTTTAAATACGCCAGCATTCTTTGAACAGCCGAAAACAGTAAACAAAGCATTTGACAGTTGAAAGATAGTGTTTTTGTGTACATGTAGTGGAAAGATACATAATTGGTACCTAAAAGTAGAACATTAGCAGAGCTTAATTAAAGTGTGAATTAACCAATGAATGTTCTATAGTTTTGTATGTATATGTTAGGTTGCCAGACACTGGCTGTCAAAATCTTACCTTCGTATATGAGACAGACTTTATGTAAGAGCACTAATAGCACTGGGAATGTGGTATGTGTGTGCAGGTGAGCTGCAATGTGGGTGTGCGTGGCCTGAACATGCCGCTGATGTGGAATGCCTACCTCGACATGACTGCTGTGTTAGCAGTGTTGGGCTTTGTGGGTGTGCAGGCCGCTTTGTGTGTGTTGCCTGTTGGCTATCAGGTTGACCTGATCCCAAACACCTGGGGCTCCCCCAAGTACCGCTGCAATGGTGAGTATTTTACCATATTTACTCTTTAATGGTGCAGAGTGGTAGTTTTAAACTTACCAGATATGTTTATAGAGGGAAGTGAAGTGGAACAGTCTGTTATCTCATCTGTCAGTGTCTCTTTCAGTTTGCCCCTCCTCTCTCTTTTTCTCAGCACCTCCTTCAGTTTGCCCCTCCAGCCCTCCCCAGTGACCATTTCTACTAACGCCTCTTCCCCCCCTTATCCACATCCTTGTTCCAACTGCTTCACATGCTTACACAATACACATAGGCAATAAATGTGTAATAATGAATGCACAAATTCACATGAGGTTTAAGCTATCAGAAAGTATGGTTTGTAGGTCCCAGCCCCATGTAAGACTGAAGATAGCCAACTATGGTTCAGCACAGAGAAGTGATGAAGTGATTGTGCAGAAGGGAAGAGGGGGCACATTTTTTAAAAGAGGATAGTCACATTCCAGCGGGGCAAAAAAAAATGCTTTGCCACTGCATAAAAGAAGCAAAAAAAGGATGCTGGTTGAAGAAGCAAAAAAAAAGGAACCTGGCCATCTACATTCAAGCAAAAAAGAAAAAAAAATTAAGCTGGCCATCCTCCCTCACAAAAAAAAGCAAAATGAACAAAGGAAGCCAATTACCCACCATAATTGATCCATTTATTTTAAGGACTGACCATAGTTGTGGCCATCATACAACACACCACAATATTTTCGCTTTATAGCACCCAGCAAGTTATCTAATTAAAGTATTTTCTAGATGTGAGCTGATATGGTTTTTGAGCCTTTTCCGATATTGCAGATACCAATACCAGTACTAACTTGACGAGGAAAAATAACATTATGGTATGTTTCAAAAAGTAAAAAACTTTATTTTTAAAACTTTTAGCTTTAGAAAATTTTAATTGTCTTGGTTTTTATTGTTTAAGTGATAGGACTAACTGTTAAGGTAAATAAATTAGAGTTGTTCCGATAACATGTTTTACGATACCAATACCAATGCCCCAATACTGTTGACGATACCCCAATACCATTATTGTTACCCTGACACCAATTCCCTCCCGTTTGTTGTTCTAGTTCACCATTATTGTGCAGAAATAAAAATTAAAAAGATATTTTCCCAATATTATCTCTACCAATACCACAGTGAGATGAAAGTTCTTCACTTAGGTCCATGATTATGTATTTTGGCATGTATAAGCAGCATCAGAAGTTTTTGATTGATGAAATTAAGGATAACTAATATTCCATGTATAGACAACATTAAATTTTTGTATTCCTGTAACTATTAAGTTACAATTCCGTACAAACATAGTAAATTTCAACTTAATTTCTCCACTACAAAACATTTGTGACAGAAAACTTGTATTATGTTGCAATGTTTACAATAGTCGCAGGCACTGATTGAGTGATTCGAAACGTGTGTCAACTCACCAAAACGAAAGAGTGATTCAAAACATTTGAGCTGCGGAACTTGATACTTTTGCCAATGCACTATGTTGCTGTACATAATGTGCAATCTGTTCAAGATTTTTGAAACCAGCCGAAGGTGTTTCGATTAATTTGCAATGGTTCGACGGCTCAAACTAGATGGCTGTGACGTGTCTGAATTGAATTGTGAATAGTTCCTAACTTTCATATGTAGTATTACAGGGTTTATTGATACAGTTTACACACTCAGTTTTATTGCTTTATTTCAATTGAACATGACTTTGTATGAAAGAACCATTTTGTAAGTACATCTTTATTATATATATATATATATACACACACACACACTAGCGGACCCGACAGATGTTGTCCTGTACATATGTCTTAAATCCGAAAATTTCAAACTTTTTTTAATAAGTTGTAACAATCTGGACTGTTTTGATGAAAATTTTTGTAAAAAAAGTTATTACAATACCTGACGTCATCACATGTACAGTTACCACATTTCGACCTATCGATTGCGTGTGAATATGTATATACTATGAGCTAAGTTGAATATAGAAGCTATGTTGAATAGAAACTTAAATTTGCACAATGTATAGTTTTTATCTACACTTCAAAACCCTTCACACACTAATTACATCTGAATGTAATATTTCAATTGGCACGCGATTTATTTTAACACAATAACAACACAAAGTTACGAAATTCTCCTGAATCTGATCGCAACGCCACTATCGGGACAAACTGGAAGTAAAATGAAATATTTTTGGATATTCGACACCGCGATCGCAGTGCTGTCTGCCGGATACAATGTAAAACATTCCAAGATCAACAATAACTTATAAATAAAAAATTTACTAAAAAAACATTTTATAGTGGACCGAATTGTGAATTGTGAATCTAAAAACCATTCTCGAATCCACTTGACACACACACAAAAAATTTCATCAAAATCGGTCCAGCCGTTTAGGAGGAGTTCAGTGACATACACACGCACATATATATATATATAAAGATTAGACTTATGCTAAAAATTGTAAAAATAAATTAATGTTAATCTTTATGGCAGTCCTAATTTAAAATGAGTGTTTATATGTTATGCGTGCCTGTTAAGTCTGACTGACACGTATGTCGAGGATTTTTCCGCTAGACCGAAAGCGGGCTGGTTTACACTGGTACTACGGTGCGAGTCGAGAGGTGTTCGCTTGTGTTTCCTTATTCCGTCGTTCTGGGTGTTGCAGTTAAAGAGGGTTTCACCCATTGGCGGTGAGCTTGGTCTACTCTGAAGAGACTATTCCAGTTGTAAGCTTCACCACTCCAGAAGTTGGGGTTTGCCCAACCGTACTGGATCTCTGTTCTGTTTAGCAACCCTCTTACCATCGGGTGGCACAAAAGGTGAATGCGAATGCACTATGGGAAGACGATTACCGTTATCGAAGCAGACACTACTGCTTATTGTCTAAGTAGAGTTGCACGGTCCCGTTCCACTTGCCTGTCCTGCGTAGGATGAGGTAATGCAATCCACGGTTTGGTAGCAGCGTGAGCCAGATATTGTTCTCTATGCCTCTTGCCACTCCTCACTTTCTAAGGCATAGGGCACACTGGTCTGACAACCTACGCAGTGCACTTAAACAGGAACTGTAATTAAAGTATAGCCCAATAGTGACTTGCCGGCATGAGCTCGATAGGAGTCCCCACTGATCCCCCACGCATGCGGGTTGATCAGGGACGTGGATCCGTGTGGGCCACCAATCCTCTACTGGTTGTGCGTTTGCACCGGGTTGGACGGCAATCCCCAGGCTAAGGTCACTTCAGCACTAAATTAGTGCTCAAAGTGAGAGATAACCTGAGCTTGTAGCCCCTCCCTGCACGAAGGTGTTTCTAGTGGAAGGGGCGTTGCTGTTTCTCCCCACCAACACTGACTTAGTGCTCGGGGGTTGGGAAGAAACAGGTAGCCGTCTAATGTGGATGTCAGTACTCTGGGTTCCTGTTGGCGGTACACGTCGTATTCCGTCCCTCACTATCGCACAGACAAGTACCCTGTAAATGAAAAGCATAAGGGTAGTGAACAATGGGTGTTTATTGGAGACTCAATAAACATGTGACCTGAGCTATCTCTTATCAGACCGTGGATAGCTGAAGGTAACTGTGGTTCCAGGTGTATGCAACCTGGTTCTAGGCAAATGCAAAAGTATTTAAAGTTAAACTGCCTAAGAAAAAGGTGTCTGGAGGAGACAAAGTGAATTTAAGTATGTACGTATATGTTCAATGTATATCGACGTGTGGTGAGTAGCCACTGGGGGCGTACTCGAAGCTTCCGAAGTTCACAGAGGTCCCAGCACTGAATTAGTGCTCTTGTTTGTCACGAGAGAGTTTGTGAAGAATGAACTGCCCGAACCTGGCAGCTTCCAGTCTTATATAGGTGAAGCTTGGTGGCTGGCAGCGGGGAGGGCGAGTATCCTGGCTGCCCAGTGTTTCTGCTTCGTTACCTCGTCGGCGGCGTCCTACCTTGCCCAGTGGCGGGCGGCTGGTTGGCTCTCAGCACTGTTAAGGGTGGGGGCATGCCTGCCTGCCAGGTTGCGAAATCATCAGTTGAAGAAAATCCGGCCATAAGTTTCTGTTGTGTGGTAGGGTAGGCGGCCGAGAATTCATGTTGAAATTTCTCTGCTTCTTTCTCCAGTGATGGAACTAGGAGCATTTTGTGATGAGTCTTAATCAATATTTAGTAGGTTGAGCGGCACTTGTCATATGTAACAAAATAAGCCTTTTGAATCATTGTTATGTATTATAAAATTAAACATTTCACAGTTGTGTGTACATATTGTCCATTCCTGACTGGAAGCAACTTATGATAATCAACCTTTGAAAAAACATTCTAGGCATATCATGTCAACCTGTTTTTTTATTAACCTGTATTCCACAAATATATAACACTTTGGTAAACTTTTTTAGAGTACTGTATTACTGAATATATAAAACTTTACCTTAATATCTTCTATAACTTGTAATATTTATTTCTTTTTAAATATGAATTAACAACAGTGAGAGCAGCAACGTGTTGGCAACGGCCGGTAAGAAATAGCTCACAGTTAAAATGTTATTTTAATCTAGTTTTTTACTATACTATTTGTAAATTAAACAGTGCCTATTGAAATATTTAAATATTTAGGTAGCTCTGATGGCAACATATCTCATTTTTACAGTTAAAAATAACAGCGGAAAATATCATGAGTAATGTGTATTGGTACGGTGTTGTTTTATCGAGCGAGAGCAACTTTGAAGCAACTGTCAGCTGAGCGAAGCTTGTGGTTCTCTCTCTGTCTTTCTCTCTGTCACACTCTGGAAGATTCACTTCGCTAGTACGCTGTTAATTGTACATGTTTTCAATCGTAGCATATTTCATACTTATTACAGCAAAATATTGATTTTCTAATTTGTAATTTACAACTGAAAAGAGATTTTAATGTTTGAATAGTTGTTTTAATATATTTTGATATGATGGCGAGGCAGAAACAAAGTGAAGTTGGCAGACGTGGCGAGTCATGACATGGCGTGTTGCTGTTTTACCAAATGAAGCGTAAATTATATTTTCTCAGAAAAATTCTTCAAATTACTACATCACGTTTGTAGACGTTGTGTTTTTTAAACCTATCTAAGCAAGTTACGATGTTGTGATAAATCTGTGGTTCCGCACCAGTAATAAATTTACTGTTACGGTGTGTTTCGTTAACCGTTGTGTGTGAAATAGCGTAGTGTGGCTGCGTGGTGATCGTTACGCTGGATCTGTGTGTGTGCGTGATTTCAAATATTTGATGTGAACTATTTATATGTTGTAAATGTGAACTTTTTTAAGACGAATTTATTTATTTACATCCACATCGGTTTATTTATCACAACGTTGTATCTTTGTTCTTGGTGTTTGAAACACAGTCATGTAACGTGTACTGCTATATTTTAAGTTTGTATGACAAAAAATAGGCGACACAATTTGCATGCTTGATTTTATTGTCACTTTTTTGTTGGACTGGCTATTCCTTAGTTATTCGAACTGAGGCCACTTTTAAAGTAATAACCCAACACATATCAATAACAAAAAGTTAAATACTACAGGTCATTACCCTGCAGTTGGAAGAGTGTTTAACACAGTCGCTGCAAAATATTAACATGCATTACGTGTAATGTGCTATGTCGTGGAAAACAAATATGTTAACGTAACGTAACTGTAAAAAACTATCGTTAATTCAGGAATTTTTAAAATGTCATAAAGCTGACCTAAATATTGTTATAGGTCTAAACTGTGAATATTCGTACGAAGTGGTTTTTGAAATATACCTAAAACAGAATTCTTTGAAAAGCTGTAAACATTTAAGAACTCATTTGACAGGTATAAAAGTAGAAGTTATATTTCAATGTTTATTTTTAGGTGTAGTGAAAGTATAGGAACACATGTACACACACAGTGGCGTGTAAACATTGATTTTGACAGATTCTACATGACAGACACATGGCAATGTTTGTTTACATTTGGCGGAAGGATACGAAACGGGCCTGCAAGTAGATATTTAGCAGAGCTCCAAGAAAGTTGTTTCCAATGGGGAATGGACTATAGGTAGGTTGATCTGCTTGTTTTTACAGTTTCAAAAAGCCAATGAAGACAGAGTCATCTGTTTAAGTCTTTTATTAATACATTTTTTTTTCCACTATAATTTTAATTTTTGTGTGTCATGTATCATGTGTCACTGCAACACAGCTTTTCGGCAGAGAAAAATAAGCGACTCTGTGTGCCTAGGATGAGCTGGCCCTACTGTTTTAATTGAAACAGACACATAAAGGCTACATTCCACTTGGTACTGAAAGCACTAAGAAGTAGCATGCAAAAAGGAATGCCATCAGCAAAAATTAGTATTTCAGTAGCGCTCAGCATTTTTCAGTAGGAATAATGGCGTCTGCTGTACGTGATGACGCATAAATAGGCTTCAACATGTTGTAAACAGGGATGGATATTTTTCGTGGTCATTTTCGATGCCACAACACCATATCTGCGTTACCGATCAGCAGAATCAGTACCTAAAATAACGCTCATCAGTACTGGCCACTGCTTTCAGTGCCAAGTGGAATGCTGCCTAAGATGTAGGAGAGTTGTTCAGAGCCATCGAGATGTCTAGGATCATGAGAGTCGAATCAATGAGTCGATTCATCGAATAGAGTTGATTCAAATGTTTCTAATGTATAAAATGACTTGTTTCTCCCACATTACAGTATTTTGACGTGTATAGGCGGTGCCAGAAGTTTATGATGAAAAATTAGGTATAATTAATTTTTCAAGTATTGGGCGCACTGAATTTTGTATTCTTGTAAATATTGTTAAGTCACAATTCCGTACAAACATAATAAATTCTGACTTAATTTCTCCCCTACAAAACATTTCTGACAGAAAATTTGTGTAATGTTGCAATGTTTATGTACTTAATATCACTCAATTACTATTTCATAGATGGTAACGTACTTGAAAAGCAAAACTACAGCAACATGTTACACAAAAGTATGTCTTAGCAAAGTGCACTTGTAGAGCCACGGTGGGCGTGCAAACTATTTAAGATATCTTTCTCTTCAGTAGAAAAATTTTTTTCTCATGTATAACATCTATGGGGGAGTTCCTATATGTTTACATTTGCGGGATGGATGTTAGAGAGAGAGAGAGAGAGAGTGTGTGTTTTTTTATTCCTTTTTAAATATTTTCCCATACTTCTTGCCTTTAAGAATCAAAACATTAAAATGTACTTGTTTTTTGACAAATTCTTAAACATGTTTTGGTGAAAAACTTTTTTCAAAAAGAAAATTTTTTGTATATAAGCCGCACCCCACTTTCGTAGCCATGCCGTTTTTTTTTATGCTTCCTCTATACACCAAAATACAGTACTTTACAAATAAAAGTTGCGCGATTACTACTCTAGAGATAGAAACATGACTTGGAAAAAACAAAACCACGACAACACATTACACAAAATGGTGTCTGTCTATGTGTACTAGGGGTGCTACAGTGGCAGCTGTGCTAATTTATCTCTTGTTCAACAGCAAAATTTTTTTCTCAATTTTGACTTAAAAAGTTAATTGATAAAGTGCATTGATTAAGGTTTCCTTCATTTTGCGTTGCCCATTTCTAACTTTCTGGGCATATTTATTGGAGTTTTAATTTTATACATAATGCAGTCATAATTTTCATGGCAAAATATTCAAGTTAAAAACTTGCGTGTGTGTGCAATGTCGCATCGCGTTTCAATATCTCGAAAATATGGCACCGCTGCTTCTTGCTCGTCGTTACCAACATGGCTGCTGGTCAAAAACATTGAAATTGTTTGTTGATAACCTAATAAAATTCTACAGTACATATTTTCTTATACATATGTACTGTTTTCTCACTTTTTTTTGTCCTCTAAATACACTGTGTAGTCTGAGACGTCTGTTGTTATATTTTGGCATGTATTGGCCTCACTGAATTTTTGTCAGCAAATGTGCCCGCACACACACACACATCTCATCCGACCAGAGTGAGCATGTGAGAAAGAAGAGAGAAGGTGAAGAGGGCATTCTAAAAATAGCCAGGTTGCTGTGTGTCAACAAGGAGTGCGGAGAGGGGCAGACACACCTTGGCATAGAATCCGTGTACAGGAGTAACAAAGAAACTGGTCATTGGAGAGGGGGGGTAGTGGAAGGGAGGCAAGCAAGAGGGAGAAAGAAAATAATGTGACAGCCAGCAAGTTTTAAAGCGGGGGTGGATGGTTTAAAAGGAGGGTCACAGAGCAAGATGTAGAAGAAAAATCCTAAGGACCTCTCCCAACCTGAAGGAAAGAAAAGAAAATGACCCAAGGGAAAAAAGGAAGGGACCCCAGCTTTGCCATCACAGGGCGGCCCGTAAAGCGGATATTACACGATACCTTCAGCTGTACTTGGTTCTTGTACAAGGTCTTGTGCACGAGCCGGTATACCAGCTGCTGTATGAGCCACTATGGAAGATTCATATTACACGGCAGAAGTTTACGTACTAGAATTTGGCACCCTCGGTGGGTGCGCAGTGTCTAGTTTGTAGTAAATATAAACCTCATTTGTAGAAGTGATACCAGTTAGTAACTTGCGTATGCCTATAAAAATACTAGGTAACACGTCTTAATATTGCTATATTACTTTTCACATTTTAAATAAATTGATTGCTTACTAGTGTAGTTTCATTCATTTTCTTAAAAATGTTGTGAATTCACTATGAGTTGGAGTGTGTTCTTTGAATTCACTATGAGTAGTAGTGTGTTATTTTTAATATTAATGAATATTATTGAGTACAGTCGTCGACTCTCGACGTATCGTTATTGTATGTATTGATCAATTTCAGCCACTAACAATTTTTGTGGTCCTGGCGAAATCCCTATGCAAATAATGTTAACATAAACCTCTTGCATCGTTTATTGCATGGAGAATCGATCAAGTATATTTAAGGTCCCTTAACCTAATATTTCCCACAACTATTGTGTTTAAGCTGGTTTTTTATACAAACGTCTAGTAACTGGTTGTGAATAAGTAATGCGCGCTGCCATGTTAACTGCTCTGCGGCGCGCTGTCTAATGTCTTGTCTTCCCAACACGTCTGTCGACACTGCATAGTGGTGCGGCGAGCTAGTCTGGTTTCCTCTCTCTCACCTATCTTTGTGTTTCTCACCCGCGCACCTTCGTTCCAGTCCTCACATGCCATCGAGAGGGGAAGTTGTTGTCAAGGAGAAGATAAAGCACGTCCTCTCTAGCCTTCACTCTTCGCTTGCCTTCCATACGTCTCCCATCGGCTGCAAAGCTAACAATGTTTGCCTGGTGAATGTAATTTTATCAAGATTATGCGTCTCTCAAAATAGTTGCACCTATTACCACTTGTATTTCAAAGCAAATGGTTTCACCGGATAATATCTCACAAAACATTTTAACGAGGAATTATTTTTTGAAAAGAGGTTTTCTTTTGTTATTAAAAGTGTTTTTTCCCCATAAGGTTGTTGTTTTAATGTATCTGGCATAAAATTAATATGATTTTAAAACATTATATTTATTTAACTCTAGGGCCAGCGTCTTTGTGAATAGAATGTAATGCTCAGAAGCATATACTGAACTCCCCTTGCCACCAAAAATTTTTGAACATCAAGCAACTTGTATTATATTATGTGTAAAATTCATTTTCACTAACTTCTGCTGTGAAATCAGAAGATTTATAATAATTTATTTCAATAGACACGCACCTTTTGAATAAACTTATAAAATGTAAGGACGTATTCGACACCTTTTGCCGTCTAATAATGGATAAGTAAGCACCAAGCCGAGTGCAGTGTAACTTATGACAGGGAAAATCACAGGATGTTGTTTTGAACAATTAATTATTAGACAGTGAAGAAATAAATTATAATCACCTTATTTATTTATATCTGTCGAAAATTACAATTTTTCTGTGCAGGGAAATATAATTAATTACTTTAAAAAACAGACATTTGCCACACATGCAAGGTGTCGGCACTCCTCAACAAGTAGCGGCATGGAGCGATAATCTGTGCCCTGTTAGCTGAAAGTGTGCGTGCCGGACATTCAAAATTTGGCTTGCATTGTTTCATATTATTTTCATTTTTGGGTTGGCTTAAAAGTTTTCGGTCAGCTTACATGTGGTTTTGGATTACAATCAATTAGATACTGAATTTTGAGACATTATTTTTCTTATTTTAATGAGTTTAGATGAAATGTTTTATAAAGTATTATGTACAATAATATGTTTGTGTTAAATTCTCATTTTTATTGAGTTAATTAGCTAAACTGCATTCACAGATAATGTACAGCTCTTAGTATACTCAACATAAAGTTTTATATGTTTTGAAGTTGTATTTTATAGATGTTGAGGCGTGTGGCTTACACCATTATATTATAAACAAATACAGCAGATCCACGTGCAGCTACCAATTACAGGAACCAGCTACCAGATGTCTTAACAGGATGATTTTTCGCCAGAGATTTGGGAGATACTTGGTATCCCAGTCTATTCCTGAACTGCCCTTCTCCATCTACTCTGAGTGTTTACACACATGAAGGAGCGAACCATGCACAACATGTTACGAATGCGTAGAGAGTGGGTTTAACTCAAACACACTTTGGAATCATGATACGAAAGATATTTGAAGCGGCCGCGCAACACGCCAGCCTCCCCTGACGCACCCGGCATACAGTGTCGGCACACCGCCGAAGGTAGCAGAGCCCCCGAGGTGATACCACAAGCGCGAGAGGGTAGTTCTCCCACCCCGTGCACTCCAGGCAGAGACCTCCCACTCCGGACTCGTCGCGCTCTACAGAGGAACAGTATTTAAGGAAGTGCTCGGCCTATGTTGGGAAGTACTTCTGCAGCACAGGCTTATTAGTAGCACGAACGAGTCATCTGGATGTTTATTATCTAAATAAATACCTAATCTTGAATGTATCCACGAGTTCGATGTTGTAGTACTATAACCTATCTACACCAGTGTTGACTGACAAGTGGTAAGCATCGGCTGATAGTTTAACCTAGAATAGAACATCAGTCCCCCTTCAGGGGTGTGTCAGTTATACACACACACACACCTTATCTTTCGATGGCCACCCATTCTGTTCACCTCTGTGTTCAGAACGGTAGAATCCCAACCACTAGGACCCCAGTTGTATCTCTCATCGGAGCGCATAGCCAAGGTGCTGGCAGAGATAGCTGCGTGGGATTGGAGGCACTACGTTTGTGGTTATACCCGGCAGTGGCAGGAAAGCGGTGGCACGACTGCAGGTGCTTGCACTGTTAGATATTCATAGAATGCACCGCGAGCTATTGTTGGCCTACACTGTAAAGTCTGGGATTGTCGATTGCTTGGCACCAGCAGAAAATATGGTACGCTATCAGCCTATGCCATTCCACAGCAGGCACGGAACTCAAAAGAGCAGTTAAGAAGACAGAGTTCAGTACTGCCAAGCAGGTCTGTGCGGCAAACCTCGTTACGCTACGATTCGACACTCTTAGGGGGCAGTCCCAAGCCGCCCGTTACCGTATTTTATCGCATTTAGGTCACACATTTTATTTTAAATATTTTTATTGAAAACTTGGGGTGCGACCTGTAATTGGGAATAATTATATTGGTTCCGAAAATCATGATAAAACATAGTTCTTATTATACATTTTAAAGCAAACACAAATCATGCACTGTATGTACATGATTAAAAGTACACGATACTTTAACTTATATTTATGTTGCACCGACTGTAGATAATTCACTGCGCATTGAGTGTACACAACCTTTCGCCAGCGTTAGGCGAGCGCGTTGGGCGGGCGACCAGGAACTATAGATAAGCGGTCCGTAGTTGTGTGTGTGAGTGTGTCGCTTTCTTAACGTGCGTCACTCAGGCCCGTCCTTTAGATGACTGAGTTAGTTAATAGTTTAGAATGCAATGCAATAAAGACTAGACCATAACGGTACTTTAAATGAGGCAACCTGGCATATAAACAATATAGTACAATCCCCGTAAAAAAATTTCTGAAATGTGTAGTTTTTTTGTACACATTTAAACACTTGAAATGAAAAAAATGTAAGAAAAGTTGAACCATGCATTTTCATTTACTCTGAATTCATGGTGCGCAGCCCAATTTCCCTTTTCTTCAGCGAACAAAATCACTTTCAATTTGAAACCTGCCTTGTAGGTACTTTGCCTTTCCATCAGCAAACTGTAGCACTTCTTCACTCCCACAACATCAAAACAACACTTTTACTCTTGTATAGCATACCCTTTTTGCTCAAAACAAAAGGAAAAAATTCTGGGTTGCACTAAATGAAAATAAAAAAAACAAACTAAGAAAGGTAGGGTGGGATGGTAGTCGTAAACTTGTCCCAAATGTTTAGAGCCATTAATATCCATTGGTGAGGGGGAAGAAGGGAAGAGGAGGAGACAGTTTATCTTGAAGAGAAGGGCAGTGTCACATTCCAGTATGGCAAAAAAAGACTAGCATATCACCCCATAAAAGAAGTCAAGGCCATCTGCCCACTGCTGTTATTGGCATTTTTCTTTTAACAACCTGTCACTGCATAAAAGCAAAAAAAAAAAAATGGAAGCCCTCTGTCCGATGCATCTGCCATCCTTGACACAGGTTGTGTTCTACAGGGTGTACTATTACAAAGATGAATGCAACCTATAATCGATAAATATATTTTTTTAATGCCCCTGGAAAATAAGGGTGCGAGCTATATGCACAGACGACCTATATGTGGTAGAATACAGTACGCAGCGAGACAGACCTCGCATGTCGGAACCGATGTGCATCCGGTAGTCCGGGTCCTAGTCAGTGGGAGTGACACCAGGCTCGGGAGAGTCAACTGGCAAATCGGCAGCTGGGACAGCACAGAGTGGAACCGCCGCCATCATGCAGACGTCTACTGTAACCTGAATTCCACGACGTCCAGCGGAACCAAGGACTCCGTATGCTCCACCTACACTATGGTAACGCCACCAACGATGTACACCCCGCCAAGCTCTGGTAAGTCAACCTTGCTCCAGAGGCATTTTGCCAGGTCTAGTGTGACAAAATACATATCTAATAGGCAGCCTACTAGGCCGACACTAGTATCCAGTAAAAAGGGGGAACTAAGTAACTTTAATGCATGACATAATAAAAGTCTCTTGCCAACTGAAGTTATAGCGTCACACGTCAATGTAAATGTTAGAAACTGGTACATTCGAGTTCAGTATACAACTTTTCAGTTAAAATTGAGTTTGCACTGACGTGTGACAGTTCCAGCTGGCTGACTGTCCCTGTCCTGGGTGACTTACTCAACGCCAGGTGAGTTGCGTCGCAAGGTGGTTTATTCAGTTCGTTTTCCCTGCATCAGAATCCAACCCTCTCAGCCCCACCAATGAGCGGTTAGAGTTGAGCACCCTGGCTGCCAAGCCGTTCCCACTGGGAGCGCACCTAGTGTCGGGGCTCTATCGTTCCTCCTACCTGGTGCAAGGAATGCATGGCCTTCCAGTACTGGTGAGGTGAGTGTCCAGTGGTCACTGATCTCCCCGGACTCCAAGAAGATCCCCTCCTCGGCTCCACGAAGTGAGGAGGGAGGTGACTTTGGGCTGGCAAGCCAACTACCAGTGTCGTGGCTCTACCGTTCACTGCCGGGGCAGAGAATGGATGGTCTTCCAAGGATATGCTGGTGTGTTGTCGTTGTAAGTTCGGTACAACAAAACCCAGTCTGCTGAGTCCTCCAGCTACGATATGACACAAGGAAGGAGCTCGGAGTGAAAGTCAAGAGATCTGGTAAAGTCAGTGTTTCTTAACCCTAAGGAAATAAACACAGATGGCAGAGGTGCTATTTCCTAATTCTGCACAGGCTAGGCAGGTGGTAAAACACCCTATCTTAAAACTGGGGAAGGTGCCTTGCCCTGTGCAAAACTATTGGGAGAGGTAGCAACTGGTGCGTTTAGCATTTTAAAAACCTCGGGACAAGCTCTACTCTCATGTTGTCTGTAAGGGACCGAACGTATCCAAGTGTGAAGCTCTCGTCGCCACAGGTTCTTCCTTATGTCGCATTAGAGAGGATCTTCAGCAGCACGAGGTGAGCGGTGAAGTACTAGGAGAGGTTTGCGCTTCAGCACCTATAGCTGTAGCGATGAGAGCTCAGGAGAGGCAATCGAGAACTGAAGCAGAACTGACGATCCGGTGGCCGGGATGCATCTCCTTACATACCCCTCGGCCATCCCTTCCTTCACTTGGGAGGTTAGCAGGTGTAAGCCCAGCGCCTAGATCGTTTGTGCATGGGCCTAGTGGAATGCGGTGGGTTCTAGGCATCTTGCATATGGTGGCATCCCACAGCACACTGCTGTACTCACCCCGGACCTCTTGCACGGTTCCGGTGGCTCATCGAATGAAATAATAAATTATTATTGGGACTTCTGTCGTGGACTGGTAGATACAACAATCTTGTAGGCGGCGGCATTGTGAGACTAGACAAACTGCCAGGGATGCAGTTGCACTGATGAGTAGCAGTCATTTATTAATACTGTATTGTAGATGATGTCACTATTAACTACTTAACACTCTAACCTGAGTTATCTCGGGTTGAATAAATTGGTTAATGAATGCTAACCCAAATATAGTCGTGACACACATTACTTTCACGTCTGATGTCTTTTATCCTGATTATACTCGTTATTCTTTGAGTTTAAAATGTTCATCTTAGATAGCAGTAGTTGTCGACTCCGTGTGTGTAGTTGATGTGCTGAAAATGAGATGGCAACACTAGTTGCTGGCCTACTCGCCTGATGATAACAAGTTTACTCTATTGGGGTCAGAGTGTAGCATTTACATTAAATGTTTTAGTTTTACGCGTTCGCGAAAGAGTACAGCATTCACACAGCACTATTTTTCAATATTCCTGGCCACTTCCCACATTCATGTCATCTAGCAGCCAGAATAATAACTATGTGTACTTTATATGCCACACAAAGTAAGTAGTTTCGTTTCATTTTCGTGCGCGACAGACATAATATACTATGAAACATAAACTGTAATTTGTAATCTCTCTGTTTTATTTTGATAGTGTTTTATGGTGAATGTTGCGAGACAGTTTACGAGTGACAAAGTAGACAGTTTCATTTAGTTTTTGTGCGTGGCTAGCATAAAATGCAATAAAACATCAAATGTAATTTGTACACTCTGTTAGTTATTTTATCTTGTGATGGAAACTGAGGACGAGTTTGTGCTAAGTGGAGGATCGGATTTGGAAGACGCTTTGGCAGAAAGTGGAAGTGATTTATCTAACACGAGTTTTGATTCTAATATTGACAGTTCGGATTCAGAAAGTGAGAATGTGCTTCAGTCGGCGTGCATCTGGTGCAAAATCAATCCAGTTCCTACATAACCAGCACCTCCAAACTACGCATTTGAAGGTATGCCTGGTGTGAATTTCAATGTTAATGATGATGCTGATAGATTCTTTTATTTTCACCAGTGTTTGACAATGATCTAATGAAACTTATAACTGATGAGACAAATATATACGCTACTCAGTGTCAAACAAACTCACCTGTTAATTCAAATAGGGTGTGGAGACCTGTAACATATGATTAGATGTGTATTGTTTTGGATCTACATATTTTGCAAAGCATCGTTAGGAAACCTAAATGACACAATACTGGTCAAAAAATCCAATGATCTCAATTCTCATTTTTCTCAATGTGTATGTCTTAAAGAAGGTTTTAACGTATAAAATAATATTTAAATTTTTCCAACAATGAAGACTACAATCCAGAGAATCACCCCAGCCCTAAGCTAAATAAAATTTGGAATATTTATGATATTCTGGTGGAAAAGTTTTGTAACCTTTGTACACCTTGTCAGCACATCACAATAGATGAGTGTCTGCTTTTGTACAAAGGTCGGCTGGGATGGGTTCAGTACATTCCTTTGAAAAGGGCCAGGTATGGTATAAAAACGTACCTGCTGTGTGAGTCCAAGTCGGGATATGTGTGGAACTTCATAATTTACACAGGAAAAGGCACAGTGCTTTGGAATGAGTTCAGGGAATTGCCAGTTTCCTTACAAGTTATGAATCTCACTAAGCACCTACTCAACAAAGGCCATTGCCTAACTATGGACAATTTTTCAATTCTGCACAGTTAGCAGACTTGCTGATTTCCCATAAAATAGATGTTTATGTGACACTAAGAGCAACTAGAAAGGATGTCCCCAAGGTTTTGCAAGAGACAAAGTTGTGTAAGGGGGAGATAATTGGGTACCAGAAGGGAAAGGTGTGTGTAATGAAATGGAGGGACAAAAAAGATATCTGCCTGATTTCAACAGTACAAAACACTGAAATGATGACTGTCAGGAAGAAAGGTGAAGAGAAAGTAAGACCTAAGGTAGTAGTTGATTATAACGATACCATGTGAGGAGTGGATCATGTGGATCACCATCTAGCAGATTACGCTGTTCCAAGGAAGAGAGACAAGAAGTATTACAGAAAAATATTTTTCCACTTGTTAGATCTGTCACTGTGGAATTCTTTCATACTGTACAGGATATGGTGGAAGTAAGTGAGCTTTGTAGTACCGGATGGAGTTAGTGAAGCTCACCATGGAGAAATACCACCATACTGAGTTTGCAGCCAAATATGGACGTCCAGGAAAAACACCCATGCCAATGAGGCTTACTGGGCATCATTTCCCAGAAACATAGCCTCCAACTGAGAAAAGTCAAGTCTAACCACACAGTGTGCAATGTGCAGCAGAGTGCATGATGCCAAGGGAAAAAGGATAAGAAGAGAAACCAAATACTACTGCCCTGACTGCAATGTTCCTTTGTGTGTTGCACCTTGTTTCACAGTGTACTACACGGTTTCAGTGATATAGAACCTTGAGTCACTGATATTTGGGGTCTATTAAAAAGTTCACATATTTTAGAATAAGAATAGTGTGTGTGCGCATGCGTAGGTTTATTATAACTTTTTGTCAATACTACTAGACATATTTTTGGAATATAATAATTTTCTGATGTACACAATTTCTCTATTTGCATACATGCTCTGTAGTGAAAATGAAAATTATATAAATAGTGTGACTAATTTTTTGTACAAAATATGTTAAAAATATGTCATTATTTGCATCCTCACTGATATGTTCAGTCTTTTATACAGAAGTTTTAACTGCCCGAGTTAACTCAGGATAATAAATGTACTCTATTTAAAAAATTCATAAACCATTACATTAAAAATTTGTTTAGAATTTTTCTTTAGTTACACTTCTAGTGTACTTTCGGATAATGCAATTTAAAAGTGATTCTTTTGGAACAATTTTTGAAAAATGTAAAGGAATGTTAAGTGTGAATGTGTACCATGTACATAGGTATAATGCCCGTCCCTTATATCTACCTCCCCTTTTTAGAGCCACAGTTTACCAAGAAAGAAGTTTGGGACTAGTTTCTACTAATAAAAATAATTCTTTGCCAGGATGAGTGATTTACAGCACTACCTTTTCTGTCTTGCCATTGCCAATGAGAGAATGACTATGGTAGGAATGGTAATGTCAGTCACCTTATGCTAGTGGAAAGGTAAATCATTTCTGGAGGCGTGGAGTGTGCGAGGGTAGCTTACAGACTGGTCCTCAGTCTGCTATATCTCCTTGATGGGTAAGAGGACATGCAGTTCACATTAAGTTTTTGTTACCTAATACCATATTTTGGTGTGTATAGACCACACTGATGTTTTTGATGATAAATTAGTGATAATTAATATTTCATATATAGGCTGCACCGAATATTTGTCTTCCTGTAAATATTGTTAAGTCACAATTCCGTACAATCATAATAAATTCCGACTTAATTTCTCTCCTGCAAAACATTTGTGATGAAAAATTTGTGTTATGTTGCAATGTTGTGATGCCTCACCCAAATTCTGACGTCTTTTTGAGCACGGAGTTTGTTTAAAACAAATATTTTTCGTCACTGCAAAAATTTAAAATTTCTCCTTACCCCAATTTGGCAAAGAAGACGCAGCTTTTACCACATATCAGCTGTTTGTACCTTGCGACGATGCAGTCTGAGGTGGGCTGAACCAATTCGACGGCATCACCACTGGCATAGATTCCTGCTGCAGTCAGGCATAGTGATTTTCCACCTGCTCAGTCCCGTCGCGTGCGGTGGCAGGCCGGCCTCTGGCGCGCAAAGGCGTGCGGTGCTCCATGGTACTAGGAGGCTTTCGTCACATCCAACCGGCCAATCAACGGGCACCTGAGGTTTCCCGCGCCTGTGACATCACTTTCTACAGCCTGTTTGCACACTAGGAGTTTTTTGACGTGTGAACACGTGGACAGCCCATATTTGGTGATGGGTGTGCTCAAAATGAAGGCGATTGGATGTCATTACATTAATCCCTATAAGGAGTAATGCTTTTTTAATGAACCTTTTCCCTACTTGATATGTCTAATTCTATTGACTGTTAATTTTACTAACCCCTTTCGGGACTAATGCTTTAAGGATTGTAATAGTTGGTGTACCTCTGGCTTGGGGTTGGATTCTACCACTGCCCCAGAAGGAGTCACCATGCCACCAGTTAAGTAATGATTAGGGGCCAGAAAAATTCGCAAGTGGCGATAAAAGTTATTTATTTGCGAATTTCAAGTATAAATGCGATTTTTTTGCTATATTTCTTACAAAATGCTATTTTGGCGATTTTTGATTAAAACTCCAAAATAGTTGCAAAAAATTGCACGTAGATACCAAATAATGGTTATTTCTATTCAATCAATCCTTTATATTATACAGTTTAATCATTATTTTTACTCATTTAATTTTTCACAGTTTACATTTTTCTAGTGCTAAGTACTTAAAAGAAAAGGATTGCAACGCCAGATATATTGTAAATAAACAGCGTACAAGACTACTGGTCGCCATATTTACCAGATATGTACCATAGATTAACAAAACAAATAAGCAGTGAAAACTTCAGTCAAAATAAAAAGATGTAAAATGCTCGCATAGTCATAAAAAACTAATCACAATTTAGAATGACACATTTGTTTGCGCTATTTTTTAATCAAATAAGTAAATGCAAGTATTTTGTAACATTGACATGGGGGACTTTTTTTTGTAGTTTTATTATCTACTCCGATGTATCCAAGTTATTCAGTTTCCGTTTCTGCTGTTGTACCGTTCAGTTTTTGTTATTGTTTACATGACTCTGCGAGGTTTTTATTTTAAGTTAAGTATCTAACGGCACACTACAAATGAGTAAGATGGGAAGGAACGGAGTATCGACGCAGGAAAGGGCCAAACAATATAAAATTCATGAGTTACACGCTACCAATGGAATTACAATATTCTGTATGGTCTGTAACTGCAGTGTGTAGGTTTTACTATAATTTTTAGGGACACTGCAATTCTATTTGTAGTAGGCATAAGTAAATGTACTTGTGTAGTTTTTTAAATCTAAGAGTGTGATGTTTTTTTATTGGTATTTAACTGAAAAATTATTTTATTCTTCTGAAAATAAAGAATTTCACAAGTGTTGAAAATTACCTACCTTAAATTTAAATACTTTAAATTTTGTTTATTATTTCTGTACTGTGTTTCATATTTTGCCTTGCATTGCAGGTGTCAACACAATGGCATGTGAATTGTGTTTTAATATATACATTTTAAAGTGTGCTTTTCTGTTGCCAGAAGTAATGAGACTTATTTTTTGAATAATTCTTACATTTAACAAAATTCTAGCATCTAAAAATATAGATGTTAATTTTTCCAGCCCCTAGTAATGGGTATTTAATGAATCTCCTGTATAGTCCTTATGGCACTCGTAGCAGGCACACTTGGTGTCCTAGATAGGAGAAAGATGATGAAAGAACTTTGATAATTTACTTAGATTGAGAATATTAGCACCATGAGGAAATTAATTGGCAGCAAATTTTAATATTTTCCATCTCACTTAAAGAGTTTACTAGCTAAGCGCTAAGTTTTAAAAAATGGGAAATGTGTTTGTTTTCGCTAAATGTTTACATGGCCTTGGAGGTGTCTTATTTGGTTGGCCTCATATTCATTGTTTAAGAATTTGTGGGAGAAAAATTTTTACTGTGCACGGGCTGTTGGTGTGGTTTTTTAGTTACTCGTAGCATAGCGCCATATACGGCCACAGCGTACGCAGCACGATCTTAGCGAAGCTACCTTAAACTAGCAACACAAATGCGTACGAGGTTTTTGCGAGAGGAAGAAGGGGAATAAGAGTGGATAAAGGTGATAGTCGTGCAGTTGATATCTGTTGGCAGGTGGTATGCTTGTGATGTGAGTCAGTGAACGGTTTAGCGATGAGCAACTCACAGCTCAGATTTATACAACTGAACCAACTAACGGTAGAACTGCTCTATCAATGGCAACTAAGGCCAGTTAGCATGTCAATGTACCGGTTTTTATGTAAAGTAATTTATTTATACCCTACTAGTTATTCAAGTTTTATTCATCCAGGAAGTGCTGTGTTGGTGTAGCGGCTAACAGTGCTTGCACAGGTTCAAATCCAGGCGAAGTCAAATCCGAATTTTTCACATTTTTTTAAAGGAGGCGGATGTTGCTGTTAGCTAGCAGGCTTTCTCTGGGTCTTTGATATTGATCAATAGTTTAAAAAGAAATACTGGATGGCCTTAAAATACATATTTTGAGCATTGCACTTTTAGACACTCATAATGGTAAACACTTTGCATCTGTGATCTATTGAACAGTACATTATATGCTACTTCGAAGAAAATGCCTGCTCCTTCTGTGAAATCAGTGTTATCTTCCGCTTATTATCATCTGCAATCTACTCTACATTAATTAATAAATATAATCTGACCAACGTAGCTTCTCGCTAGTACTGAACACGGAACATTAATGTTCTAACCTATTCCACCATTATTTTTTATTCAGTAACTTACTGTTAGGTAAGTAAACCTTGGAGAGTACTGAGCCAACATTACTTAAGATGAACTAAAAGAGCTGAAAGAGAATTTCCCAAATTAATTCCCGGTCTCCTACTCTACCAGGTAACAGGAACTTATGAGTGGATTCTCTTCACCTGAAGGTTACGCAACCCAGCAGGCAGGCCTCCCCACCCTTCTGTGCGAAGAGATCCAACAAGCCGTAATCCACCGGGCAAGGCCGAGCGGCGCCAATGAGGCACAAAGCAGAAATGCCAACCAGAGTTTATTGACTCCCACGCCAACCAGGTCAGGATGCTCGCCCTCCCCACAGCCCGTGCCGGCAGCCTACAAATTTCACCTATATAAGACCACTTGTGATTGAATACGCAAGTGGTGCATACTTTTTTCACAGTCGCGCATTATGATCATGATAATTGCAATTTAAGAAACTATTATTCAAATAATTTAAAATAGGAAGTGTATGAGGGAGAAGCGTGATCCAAAATAATACTCCAGTGTCTAGCGTGCCTTGACGAAGGTTGTTAACATCTATCCGGTAGGTTGAGAAATGACCTGTCGATAGGCTGTGAGTGCTCATAGATGCACACTGCTATGCTTTGGGTACTTGCCACTAGACGGCATATGCTTATCCTAACTGCAGCTTTCAAAGTGTTCCGTGCCTGGTAACACCGTAAAAAGTCTACGTTAGTAGAAAGAAACTATACAATATGATTCAATAACCTGAATAAATAACATTAATTTGAATAGGTGGTTCATAAATGTGTCAGCACTTATAAAATGACATTGACGGTTTTAAATGTAAAATATCAAGTAACTTAACATTTCTCCAAGATAGGATTACGTAAAAAAGTAACTTTAATTTTATGATAATCAGTTATCTTGCCCTCGTAACTGTATATAATTATTGTTTCCTGATCAGCCATTTATATCACATCTAACTTGTTTGGTCCAGGTGTACAGTAGGTAGGAACAAGTTTGTCCAAAAAGTGTCCTGCGCATGTTTATAGACATAGATATGAATGCTGTTTGATAGCAGTGTAACAGAAAAACCTTTCCACATTTATTCAGGTATAACAATGCAGTTTTGGGGAAAACCTATTAAATATATCTACCTACTTGTTAAAGAGTGTTAAATGTCTTAAAATGTTATGCGTTAATTTGGCAAAAGAGTTACATGAATACGTGATAGTTTAAAAACTTCGGAAGCTTCGAGTACGCCCCCAGCGGATACTCGCCACGCATCAATATCCATCAAACATGTACACACATATTTAACTTAACTTTGTCTCCTTCAGACATTCCAGCGACTAATGTCTGTGGAAGTGTTAACAGGTTAAATCGGCGAGTTGTGTTATTATTATCCCGACAATGTAAGAATTTGTTTCAACTGTTGGGCGGAGCACCTAGGCCACCTGCAAAGTAATGACAAGTTTACAGTTATGCACATTTCTGCTGAAGGTGCAGCATGTCATGAGACAAAGGCTTTTCATCTTTAAATACTGAGCATTCTATGTTTGTATATATTTGTGTTGATTTGTGTCGTGCTGGATTGTATCTAACAACCATGACGAGTGTCCCATTATCTGATGTCCCCAGCGTCATGGCAAATAGAAAGGCTTCACTGGCAAGCAAAATGGCTCAAGTCTCGAATATGACGGCCACTGGATTTTGTCACAGCCGAGTATCACAAATGTCAACCAAGTGACAAGCCATGTAGTTGATTGATTGTTTTTATTCCATTGGAACTTTAGCATGTTAGTAACGTAGAATTATTGACTCGAGCGACACAAAAGGTGGTTGTTCGGTGCGAATATTTGTTGTTTATAATCAAAAAGCACAGTCACTCGACTTGCACGTTCAGTAGCTCAATGTCTGCTGGAGAAAACTCAACTCGAATGACCCTGAGTCAATCTTCGTTGACTCAACTTGATTTTTTGATACTCGACGTATCACTGGTATTTGTTTTATATTAATAAACTAGAACATGTCTTCAAAATTTTAAAGAATTTATTGCATATAAAGCTTGTGATAAATAAGAAATATAAATGGAAACAATTTAGTTTTTAGATAAATATTTGAGAGACCTCAAGAAAATAGATGATTAAGAAAAAAATATTTGTTTGAATGTTTTTCAAGTAGCCAATGACATCAGTGGTTACAGTGAACATACTGAAAATTATATTTTAGGTTATTTAGCAATTGTTGTATTAGATTTGCTGTTAATTTATACCACAAATGCATTCTAAACTTATCACTTAAACTACAGGATGATGCACATAACATTTGTTTATGTTGAGTACAATATGCTTACTTTGGAAACAAGTTGTTATCAAGGTGGATTTAATTAGTTTAAATTATTCTAATCATAGAGATTCATTGTTGCCTTTATTTTAAATCTATAAGTTCCCAGAGGTGAAATAAGTTGAAGCATGAGTTTTAAGGAACTGGGTACAATGACACTAGGTCAGTGTAGCAAAGAAGGGTTATGAAAAGTGGGCGGATCGAGGAATAAATTCTTTATATCCCTTCTAAAAGGTTTTTGCTCAAATGTGCAGTGAAGAGACTACAGGCCTAGTTTGGACAGGAATCTCACACAGGATAGTCTGCTAGGTCTGCAGAGAGAAGTGGGCATTCCCCACGCTGGGAGTGTGTGCTGATTTAACCTTCGAGAGAGCGTTCTGATGGGTTGAGAGCTTAGGGATTACAACCCCTAAGGTGAGTTTCACTTCCAGTGAACTGCAGTAAGCAGATGTTACATTAGCAGAGGGGGTGGGCTTCAGATAGACATGTGATGTCAGTAGCACTGGGATTATCCCCCAAGGAGAGATTGCTCTCGCTTGGGCAGTTTGCCTTTCTGTATGGCGTAGTCTGTAGGTGGCTGAAGAGTTTGTCTTCTGCGAGGTGGGTTCTGTGGAGCTTGCTGGCATCAACCACTAATAAACATGCGTGTTTAATAGTGCAACTGAGGGACTCTGCCCTTACTGAAAGCTGCGGCCTTAACAGAGAGAAGGAACTGCGATTTGGCGGTGTCCTCTGCCTTTGCAGTCAGAGGGAACAGGGCTCTTCCGCAGCCCCGCGCACACTGGCTTGACATGCGTGAGGGTTTCTTTTATACTAATTTTGAACACTTCTGGCTATCGAGTAGTGCAGGGGAATTAGCCACGCCTCATGGGGGTGGAGCTTGTGACACCACATGCATGAACCAGAGATCCTTATCTGCGTGGTGCTTGGCATGAGGCGTTGACACATCTTGCACTGATGCCCGCATAGAGGCATTGACTTTGTGGCAATTGGCCTGCCTTCTTGTAGAGGCGCGAAATTCGAAGCGCATACTGTTCTTCCAGGGGGATGGGCAATTAAAAATGGTCTTTCCTTGGGCAGGGCGATGACGTGATGGCTTATTGTGTATTTCATGGCACTGCAAAAGTTAGGAACATACTGTAATTGTTTGCGTTGAGCTTCTGTCAATGTGTGTTGGTGACGTGTCCTGCCTACATTGTATTTAGCGAGGATTGACTTGCTTAGACTTGATTGGGCAAAGTTGTTTCTGTAATAGACACCTATTCTAGACACTGATTGCGTCATGTGTTAAAGTAAATACCACAGGTCAGAAATTAAACTGTGTATTTGAAATAAAATATGAAATTTATAATGTTACTGATATTATGAAAATAAAAACTGATGAAAATATTTAAGTTGTTTTAAATGAGGGGTCCTTTTACAATAGGTACTTACTGAATAAATATTATCCGCCAGGACATAATCATGTACAAAGGTACAGCAAAAATATTATACTATGACAATAGGTTCTTTTGGAATAACATAATATGTTTATCAAAATCTCCAGAATGTGTTCTGAACCATGATTTGAAGATGAGCGGAAATGCCCGGCGAAGTTTGAAAAACCGCAATTGACCATCGTTGTTTGTTGTGATGTGTGCTGGTTAAGTCTGACTGGCACATAAATCATGGATTTTTCCACTAGACCAAAAGGGGTGGTTTACTCTGATTCTGCAGTATGAGGCGAGGGGTGTTGGCTATTGTTTATTTATTACGTTGTTTTGGGTTTTGTGGTTGATGAGGGTTTCACCCATAGCGGCGAGCTCTCTCTATTCCGAAGCAGCAATTCCAGTCGTAGGCTTTACGGCTCTAGAAGTTGGGGTTTGCCCAGCCGTATCTTGTCTCTGTTCGGTTTAGCAACCCTCTTACCACTGAGTGGAACGATAGGTGAATGTGAATGCAAGGTGACCGAAGCAGGCGCTACTGTTTGTCATCTAAGTTGGGCAGCGCGGTCCCATTCTGCCTTCCTGTCATGTATAGGATGAGGTAGTACTATTCGTGGTTTGATAGCATAAGCCCGGTATCGCTCTCTACGCCTCTTGCCACTCGTTACCTAGTAAGGCATAGGGCACACCGGTCTGACAGCCTGCGCAGTGCACTTTGACTGGCATGGTAATTAAAGTGTATCCCAATAGTGACTTTCTGGCATGAGTTCAATAGGAGTCTCCGCTGATCCCCCACGCATGCGGGTTAATCAGGGACGGGGAGCCGTGTGGGCCACCAAGCCTCTACTGGTTGTAAGTTCACACCAGGTTGGACGGCAATTCCCAGGCTAAGGTCACTTCAGCACTAACTTAGTGCTCAAAGTGAGAGATAACCTGAGCTTGTAGTCCCACCCTGCACGAAGGTGTTTCTTGTGGAAGGGGCATTGCTGTTTCTCCTCACCAGCACTGACTTAGTGCTCAGGGGTTGGAAAGAAACAGGTAGCCGTCTATTGTGGATGTCAGTACTCTGGGTTCCTGTTGGCAGTGCACGTTGTACTCTGTCCCTGACCGTCACACAGACAAGTACCCTGTAAATGGAAAGCAGAAGGGTTGTGAACAATGGGTGTTTATTGGAGACTCGATAAACATGTGACCTGTACTACCTACTATCAGACCGTGAAGAGCTGAAGGTAACTGCGGTTCCAGGTGTAGGTGACCTGGTTCTAGTAAAAAGGGGAGTAACTGGTTCTAGATGAATGCAAATATATTTAAAGTTAAGCTGGATAAGAAAAAGGTGTCTAGAGGAGACAAAGTAAAGTTAAATATGTGCGTATGTGTTCAATAGATATTGACGCGTGGTGAATATCCGCTGCGGGCGTATTCCAAGCTCCCGAACTTCCTAGAGGTCCCAGCACTCAGTCAGTGCTCTTGGATGTCACAAGAGTGTTTGTGAAGGAATGAACTGCCAGAGACCGGCAGCATCCTGTCTTATATAGGTGAAGCTGGTAGGCTGCTGGCACGGGCTGCGGGGTGGGCGAGCATCCTGCCCTGGTTGGCTTGGGAGTCGAAAAACTCAGGTCAGCATTTCTGCTTCGTGCCTTGTCGGCGGCGCTTGGCCTTGCCTGGTGGCGTGCTGCTCGGGAGCTCTCACAATGTGCGGGGGGATGCCTGCTGGGTTGCATAACCTTCAGGTGAAGAGAATCCACTAATAAGTTCCTATTGCCTGCTAGAGTAGGTGGCCGAGAATTCATGTAGAAAGTTTTCTGTCCCCTTCTGTAGTGGTGGAAGTAGGATCATTTGGCGACTAGTCGTAATCATTTTTAATTAACAAGTTCAGCGGCATGTTCAATTCGCCTCCCTCCGTTGCGATGAAGACTCATCGTGGAACAGGTTGTGGAGAAAGGCGTAGCCCCCCTCTCTGGAAGGTTTAGAAGGTCTGGGTAAATGTAGGTAGATGTGGTGAGGCAGATAGCATGAAAAAAATGTTTCATTCAGGTAAGCGGCTTGGGTGGCTTGACCTCTGTACTGGCGCATGGTCTGTGCTCCTCGCCCTTGTGATGCGGCGAAATGTGTATTCCCCTTGTGTAGCCAAGCTTTACTGTGTTAGGAAGCCACGTGTGTCGGGTGTCCTCCGGGCATACATTTTTACCAGTGCCATTGACAAAATCCAGCATATCGCTGCTGGGTACTCCAAGGGAATTGTACATACAAACCTGGAAGAAATATTATTTAAAACGTTACAACAAAACGAGGGGAATAAAAGTAATAATAATTAAATATGTACAAGCCTTACTTGCGGAAGGTGGGAAACGTTACTACTATCGTGGAGCTTGCTGCAGTGATTTAAGAAAGAAAAGGAAAATCTTTCCAGGGAATCTTTGTCTCTGTTAGCAAGCTAAATAGTTACGTGTGACAGGGTGCTAGGTGGACAACCACAAACCCTTCAACACCTCGGTTGACCAGCTAAACGTATAACA
Organism: Dryococelus australis; assembly: GCA_029891345.1. Classification (NCBI taxonomy): domain Eukaryota; kingdom Metazoa; phylum Arthropoda; class Insecta; order Phasmatodea; family Phasmatidae; genus Dryococelus; species Dryococelus australis. Next base: position 30,618,323 of record CM056996.1, read on the forward strand.
AAGCGAGTACACTATGTTCATGAATATCGCTGCAAATTGTGCTTGTATTGGTCACGTAATATATATATAAACATTAAAATCGAATTGAAGTTAAAAATATCAGAAACCTGGTTTTGAGAGCTCTGAGGCGCCGAGTCTTTGATTTGGTACTGAGTTGGTGCACAAGATATTGCAAACATATACACTATAAAAACACATGAGTAATTTAAGTTTTGAATGTTTAAGTACATTAAAAATAATTCTTCTTGGTACATTCTCTTCACACAGTATCCTTTTAAAACGCACTGTTATATTTAGTTGTGTACCTACACATCAAGTCAGATTTAAATGATAATAGACGGAAACTAACCTATCTATCTCTTGCGGGAGTCCATCTTATCATTTAGTTCTAACAGCTAATGTGTTCACTGTGTATCTTCGTTGAAATTGTTCAGGTAAGTTCTCAAGAAATGTAAACGTCAACAGGTGTGGAAAATAAACTCCTACAGAATGATATTCTTCATGTAGGTGATCTTCACACGTACACAGTAAAACCGTATAACAACATTTAGAGGTATACCTACACATCAAGCCAGATTTAAGTGATAAAAAAATAATAAAAATAGAAAAAGCTAAAAATGTCATTGTTACTTTAAAGTCTCTGTTTTCAACTCATCACTGGCACTGTGGTGAGAGTCTTTAAGTGATGTATTTATGGTAGCCATTACTGTCACTATGGTGAGCATCCATTTGCAATGCTACCTACTTAAATGGGCGCTCGGTCACTGAAATTTACTGAACCTTGAGGCATAAAATGTCTATCTTGCACTGTGGTAAAAAGTTACTGGTTGACGTACAACGGTTAACAGCTCTATTTAAAAGTTAAATTATGATTGCATCACCTCTTTGATTCCTTACACTTCAATCCTTCCTCCATTCCTTATGTTGACAGCAGCGTGATCCACTTTTACAGGACATGTTGAATTTAATTTAATCTAAATGTGATTTTTCTGCTTGCGTCACTGTCCTTTATTTGTGGCTAAATTTAATGTAGCATACGTGACAGGTCTGTAACAGTCCTTGGTCACACGCACTAAGTAGCAGTTAATGGCTACTACACTGCCTGCAACCACTGCACACTTACTGCGGGGCATCAGATATCATGGAGCAGCTTGGGGCGTAGTGATGTCTGCTTCTGCCACAACAGATTGTGAGGACACTCGTTCAAGGGATGTTGAGGCAGTGCAAGGGAGTGACAAGCCCTCCACCCCGACTGCACGGGTTCCTACCCGTAGGGCAGGATATTTCTCTGACGGAGCAGTGTGAGGGAGAAAGACTTTGAACTTGACTGCGGGCTGCACAGCTCTTCGTAGGACCAGGTCGTGGGTGGCATCGACGGTCTCGACTGCAGTGTCTTGCGTAGCACGATGGCGGGGCGGAGCACTTCCACGTTGGCAGATCAACGTCCGGGTGGGTAGAGTTTCCTGCTTGGCAGGATGCAGGTACTGGGCACTCTTGTCAGAGCTCAATGTCCTGGGTGGTGGGAGTTGCATAACAAGATTTTGAGGTGCAGCTCTATTGTTGGGGTAGCTGGACATACTGGGTGGCGGGAGTTCTTCGCTGGTAGGTGCAGTGGTCCACATCCTAGACGCTGGCATGTCCTTGACCACTGCCTCTTGCGCTTTTTCCTCTGCCCCCTTTCTCTGCGCTCGCTCTGAGCCCAATGTCCGGTTGTCTAGTGGTGGCTTGTTCTCGTCGGAGCCCGAGGTCGACTTCGTTGATGTAAGAATGGCCTTTTACCAGCTTCAGAGTTGTACTGAGGGGAGAGGTAGATGGTGATGTGGTTCCTACCCCTCTCTCCGAAGGTGTTTCAGGCTGTTCGCTGATGTGATTTGAGCAGTAGGGTGTCTGATGTAGTTCTCTGTCACGTAGACTCCGCCATGACAATTCGGAGCAGCTGTTTCTTGCTGGATCGCGTCTGGCTGCAATTTTCTCAGCATAACTGCGTGGCATCGATGGCATTGATCTGATGGAGAATGCACCTTGGTGTGGTTCTACTTCAGGTTTCCAGGGAACTTCTTGATCTCCTGGTTCCTCTGTTCAGTGGGGTTGGCTTGGATATTGGAATGGGGGTAGTCCAGGTTTCCACTCCCCATCCTTGACGGGCGGCTTGCCATTGACGGCTTGTAAATTGTGTTCCATGGTCTGTCAATATGGCTTTCGGATAACCCTATCGTGCAAAAATCTCCATCTCCATTTTTCGTATAATAGGGGTGGTTTCTTGGCTGGGTAGAGGGAATGCCTCTACCCATCTTGAAAATTTATCTGTTACCACGAGCAGGTTGCGATTTCCATTTGTGCTACGTGGGTATGGGCCCATCAAATTGGCGGTGATGCGGTTTTGGGGGGGAGGCAGGTGTTTGCTTTGCCGCTGCAGCACGTGATGCAGTTTCTAACGTACTGCCGGACATTGCAGCTTATCCCGTCCTAATTATATAGTGTTTTAATGGTGAGCAGTGTTTCCCTAGTACCCGGGTGACCAGCTTGGGAATGGTCGTGATGGTGTCTGCATATATCGGCGCGTAGTTTGGGTGGAACCCAGATCTTCGTAGGTGCATTGGGCTGCCCGCTACGTGTCCACACGACGTCATCCCATAGTTCGAATCGTTGGGGCTGTCCCCATAGTAGGCTCAGACGTCTGGGTCATCCTGCTTACTTAAGGCTATTTGCTGGCGGGTTGTTTGCAGTTGGAGAAGCCAGATTTGCTCCTCCGGGATTCTTTGTTCCGGGGAGGGGGGGGGGGGGGCTTCTCTTCCTCTTCCGCTTTTTTCTCCTGTGTTGGGAATTGAGACATGGCATCCGGTAGGTCATTCAGTTTGCCTGGGCAACGCTGGACCTCAAAGTCGAACTTAGTAAGGAACATGTTTCACTGGCTGAGCTTGGCCTTCTAATTCCGGGACTCTTGTAGCCATTGAAGGGCTTTGGAGTTGGTCCGTAGAATGAATTGATGCCCTTCAAAATAATACTTGTATATCTTTATGGTCCGGATAACGGCCAGACACTTCTCGATGTGGTAGCGCTGCTCTGTTTCGTTTAAGCTAGTTGATGGATACGTTATCACATCTGGATGTACTTCTATGTCTTGCTGGCATAGTACTGCGCCCAGTCCATTCTGACTCGCATCCGTTTGCAGTATTAATGGTTTGGTCTCCTTGGGGTCTGTGGAGCTGGTGGTTGTTTGTTAAGCAGTTCTTCAAGTCTGAAAATGCATGTCGTGGTTCTGGGCCCCATTGCCACCGTATGTCTTTCTAGAGGAGGGGGTGCAGTGGAGAAATGTATTCTGCGATATTTGGAACGATGTCTCGTAACCATTTACAGAGACCCAGATACTTTGGATGTTGCTGCTTATTTGTAGGTTCCTCCGTTTCTTCAATCGCTCTTATAGAACTGTGTTGTGGAAATTTTCCTCCTGGTGAGATGATGTGTCGCAGATAATCTATTGAGTACTTGCCAAAGAAGCTTTTCGGCAGCTTGCAAGTCATTCCGTGTAATTCGAATCTTTCAAACACTCTTGCAAGTGGCCTAGGTGCTCCTTCCAACTATTGAAACAAATTCTCACATTGTCGGGATAGTCATAGCACAACTCGCTGATGTAACCTGTTAACACTTCCACAGACATTAGTTGCTGGAATGTCTGGAGGAGACAAAGTGAAAGTTAAATATGTGTGTCTGTGTTTGATGGGTATTGACGCGTGGTGAGTATCCGCTGGGGGCATACTCGAAGCTTCCGAAGTTCGCGGAGGTCCCAGCACTGAATTAGTGCTCTGGGATGTCACGAGAGAGTTTGGGAGGGAATGAACTGCCTTAGCCCGGCAGCATGCGGTCTTATGTAGGTGAAGCTTGTAGGCTGCCGGCACGTTCTGTGAGGAGGAGACAGCACAAAAAAACTTGTCAGATGCGACAGCAAAGTGAAAAGTACACAATGTGTTAAGGCCATTGATGCATGAGATCATATTTATATAATTTATGTCATAACTTGTTTCGCAAGGGTTTTTCAAAATTTCTGGCATCTCAAGTCTATAAATAACAAATTTTAGCACCTACTTACTTTGTTAAATGTTTTCTGCTGTTCAGAGCACTGATTGCAGATAAGAAAACGAAATTTGTTTCTTTTCGTTCATTAATGCTCTGAGGATATTGACGGCAGTGAATATCAACAACGTAAGACGATGTTGAAAGTTGTTATTTACATCTTTGAGATGCCAGAAATTTTTGAAAAATCCTCTGTGAAACAAGTTATGACACAAATTATATAAATATACTGCTTTCCTGCACCAATGTCCTTAAGTACACGTCCTTAGTGGAGCTATGTGTGCAGTTAAGTTGCCCGGAAATGCGTTTGCAACTTGGTTGAAGTGTAATTCCTGAAAAGACGCCGCCTATAAAATGTGAATGTAAGGTCATAAATGTACTTAAAATTAGTGCTGAGCCAATACGGTTTTTTTTTTACCGATATCAGCACAAACCGATACTTCGTGCCGATACAACCGATATTCAATACCAATACAATGGCCATATGAGTAATGGACTGAAAGACTTCTACTAGCACTAAAAGTATCTTGGGATGCTGATGAAAATCTGTGTTAATGTCAGTGTCACACAATGTTCCAATTTAGGTGCTTTAAGTAAACATACATAGCAGTAGGAAAATTAACTTCACATTAATTCTTCAAAAGCACAGATTAAAAGCAGCAATCAAAATATACTGCAGTAATTTATTTTAAAATTTAGTTCATTGCAATTTAAGCATGTTCTAAAGGAATACAATTTAAAATATTAAATCTACAAGATTGTGTATCACAGTTCTCAGCATAATTCAACTTTATTCATATTGAGAAAATTAAAAATTATTAATATGTATAGTTTTTAAATTCAGCACTCCCTTATTTTACGGAGAGTAAAATTGAAGTACTGCCATTTCCCGGATTATGAATGTCAGAATCATAGCTTTTAAAAGATTTTAAATTCTGATATGACGAGGGTAAGGGAAGTGTGGCACCTGCAAAGCGAGTAATTCGGCGACCTGCAATACAAGCTGTAGATAATTATCTCCTATTAGTTCCTGTCACAGCAGGCAGCCACAGTTGAGTGTGAGCTGCATTTCTCTCTCTCTTCCTCTCTTTTTCTTCTTCTTGTAGATGATTTTCTTACAGCAGGTAGGCATGTTCTGCCCGTCCTTTGCCATCCTGGAGTGATAGTCTGTCAGTTTAATACTTGGAATAAGAACTGCAACTTCTGACTATAAAAACAGCAGCAGTTGAGCCACTCTTACGCCAAATCGTCACCATATCATCCTCTGGTTTAACGGAAAATATAGGGTCTCAATATCAGCTACAAATGAAATTGTTTCGGGCGGGCGGATATTAGTATCGGCCAGTATTTAACATAGCGTATCGGTATCAGCTCATCACTAGTTAAAATGACTGAACTGAAGTCTAACAAGGTAATTATCTCTCATAAAATCAATTAAATATATTTGAAATGATATATCTCCAATTAATTAATATGCAGTTGAAACTAGAACCGTCGAACCCACTTGAACCGAAAATCCATGTCCAGCGAGCATTTTCTGTGCTCCCAACCAAATTCCTATGTAAACAATACTAAAAAAGTCAGTTTTTGCTTAACTCAAAATTTAATTAAATTTGCATCGATTAAACAAAAATTTCTGTAACATTGGCGAAAATTACATGCTGCAATCATTAAACAATGAAGTATTAACAAAAAAGAATAAGTCATCTGTACTCACAAGGCAGACAGTTGGTAAATAGTACATTATGTAAACATGCACAAGTAATAATAATAGAATTCACAAATAAAATAAATTTTCAACACACATTGATTTGGTTAACATCTTGCGGCCCTGTATTTAGTCCTATTTATGTAATTTACCAGTTCCAAAATAACCTGTTGTTGAGTCACAATGCCGTACTTAACTTGTACTATGTTACAAAAAATAATAAATAACAACATATGTCTCAGACTTCACATTGTGTATTTAAAGAGCACGACATACAAAAAAAATGTGAAGAAATGTGGGAATACAGTACATACGAATAAGAAATCCGTACTGTAGAACTTTATTAGATTATCACAAACAATTATGATGTTTACAGTGACAGCCATGTTGGTAACTATTAACACAGACAACAGTGGTGCCATATTTTCGAGATATTGTTTCACGATAAGACATTGCCAACAACACTCGTAACTATAATTTTTCACATGAATATTTTTCATGAGAATTATGAATGCATTATGCATAAAAACGTAACTCAAATAAATATGCCTTGAAGTAAGAAAAAGGCAACTCAAAATTATGGAAACCCTATTCACTGCATTCTATCAATAATAATATTCAAGGTGTACATGAGAGAATTATTTCACTGCTGTGCAAGAGAAAAATGACATACGTAGTTTGCACGGCCACGGCAGCGCCACATGTACACATTGATAGACGCCATTTTTGGCAAAATGTTGCAGTGTATTTGCTTTCTTAAGTCACTATACCATCTGTGGAATAGTGATTGGTCATGTTTATTTGTAAACATTCCTACATAAAACTAGTTTTTTGTTACAAATTGTTTGTACAGAATTATAACTTAATACTTACAAGAATACAAAAATTCAGTATGGCTTATATATTCAAAAATATGCATTTCTCAGTAAGTGACATTAAAAAATGTGTTAAAATAAGATTTTTATTAAGTTTGAATGTTAGTGTACCGGAAAAATCTTATTTAATTTTCATTTGCATTATTTTACTTTAATTGAACAAGATAAATACTTAACATAGGCCAATCAATATGTTCAACATAAAGTTTAATGAGGTTGGTTTTATTTTGTTTGACTAGTATGTCGAGTCCACACGTACAGAATGTCCGTAACTATAGAATATTTGTGTCAGTCCCTGAAATTCTATGGATAGAGTTTTTTTTTGTTTTGTTTTATTGCATCTGTAAGATTTTTTTCCAATACATAGCTGTATGAAGATAATGGACAAGTCAAATTACAGTATACAAAGTTTATACACTGGGCTTAATAAACACACACACACACACATATATATATATATATGTCATACTACACGTACGGGTATCACATCTTTTCCTCATAATTTTTCCAATCCTCCAACATGCTGTAGGACATCGTCGTTTTGCTGGAACAAGAACTGCATACAAAGATATGTTGTGCGATAATTTCTTAATTTTTGTAGTTTAGATACTCATCTACACTATCAAATGTTTGTTTAGATATTCATCTATACTATAAAATGTTAGTTTAGATATTCATCTATACTATAAAATGTTAGTTTAGATATTCATCTACACTATAAAATGTTAGTTTAGAAAAAAATTCTTTCAGCTGTTTTTTAAAGGGCTTTTGGTTAGAGAAGCAAATTTCTTGAAGGTGTTGTGGTAATTTATTGAAAAGTTGGCTACCAAGGTAGGATGGCCTATTCCGGACAAGTTTTAAGTTAACTGAAGCCATGTGTGTCTTTTTTTATTCTAGTGTCATGCTAATGAACGGACTCATTTTTATTAAATAAATGGCTGTTTTTGGACATGAATATAAGAACTGAAAACATGTGCTCACATGCAAATGTTAAAATTTCTGAGCTCTTGAGAAGAGGTCTACATGAGTCTGACTTTCTTTTGCCATTGATTATTCTTACAGCTCTCTTTTGCATGTGAAACACTTTTTTGCTTTCAGTGGAACTACCCCAAAAAGTTATACCATAACACATGATGGAATGAAAATATGCGAAATATACTATTTTTGCTGTATTTTTGTTCAAGACCTCTGCAACACTCCGCAGGGCGAAACATGCTGAACTTAGTTTAGGTAAAATATATGCATTGTGAGATCTCCAGTTAAGTAAATTGTCATCTTTAAAGCCGAGAAACTTACTCACTGCAGCTTTATTAATTTTGCCTCTATTAGTGCTAACATATAAATTGTTTTTCCTTTTCTTTGTGAGGAAATTCATAAGATATGTTTTATCTAGGTTGAGATTTAATTTGTTTGCAGTAAACCATGCATTTAGCTGTGTAAACGTTGTTTCTGTTTTTTGTGTAAGATCATTTTCTTAGTCTCCAGAGACTAAGGTGCTAGTATCATCTGCAAATAATATTGGAGTAGTTTCTGGGGTTAAGGCACATGGAAGGTCATTTATATAAACTAGGAAGAGTAGGGGGACTAATATTGATTCTTGTGGGGACCCCATGTTTGATTTTTCCTGGTTGTAAGTAGAATGAAATTTGATAAAAAATTTTGTTATTCTCAAAATGTTGCAGCAATCTCCTGCAAATTAGTTTTCAATTACTTTTGAAAAGGATGTAAGGAGTAAGATGGGTCTATAATTGTTTACTTTGGTCTTGTCTCCTTTTTTGAACAATGGTGTTGCCATAACCCATTATTTGAGTCTGTCTGGAAACAATCCTGTATTGAAGATGTCATTACAAATATGGCTTAATGGAAAACTGAATTCAAAAGTGCATTGTTTTCATAACCTACAGGTAATGCCATCATAGCCGCTAGATAATTTTGGTTGCAAAGAATTGATTGTTTTCCCCACTTCTTTTGGAGTTGTGTTTGTAAAAGATATAGCAGGGTATTGTGTACCCTGTAGTTTAGGAATATGGTTTATATCTTGGTTAGTGTATTTTTTATCATGTTTTCTACAACATTTAAGTAGTATGAATTAAATGTATTTGTAACTAATTTAGGGTCTGACGATATGTAGTAATTTACTTTTAGGTTTACAACTTGACATTGCTCTGTTGTTTTTCCTGTTGTGTTTTTACAATATTCCATGTAGTTTTTATTATGTTTTGAGAATTCTTAATGAGGTTACAGAAAAAATCCTTTTTTGCAGATTTTATGACCTTACTCAAAATTTTGCAGTATTTCCTGTAGTGATTCTTTGTGTCAGGGTTGCTGCGGGTTCTGGCGGCCTTGTGTATTTTCCTTTTGTTTTTGTGGGAAATTTTTATTCATTTGTTGAGCCATTAATTTTTGTCTTGATTTGTATTACTGTGGATCAGTCGGGATGGTAAACATTTTTCAAAACAATGGAGAACTTAGTTAAGAAAAGAGTTAAATTTTTCATATGCTTCGGTACAAGTATACAATGTTCACCATTGCTCCATACTGAGCTCACTTTTGAATTGTAAGACTTTTCTAGCGAAAAATTTTGCATTTTCTTATAAGAAATTCTTTTGGAGGGCATTTTTATGGAAGGCATAACTAATATTTGTGCATCATGATCTGATAAGCCATTTATTATTGGGAGACAGTGGCACTCTCTGCAACTGCGTCACTATCAATGAAAATGTTATCAATTGCTGTCTGACTGGTTCTTTGTGTTCTGGTAGCAAAGTTTACAATGGATTTATTGTTGAAGGTACTGAGTAGACTATCGAGTTCAATTCTTTGGTTGCTTTCTTTTAAATAATAAATGTTAAAGTCTTCTCAGAGAATAATTTCTTGATTAGTTCTGTAAATGGCTTTAAAATTAGCTTCAAGAAATTTTAAGAAGTTAATAAAGTTGGGAGAAGGGGCTCTATATATAGTGAGGACCCCTATTTTTTTAAATTTGTTAGTTATTACTTCCACGTAACTGCACTCAAACACTTGATCTTTGCATAAAAAATGTGTGTAATTTTTAAACATTAAATTATTTTTGATGAAAATACAGGTACCACCCTTAGTCATGCTATTTCTACAAAAGTGGCACAGAGGGAATAACCAGGAATTTAAATTTGCTTAGCAGAGGATTCAGTTAAATGTGTCTCTGCTAGACGTAATATTTGTACATCCAAATTGCGTTCTGCAGATAATTTGTCCAAGCACACAGAAAACTCATCAATTTTACTTATTAAACCTGTAATATTCTGATGGATTAAATACAAATTATTTTCATTAATTATCATAGATTTTAATATATTTGCACAATTATTGAATTTTTTGGTATTGAGTGTGAAAGTAAATCTTCTTTGTTACACAAATTAGGCCTTATGAGCATAGGTTTCTTTAGACTAATAAATTTCCATGGTTTTTAACGATTACCTGGGTATTTTGAATAGAACCATGGTCTGTATGAATCCTGCTAGCAATGAGGTCAGCAAGTTTTCCCTTGCCAACACGACTGAGATGCAGACCATATCTCATGTGGTCAGCCCTGATTATTTCCTCTAGACCAATCACACCAACATGGCTCAGTCTGCCAGACCTTGCACAGCGCTGCACGGCAGTGTTAGCTGTCTGCACTTTCCTTTGTAAGAAAGGCTTGTCATGCCGTTGCAGTGCCTCACAGACCAACACATTTGTGTGACTGGTGGCCCTGGCAATGTTGTGGATGTCTGCTCCAACTGAATAGTTTTTGTCCCAATCAATGCTGTTGCCTATTCCCCCAACAAAAACAACCTGATCTGACTTGCAAAATTTTTTACTTAATCTACTTACATCTTCTGCCACACTGCCAAGGTCTGCATTAGGTTTACAAAACGTGTGATAATGTCATAACCCTCACCCAGTTTGTTTTTGATACGCTCTCCTAGGCCTCTTGCGTGACTCCTTCCGAGGATCAGCACTTTCCTCTTGGGCTTTGCTGGGTTGTTGATGCTGGGAGGAGGATGAAATCAACTTCTTCCTGCAGGTCTGCGAGGACAGCAGAGCTGTTGCTACAAGGTGGTGTTGTCTCGTGGACCTGTGAACTGACAAGTGGTGGGAATGGATCACTTTTTTTTGTTTTTCCTACATTTACTTGTAAAAGTTCTGTAATCATTCCTGGCCTCTTGGGAGACTGGCAATTCAGAGGATGAACAGATATCTCGGAGTAACTGTCTATTCTCCCTTGTTTCTGCTGTCAGCTTGCTGACAGTTTTTGAGTGCTCTGATTTACAGTGTTCAATTTAATCGTTCATTCTTTCAAGTTTTCACTCTTTCTGTTCTACTTGTTTCTGAAGCACAACAGCAAGCTGTTTTGCTTCATCCAGTTCCCCCACAACATGATAATGAAAACACTTCCAGTCACCCTTAGGAGCAACATTGGCATTAACTCTGGCACAAGGATAATGAAACCATCTGTTAAAGTGATCACAAGCAATTTCTTTTTCAACAACTAACCCGCAATGTCTACATCCATTTATTTCTATTAAAAAAAAATGCAGTTTCATCTTCTCTGTTTCAATATCTGCTAGCGTGTTTAAATCATGTCTGTTTCTGATGCTGTGGAAAATATTTCCAGAAGCCATTGCCAGGTAAAATGTTTTAAATTAATTATAGGCCTAAATTAGTATATAGTTAAAAGTCGTTACATAAACAAATTTGGCCTATAGGAACAAATGTGGACAAAATAAAACAAAACAATCACAAGTACTTATTCTTCGCTAAATATTAGAAAAGGTTGATAAAAACTTGAAAAGGTTTCTTTATTTATGACTTCGTTCTAGGCTAAATCTTACTGTATTTGTTTACTTGCACAAGCCAAGAGGAAAAAACACTGCCAATGGCCTGTGCCTATATGCCTGCAAGCAAGCAACAAGGCGACTTTGTTTATTTGTTTCAAACTAATAATTAAACCACAAGTAAATTATATAACTTTCAAAAGGTAATAAAAATAATCCTATTCATAATAAAATACTAGTGCAATAAGTTTTATAAGAATAAACCAAAACTTGATGCTGGAGCAATCCAACAGTCGACTTCAGTTGGCTGCCATCTTTACTGTTATGGAATTGTTAAAAAGGAAATCATGAATTATAGGAAAAAATTATTACAAATTTTTTAAAGGTACATTGGTTTGAAGCATCTCCGAAGCTTACTGATGAATTGAAAAAAAAAAAAAAAGAGAGAGAGAGAGAGAGAGAGAGAGAGAGAGATATTGTAGTGTGGGAGTAATATGCTGCTAGGCCACAAATAGCATTTTTAGGTAGGAGATAAAACAGAAGTATTTACAGGGTTATACTTGCGGGTAAAGACTGTTCACGATAAAGTACTTTTGAAATCAACCTTAGAAAACTCACTGGCTCATCCTGCATATATTTTAACGAGAGCACTGAGTGACGTGGGCCCAGTAAAGTTGGTAATGACGTATGGAAAGTGGTTACATATCTTTATGTTGAATAAAAAGTATTAGGTAACAACTTGTGATAAAATTAATTTTTCTTTGGCTTTCTGTTTTGTTTTTATCCATCAAAGTGTACAGTCCATTCCCAATTGGAAGCAACTTTCTTGGAGCCCTGCTAAATATCTACTTGCAGGTCCGTTTCGTATCCTTCCGCAAAATGTAAACAAACATTACCATGTGACTGCCATGTAGCATCTGTCAAAATCAATGTTTACATGCCATTGTGTGTGTACATTTCTTCGTATAATTTTGCTACATCTAAAAATAAACATTGAAATGTGACTTCTACTTTTATACCTGTCAAATGTGTTGTTTACTGTTTACAGCTTTTCAAAGAATTCTGTCTTAGGTCTAGTTCAAAAACTATTTCTTACGAATATTCACAGTTTAGGCCTACAACAGTATTTAGGTCAGCTTTATGACATTTTAAAAATGTGTGAATTAACGATAGTTCTTACGGTTACGTTACATTAACATATTTGTTTTCCACGACATAGCACATTGCACGTAATGCACGTTAATATTTTGCTGTGACTGTGTTAAACACTGTTCCAACTGCAGGGTAATTAATACCTATAGAATTTAAATTTTTGTTATTGATATGTGTTTGGTTATTTCTTTAAAAGGACGGCCTCGGTTCGAATAACGAAGGAATAGCCAGTCCAATGAAAACACAACATTAAAATCAAGCACGCAACTCATGTCTCTCATTTTTAGTTATAGAAACTTAAAATATACCGATGAACATGCACACAAATAAGCCTACAGTAAATTTTATTCCACTCATATTTATATGTATTGCTTCTTAACTGTTTGTGAGATTTATTGAAATTTGTTGGGGCTGGGCTTGGTTATTTTGTTGGGATTAGTGATAAATCACATTACACGACTGTGTTACAAACACTCAGGGCAAAGGTACAATATTGTGATAAATAAACAGACGTTGATGTAAATTAATAACTTTTGTCATAAAAACAGTTCACATTTACAACATATAAATAGTTCACATCAAATATTTGAAATCACGCACGCACACAGATCCAGTGTAACGATCATCACACAGCCACACTCGTACTATTTCACACGCAGCGGTTAACGAAACACATCGTAACAGTATATTTATTACTGCCACAGAAACACAGATTCATCACAACATTGTAACTTACTTGGATAGGTTTAAAAAACATAACGTCTACAAACGTGGTGTGATAATTTGAAGCATTTTTTGGAGTAAGTATAATTTACGCTTCGTTTGGTAAAACTGCAACACACCATGTCATGGCTCGCTACGTCTGCCAACTTCACATTGTTTCTGCCCCACCATCATATCAAAATATATTAAAATAAGTATTCGGGCATTAAAATCTCTTTTCAGTTGTAAATTACAAATTCAAAAATCATTATTTTGGTGTAAGTATGAAATACGCTACAATTGAAAACATGTAAAAGTGTTTCCGCGTACTAGCGAAGTGAAACTTCCAGAGTGTGAAAGAGACAAAGACACACAGAGAGAGAACCACAAGCTTCGCTCAGCAGACAGTTGTATCAAAGTTGCTCTCGCTCGATAAAACAACACCGTACCATTATGCACTACTTGCAATATTTTCCGCTGTTATTTTAATTGTAAAAATTAGATGTTGCCATTGGGGCTACCTAAATTTTTAAAGAGGCACATTTTAATTTACAAATAGTATACTAAAAAACTAGATTAAAATAATATTTTAACTGTGAGCTATGTCTTACCGGCCATTGCCAACATGTTGCTGCTCTTGCTGTTGTTAATTCATATTTACAAAGAAATAAATATTACAAGTTATAGAAGATATTAAAGTAAAATTTTATTTACACAATAATACAGTACTCTAAAGTTAACCACAGTGTTATATATTTGTGGAATACAGATTATTGAAATACTGGTTGACATGTTTTACGTAGAGAGAGGGTGTGTGTGTGTGTGTGCGCGTGCGTGTGTGCGGTCACGGGTTTTTTTTTTTTTTTTTTTTTTTTTTTTTTTTTTTTTTTTTTTTTTTTTTTTTCCTCCAGCCGGCCCCTCTAATCGGGAATGGAGTATAAAAATGAGCAAATTTATCAAATATATACCTTTGTAATAATTTCACAGTTTCGCTTGACCGATGCATGAATAAAGTGACAAGGTCTATGTCAGTTTTCAATCTTCATAAGGTGGAAGAATACAAACGTGCATTAAAGTAGATATTAAACAGGGCTTTCAAAAGTGCTCATTTTACCATGAACAGCCTATAACTGTGTACACAAATTTGGACTAACACATTTCCCACATGGATGCTAAGTTGCAAAGTTTTGCTGTATGGTTTTAGCTTCATTTTTTGAGCTTTTATTTAGGTTTTTACCTCCCTTTTGGCAGATTCCGGTGAAATGTGCTTTACAGTGTCAAAAGCTGATAGTATGTGGCAAGCAGTGATATTCTGTTCCCCTCATGTTGTTGCAGGGAGTGTTGTGGTGTGATCAGTGGCAGCTGCTGATTTAGGGCTGCGGGGTGCAGCTCTCCTAATAAAATCTCAGAATGCATACCTCTACTTATCTGCTACTCAGTAAATAATACTGCGTATGAATACGGCGATTATTTCGCAGCCAATGTTTTTGAGGTGGACGAGACTCTTGTCACGAGAGAAATGTTGAATGCTGGGGAGGCAGATTTTTTGCCCCGAAGAGGGTAGACCTAGTATAGAGAGATGACCGTAACATAGGACTAGTAATGTTACGGGAGGGAGGGAAGACTTCAGGGGCTCAGCCCTTTTCATCCAATCATATGCTTTAAATTTAAGAGAGCTGGATGCACCCTGCTCAAACAAAAAAAAATGGTTTCTTGGACCTTGACAAAGCTACGAAAACTACATGTTTTGTTAGCACACTTTCATGCTCATCTCTTTTGCAGTTGTTAAACGCATTTCCTAACAATGCTTGTATTTATTTAGGATATTTTTTTTATAGATATTGTTCAAACTCGCATGAGCTTCAAATATAGTGTGTAATACTCTGAATACGTTTGTTGTTAATTATTGACGAGCTATGAGCATCAGTCAGAAGCAGGGTTGAATTGTTGTTAGTGCCGTGTTGTGTAAACTTGTAAATAATTGTTAATTTGACGAGTAACATTTTAAACCTTATTACGACTAAGATTTTCAATTATGAGAATAAACTAGATCTACAGAATCTAGGACCAGCAAGGCCACAGTTAAATATAATTCAACAACAAAGCCACGGTAGTAAATGGTTCGTATGCGAGAAAATTCAACGTAAGTACATTCAATTTCGTGGGCGGGCTATGCTAGTGTGAAGTTGGAAATGTGTTGTTTTGTTTAATTTTTTTTGTTAATGAAAGCTAATGAGCTTGTGTGGACTGTCAATGTGGTAACAGATTTAAAACATTTGGAAGACAAAATTAAATGACATAAATCATGTTCGCATTGTATAAAAAATGCCATAAAATTTTCATCACTTGGTAAGGTGAATGAATATACATTGCCAGTTTGATAGCGCATACAGGTTAACAAATGGATTTTTTTTTTACAAACATATTAATTTAGATTTGCCAATTTCATCCTCTAATTAAAATTTAACATGAATTTTGTATGTACTGAAGGCTATGTAAATTAGTATTTGGTTTTAAAAATATTTGTTTTGGTTTATTTAAGTTACCATCATCATTAGTATGGTAGAATTGGTATTATTATGTTATTTCTCGTCATCTCGTGTAATGTACCACATCATGTATGTCCTGGTTGGAAGGCATATAACCTAAAGAAACTTAAAACAAATACATACCTGTGGTAATGATTAGATCTGAACCAGGGGCCACAGTATGTTGATATTACAAATAGGGTTATGATACATTTTTCTTCGAACAACCACACTTTTTTTTTGTATTTAACTACATAAGCTACACTTACTTAAGCCTGTCGTACGCAATATATTTATCACTGTGCCTATTTAAAAAATGATATTTGTAATGATATGAGTTAGGGTTGCTACAGCTCTCCCAGTTTCAAAAGTCACCATCTGCCACTGGGTGTGATGTTTTGCAGGCCTGCTTAGTGCGGCAGCGTCACTGGCAGTGGTCTGCGTGGTGAAGTACCTGGGATACTCCATTGCGGCAATCACATCTCGTTACCTGCAGCTTCTGGTGGCTAGCCTGCTCTTCTCGGTTGTCCTTTCCATTGCACTATACTGGCGGGGAGCCCAGGCTAAGCTGTACAGTGTCAACCCATACGTGCGCCACCGAGGGTTCCTCTACACCTTCTGGGTCGGTTGTGGGGTATACCCTCAGTTCTGGCGTCTCCATGTCAAGGCCCTGCTTTCCAAGATATCCCTTGTCGGCTCTGTGAGTATTCAGTTCATTGAATTTTTCTTACAGGAATGTTATAACTGTAGCAGATCTCTTAAAATAAAGAAAACTTAAGTGTAGTAAACCTCCATTTGCACTTTTCAAGGGACCAGGACAAAATTTTGCAAAATGGGGGAAGGTTGAAAAGGGGAAATTTCTGTTGTAAAAACAGTAAATGGGACCAAAAAAATTGATGACTTTTATTGCCAGGAGTTTTCCCTTCAGTGGTCTGTCAAGTGAATGGAGCTTTGTTTGGATACTCTTTATAGCTTGTCATCCTTGAAATGTGATACAGAATTGAGACATTAGAGGGGAGCAAGAGCAGAATGATATGACTAGGGAAATGGGTGTTCCTTGAGAAAATCTCCGTCGCAATGTACACTCTATTTCTTGTGTGTAAAATGTAGGTTGGTCTTTCTCGTTAACGTCCTGGATCCCTACATTGTAATGCTGACAAGCTAAATTCATTGTATCTGGAGTCTACTACTTACACTTGCTGAATACAAAATTCGTACACTGTTACAATGTTTGTAGTTTCCGTAATTATTCATGTAAATTTTGTAAGATTTAGGGGAATTATAAGTGAACAATTGTTATCGCCTCAAAGTCACACATCACTATAAGAGAGCATTTCGACAGCAATGGAAAATACTATAAACAAACTTTGTGTGTGTTCTGTTGTTTCAGAATTTTTGTTGTGATAGGGTAGCCACTTTTCCACTCTTCTAGAAAACAGCGACAACCTGGAAATGTCAGGAATTGTATTGGTCAGGAAATATTAAGGAATTGTCAGGGAATTTTGTGAAATTTATAAAATGTCTGGGAATATTTTTTAAGAATACCATTGAAATGTGAAGTTTGTATGTATTTTAAATTACTACAATTGTTTTTCAGTAGAGACCAGTCAAAAATTTTTCCAACTTTTGTGAGCTGTTATGTTAGTATCATTAATGGGTATGAATAAATTACAGTGAAATCCTGTTAAGACGTTTCAGAAAAATAGTGAAAAATGTGTGCTTATCAAGCAGGCAAACTTCTTAAAAGGGTAAATTTATTTTTGTAGGCTGTTCACTGTAAAATGAGCACTTTCGAGGCCCTAGCTACTTTTTTAATTCAGCCATTGTTTGTCATTTAACCACCTTCTTACAGAAGTATTGACATGTAAGTAAGAAACACAGTGTGTATATTCCATTGCAGTCGGAATTTAACATCTAAGGATAAAATAAATTATATTCTATTATTATTCAAAATGTGAGCTCTTTCAAAAGTGGTCACTTTACCATGAACAGCATATAATACAAAACGTGGAAACTTTTTAAAGCTTATTAAGCAGGAAAACTTCTTAACCGAAACACTATTCATCATCATATCCGTCGTGAAACAACACATCCTTATTAATGAGATGTTAGGTTCAGAGGTTTTGTTTGCCAAGTTGCATTACAATTGGACACGTGACTCTTACCTTCGCATTTACAATGTGCACTGTACTCAACAACTTTGCCCCATCTTTGAACGCAACATTCATACAGGGGTAGGTTAACCTGGTATCAGTACTTGCGGGACACATGCCTGCAGGGTACGTTGGTGCACATCATGAACTACTACAGACGCGTGGTTCGAGGTTGTACTGTTCACCCAGTCCCTGATTTAGAATTGTACTGTTGACTGAGACATCTGCATCCTTCAGCAAAGGTCAAGCTAGTACCTCAGTTTGCCACTGGAGAGCATCATTCAGTATACTCTAGCAGCTCCAGTCTCCAAGTGCCTCCAACACATGCAATGAGACCAAAGGATTACGCTTCACCCAGAATCGCCTCAGCAGTAAGAAGTCATTCCCCAAGAATGAGGTTAGCTTCCCCCACACTCCGCACCTCTGAGCCCCTTCAAGCTCCTCGCCGACATCAGTAGAAAAGGGCTAGCACCTCTTTGCTCTACAGTGTCTGCTCCTCCACCGCTCACAAGGGCCGGAGGTAGACATTGAGGTGTGTGACCAGTGGGGCATCCGGAGATCCCACCGTTCGCAAGGGCCTGTGTCTCAACCCAGCTGAAGACATCGCAGACCAGGAGCTCTACACTTTTAGAAGCAGCTGACCTGCCTTCTGCAGATGCTGCAGAAACTGTGAGACTCCACAATACCAGAGGTTCCTGAAGACGTTCCTCTCCTACCACCCAGCTCCTGGCAACCACCAGAACCCCCTTGGTAGCAGGTCACGTCAACGTCCCTTCTGGAACTCTCCAGCCCAACAGATGGTGCAGCTATATCATCAACTACCCTTCTGATAGTGTCCATTTCCTAGGTTTCTTAAAAACACCCCTCGTTTTTAGGCACAGTTAAATGCATTAACTATTAAATAGTTTTACTTTTCGTTCTTTATTCGCCCATGCAATACACCTAGATCTTGCCCATGTTGCCTTCACCAGGATTTTAGGTTAGGATTAGCTCCATAACTTACATTTACTGTATAGAGGTTACTGTAGAATCACTCTTTTCCAAATATATTCAATATTGACATGTGATCCTTCGGCTTATTGGGCGTTTACTACATCAGAGAGCAGGTGGTTTTGTGGTCCGCTAGTTCAGGTGCACCCTCTGGCGGGTTCTTTTTTACTGGTTTGGTACTTAAATCTCTACGTGGTACTGACGCACATCCAGTGTGGAGAACAGGCCTGTCCAATGTGGAGAACAGGCCTGTCCAATGTGGAGAACAGGCCTGGTAGCTTTGCAGTAGGGCACAAAATCAGGTTCTGGTAGTGTGATCTTACATTTCAGATTGCATGCTTTCGGTGGGATACTTGGGCGACACGTTACCTTAGTCGGAGGTTTGGCTTGGGTTTCTCTGTGGGGTGTATGTGAGCCGCAGGTAGACTAGTAATCTGAGCTCTGTTATTCGAACGTGCTTGTGAAGGCAGTGCTGCTGGTTCAAGTCTGAAGTCAGAGGTGGAAACTACTGAGGGCTTATCCGCTTGACTGAAATATTCAGCGATCCAGAGGTGAATCTCCTAGCTCAGACGTGCCAGTGCCTCAAAAGAATCTGGGGGATCACTGGAGTGATGGAAATCAGAACAGTGCAGTGCTTGGCCTTGATCACATATGACCTAAACCCTTAACATAATAATGTAAAGATAAATTTTGGTTGGTACAATCCTAGTACTAGCCTTCGAGAACAACATGTCAAAATACTCTTGACTCTTCATGTTCGCTTCCTAAATTGTTAAGCCCTTTTAAATTCCTGGGGCCTAAGATTTGCACTATTTTGCTTTATCATATTGTCACGCAACTGATAGTGCGATTGAGCTCGGATTGATCTCAAATTGAAGAAATAACCTTATCAAACATATTGATGTGCTGTTTATATGAAAAGTAATATTGCAATATATATATATTCAAAAGAAATTAATGTACAAAACTAAAATTTCTTTGAAATAAAGCCAGACTGTTGGCTCCAGCTGCTTTGAAATGAATTTTAGGCAAACACAACTGCGTATAAAAATTGTTGTCCGTTTTACGTATACCCTTTTCATCTGTATAGCTACTTGCGCTGTGCGACTAATGGTCTCTTTTAACAATGATGTGTTGTAATTCCAGTGAAAGCGTTTCCTGCAAAACCACGCTGGAAGGAACAGTGATGTCTTCTTACATTTCAATCTGCAAGTGGGTTTTATAGGAGTGGTAGTGTAGTATGTCTATTACCGTATTTACCTTATAGGAAGACAACTTCTTTTGACAGAAAAGGAAAAGAAAAAATAAGAGTTAGTCATCAATTCAAAACCTAGGAACACAAATACCATAAAGGTGCGACACTGCTAGTTCAGTATTTAATTTTGTGTTACACTCACAAAATTACTCAGGTAGCAAGCAGTTAGTCCTCCAAAATTAGTGTGCAAAAGCGGATTTTGACACAGGTTTTACATTTTTAATTACCATGTGCCCTATGGTTGTACATATTTTTGTAGAGCTGAGACTGTACCTCTCAGTAGTATAGAAATGCCGATTTGAGCACAACCGCAAGAAAGTGACTAAAAAAGTTGCGTTTGGGAGTAGTTGCAAAAAAGTGGCTCAAAAAGTTGCGTTTGGGAGCAGTTGCAAAAAAGTGACTCGAAAAGTTGCGTTTGGGTGCATCTGCAAAAATATGCGTAAAAAGTTGTGTTTGGGAGCAGTTGCAAAAAAGTGACTCAAATAGTTGCGTTTGGTTAGATCGTAGTCTTTAGAAAAAAAAGTTGCGTTAAACTTTATGTTTGAGTGCATCTGCAAAAATACGTGTAAAAAGTTGCATTTTGGCGCAGTTGCAAAAAAAAAGTGGCTCAAAAAATTTTAATACGAAAAAAATAAAATATTGTATACAATAAATGGACGCAAATAAAAATCAACTAATGTCTAATATGATGATGACCATGGCAATGTAAAAGGCTACCACAACTTGTAATGTTTGGAAAGAATTTGAATTTAAGAAAGATGTTTTTGCAGAAAGAAAGAAGAAGAAGAAATCTCAAGAGAAGTATGTCAAGTGTGAAACTTGTAATCACTTTTACAAACCATCTCTCATAAGAAGTCATGTTAAAAGTAGATTGCACAAAGGTCTTAACACCAATACATAATAAATCACATGAACCAACAAATGCAGTGTAAATTTTAAAAATATCACATTTAATATCAAAACAGAAGTTCCCACAAGAGAAACAAGTGAAATGTGAAACTTGTAATCACTATTACAAACCGTCTCTCATAAGAAGTCACTTGAGAAGTAAAATTCATAAGTATACACTCAGATTCAGTGTAGAAGAAATCTAAACAGCATTTCAATGTAGAATCAAGATTTATGCTGTAAAGAATGTGAGTGCATACATAGACCCAAATCATTTCCTAAACGATGTAAAAGAAATTGTGACGGAACTAATTAATAAACATTTAAAATCACTCAAAGTGAACATGAAACTCTTCACTGAGCACAAAAGGGGAATTGGTGAGAATGTTGAATATGTAGAAAGCTCCTTTAAAACAAAGAACAAAATTATACTGAAATTGACTAATCTGGAAAAATATTATACCAACAGCATATTGAAATTCATAGTTGAGATGGGGGCTTTCGAAGACAAGGGATCTCAGTGGATATTCAACAGAATATTTAAACTAGAAGTGCGAATAAATAAATATGTACCATTCAAGAGCAGTTCTTATATTGATCTCCCAGAAAAAATCAAAGCTAAGCAGGCGGTAATTAATGTTAAGAATAATGATCAAAAATGTTTTTTGTGGTCTGTTCTATTTGCACTGCATCAAGTACAAAGAGACCCCCAAAGAGTGAATAAATACATAGCTTACGAACATGAGTTTTATGATGCACTTAAGGGTTTGGAATTTCCAATGAAATTGGATAGCATACCAACCTTGGAGAAAAGAAGTGGAATTTCTATTAATGTATATGCATACGAAGAAGATGGTGGTAAGAAATATATAATCTGTCCATTAAAAACAACAAAAAATAAGACGGATAATCACATTAACCTACTCTATATGAAAGATGAAAAGAACAACCACTACTGCTGGATAAAAAGTCTTTTGAGACTTATTGCATCAGAAGTAACAAATAATGGTCCCAAAATATATATATGCGATAGATATTTGCAATATTTGTACTCTGTAAGTAAGCTACAAGATCACGAACAAGACTGCCGAGATCACTATGGTGTTAGAGTTGAACTACCATCTAAAGGAAAAATGACATTAAGATTTAAAAACAAAAATCATGCTTTGAGAGTTCCGTTTGTGAAATATGCTGATTTTGAATGTTTGTTGACTAAAATTGAAACTTGCCAACCAAACCCCGACGAATGCTACACAAAACCATGCCAAAAACACGAGCCTATTAGCTTCTGTTACTAAGTAAAATACGAACATGGATACTGTAAACCACCAGTAACTTATGAAGAATCTGATGCATCTAGTGTACTCGTTAAAATGCTAATGGAAGAAGCAAAGTCTATTGATGATATATACAAAATGAAAAATCATTGCTTCCACTAACTCAGAAAGAACAAATTGTTTATGATACAGCTACCTATTGTCATATATGTGAAAAGCCTTTGAATGGTGATTCTGTGAGAGATCATGATCATCTTATGGGGAAATTTAAGGGAGCTGCACACAGAGATTGTATCTTATCGTATAGAAATCCATGTTTTATCCCAGTCTATCTGGTTATGACACACATTTATTCATAAGAGATCTTGGCATCGATGAAAATAAAATTGATCTAATTTCCAACACGGAAGAAAAATCTATTTCTTTTACAAAAGTGTATGTAAAAGTGTAAATCTTAGATTTATTGACTCATTTAAATTTATGGCTAGTAGTATTGATAAACTCTCTGGCAACCTTTCCAGAAGCCAATTCCGAGAAACGTGTATGCATTTTTCCAATGAACTGCTTGGCTTTGTTATAAGAAAATGTGTTTATCCATATGACTACATGGAGAGTACTGAAAAATTTTGTGAGACATCACTTCCATCCATTGCATTTTACAACAAACTCAATAAATGTGACATTACAGATGAAGATTATGAATTTGCGAGAAAGGTGTGGGAAAAATTCAACATAAAATCTCTAAGAGAGTGCACAGAACTGTATAACAAACCTGATGTATTGATATTGTCTGATATAATGGAAAATTTTGGAGATGTATGTCTGAAAACATATAAACTAGATCCAGCATGGTATTTCACAGCTCCAGGGTTAACGTGGGATGCCATGCTCAAACATACTAAAATAGAACCTAGAATTATTAACAGATTACGACAGATTTTGATGATAGAATAAAGTGTTCGTGGTGGAATTTCCAATGTTGTAGCGATATGCTAAACCAAATAATATATGAATGCTTATGATAGTACAAAATAAATCTTTTATCTTACATATCTGGACGCCAATAACTTATATGGATGGGCTATGAGTCAGTATTTGCCCTATGGTGGGTTTAAGTGGGGAAATTCAAATATAGCTGTAACAAAAATAGAAGATTATTCTAGCAAAGGTTATATATTGGAAGTTGATTTGGAATACCCACAAGAACTACACGATCTCCACAACTTTCTGCCATTGGCTCCAGAGAATAAAATACCAGAATGTTCAAAATATCCCAAACTCTTGATTACTCTGGATGATAAAAAAAAAATATGTATTACACTATGTAAATCTTAAACAATATCTCTCTCTCGGAATGAAGTTGAAAAAGATCCATAGAGTTCTAGAGTTTGATCAGATTGGCTCAAGTCCTATATTGAGCTAAACACAAATATGCGAAAAAAGTCTACAAATGACTTTGAAAAAGATTTCTACAAATTAATGAACAATTCTGTTTTTGGAAAAACAATAGAAAATATTAGAAACAGAGTGGATATACAGTTGTGCACAAGTTCTAAGCAAATGGATAAACTAGTGGCTAAACCAAACTTTAAAGATAGAATTATATTTACTAACTCTTTGGTTGCAGTTCATATGATTAAAACAAAACTGTGCTTTAACAAACCCATTTATGTTGGAATGAGCATACTTGATCTGTCGAAAGTCTTAATGTACGATTTTCACTATAACATAATTTAATCAAAGTATGGAAAAAATATTGAACAATGCTACCAAGATACTGATCCATACATCTTTTATATAAAAACATCAGACTTCTACAGTGACATGAAAGAAATGGTCGATCATTTTGATACATCTGACTATAAAAAAGATAATCCAGATGGTATACCGTTAGTTAACAAAAAGATTATTGTCAAAATGAAAGATGAATGTAATGGAAAAATAATGGCAGAATTTATTGGATTGAAATCGAAAATGTATGCAATAAATGTGGAAGGTGGTGTAAAGAATAGAGCAAAGGGTGTGAAAAACACTGTAGTCAGAAATGAGATTAGTTTTGGTGACTACAAAAAGTGTTTGTTTCGTAAAAAAGTGTTGTATGAAAGTATGAATCTTATTAAAAGTAAGAAACATGAACGCCATACGATTGAGATGAGATAAAAAGCATTAAGTTCCAAAGATGATAAAAGATTTATTCTTAAATATGGTCCCCACCATCATGGGGACACTACAAAATTGAAAATGAGTGATACTATGAAATATTTTTTAAATTGTAATAAAATGATTACCTTTACGATTATCATCTTAATTTTGATAACCTCCAGCAGAAGTGAAAATCAGACACTTTGCGGAATTAAAATATTTAATTGATTTTGGGTACTTAAGAGTATCTGACAAAGATATTACACATGTAAATTCATCAGTACTTTCAACTGTTTTGTTATGTTGTGATACTCTTGAAAAATTCTTCAGTACTTCCGACTTTTTCAAGAGTATCACAACATAACAATTAGTGGCGAAATAAGTAAAGAAACACTAACATTAATTAAAACTCCTAGTTGTGGGGTACCAGATGATATATTTGGCATTTCTACATCTATTACCAAATGGACAACGAAAGTAATAAAATGGTCTTATGTGTTGGCCAATCTTGACATACTACATTAACACAAGAAGTGTTTCATACGTGGGCCAAACATACTAACATTATGTTTAAACACGATACGCAAAATCCGCATATAATAATATCAAACAAACGTAGTATCCATACATTTCAAAAGTCTCAGCATTTATGTAATAGTAAATTATACGGGAAAGGGGGAATACTTGGTCATGCTTTTTTCCAAAATCAGGTAACTCACCAGTTGAAATTCATATTGATGCTGAAGAAGATTGGTATCTTAAACATGACAACAAATCTCAAGGAAAAATAAATCTTTTCGTTGTGCTATTGCATGAAATAGGACATGCATTAGGAATACATCATTCAAATGTCTAGGAGTCTGTTATGTATCCAATTTATGTCTCAGATCGACTAACATTACAAACTGACGATATTTTGGCAATACAGAATCTATATGGTAAACCTAAAAGATCTATGCATTTGTTATTCCCTCCTAAACCAAATATATTATTCCCTACAAAAGAAGTAGATTTGTGCAACAGGAAAAACAACACATTTCTGGTAGTCAGCCAAGTAATTTATATTTTTTATAAAAAATATGTTTGGACATATGACATAGTAGATAAAATAGTTAGTAAACCAGAGCTTATCACTAACTGGTTGTTTTTCTTACCCGTTAATTTTGAAAGCTTTACATCGATTTATCAGAGACCATCGGGGGAAATAGTAATGTTTATCGAGTCAAATGTATGTATATTTGAATATCCTAGTCTGCAACTTATGTCTGGATATACGAAGGTTGTTTATGATATTGGTATACATCAGAAATCCAAAATAAAAGAAGTTGTAAACACCTAATCTGGTCGCACTTTTGTATTTTACGATGAAATGTATTTTATGGTACTGGACGAGTGCTTATTCAGATCTAAATCTTTCGGTTTAATTTCAATGAAATTTCCTGGCTTACCAGCTGGGTTAGATTCTGCTTTTAGATACACCAATGGATTATTATACTTCTTCAAGAACACAACATACTATGAATTCAGTGAGTTTACGAACATGTTGACCAAAGCTGACAGATTTGATCTTTCAGTGTTCAATGTAAAGTGTTCTACATTACCATCCTCATACTCAGATATTCTTAATCAGTTCAAAAAACTAGAGATGCAAATGGAGACGATCTCCGTACATTAAATTTTACTTGAATATTATTATTTGTCAGGAATCTATTTAATTGGGTCCTTTAATTTTCATTTAAGAAACACTCTTATATAATTTTAAAGAAAAAATTAAATAACAGTAATTGTTTTTAATGGATAACCATCCATTAAAAACTAACGCCCATACATGTTTGCAAAAAAAAACAGCTCCCCCCTACCCCCACTGCTTGAAACATGGCTCGCCAACTACCATGGGAACAAAGAGTGATTGCGGAATCACTCTTTGTTCACTCTTTGAATTATCGACCAGCAACATCTGGGTATTATTACAAGAGAGTGGGGGTGGTAAACATGTGGCAGCTCTGGTTTTATGGCTTGACAGGATGCCATATGTGGGAGGGGGTGGGGTGCGTGGTTTCGACCTACACATAACTGAAGGGTCCGAGAGAGAGAGAGAGAGAGAGAGAGAGCGCGAGCGAGAGAATGGTCAGAAGTGATGTAAGAGGGAGAGATGAAACAAGAGACAGTCGTGCCGCTTTCCTCAACACCCCCGGACAAATTTATGGTTATCACTCCTTCTTTCTTTTCTTGGGAGTGTGAACCCCTGAAATTTTGTCCTTTATTTTGGCAAAAAAAAAAAAGGTGCGCAATTCAGGAGTAAATAGGGTAAACACGCTCTAAAAGATGTTTCTGTAAATACTGCAGTTGTGCATTTGGTCACTAGCCTTAATCTAGTTGACGATCTTTCAAGACACAGTCGCTCGGTGGTACTGTGGTTTCAGTATTACAGATAAGTCATTTTAATGCATCTTTTTATACGTTCTGAGTGTCCTGGGAACTGGGGCTTACATTTGCATTGTGTGTGCAAGATGCTCCCTTTATTCCACGCAGCAGGACATTATAATTATGCAAAGGCAGTTCACTTGTATGTACAAGAAATTGAGGAATTGGAGCTAATAATGCCACCAAACGAGTTTGACCAGTACAGTAATCCCTCGCCATCCAAGAGGGATACTTTTTTTTAAAACACAGCAGTTGAAGAATATAAGCTTTTATGGGGAAAAGGAGTATAGGTTAAGTTGGGCGATTATTTAGCGTTTCGTTACTAGAAAATTGGATGCATTATAACTGAACACTGTTGGAGATGTCTTATGTTTGAAGCAAACCACAGCACTGTATTTATTAATAGTAGCTATGAAGATACATATTAAAAATTAAATCACTCCTGTGTTGGGGCTGGCAGCGAATACATTGCTGCATGTGCATAGCTGAAGGAGCGCGAAGATCCTCTGCAGCGCAGCCAGATGTGGCGGCTTGCTGTAGTTAGGCCCTAGATCCTTGGGCTAGGCAGTGATAGATATGAAGATACATATTAAAAATTAAATCACTCCCGTGCTGGAGCTGGCAGCAAATACATTGTAGCGTGTATGTAGCTGAACGAGCTCCTAGAGCTGTCTACTTAAAATTGTAACGATCCCGAATTTTTCATCAAAAACTTCTGGCATGGCTTATACATGTACATGGCCTTACTTGCCTAAATGTGGTAACATAAGAACACCTTTTATTTGCATATACTTACTTTTATTGACTTTACACATAAAATTGACTTCACAAAGGAAAAAAAACAATTGCCCACTATAAAAAATTAGCATATTACATAGGCATGGGTGCACATAAACTGAAAAAAAAAAAATTATTAGAAAAAGGACGTTGAGTTAAATTTAAAGTTATACATACACTGTCAGACTTGCCAACTTTAACGATTTTTCCGTCAAATGTACGGAAATCATACCTTTTTTTCGATTTTATGGAAACGCATTCATTTTTCCTGAATTCCGATTCTGGGAAAAATTTTTAAGTGAATATTTACTTAAGAGACTGTTCTATGGAGTCTTCAATATCTTGATTTCAGGACGTATCAAAAGCATTGACTAT
Organism: Dryococelus australis; assembly: GCA_029891345.1. NCBI lineage: Eukaryota > Metazoa > Arthropoda > Insecta > Phasmatodea > Phasmatidae > Dryococelus > Dryococelus australis. Next base: position 30,646,436 of record CM056996.1, read on the forward strand.
TGCAACTTGCGTAATAATACATTTGTTTGATGCATTAAATGTTATATTATCGACACGAGAATGGCTTGGTCTGCCACTATCCCAATTGTCACGAAGCAACAGTGTTTTCATTCTGCAGTGAGATTAATAGTTTTGAAAGGCCGGTGAAATGTCGTATTTATTTAATGATTGTAACAAGCATTCAGCATGTATTCAGGAGTTGCAAATAGGAATTACAAACAGTAAGTCAGAGTGTATTGTTAATAACATATTTTGAAATGGTTATTAAAGTGCTTGAAATGTACGTGGCGTAGAAAACTATTATTTCTTATCTGTTCTGCAGTGTACAAAAAATGATTCTTTTTACTGTATGGAAAACTAACTTTTTTCGTCTTTGATCCTAAGTATATATTTATCGTGTTTTCTTTCTGTTAAAACTTGACAGGTTATATAATAATTTGAGGCCGTGGTCGAATTGGCAGATTTTGTTAGCAAAACGATCACATGACCCGATTTCGTATACAAAAATGGTGACTTTTTGTTAACTTGGTATTTCATATTTTGTATCTAGCGGATATTAGCAGAAATAAAAAATGATAAAATCAGTGCCATGTTTGTTTTTACTTTAAAAAACATGCGAATGCGTAAATAAAATGATTTTTAAAATAAATAATTATACATAAAATACACTATGCATGTTGCAAGTAAGTGTTGGGCTATGTTTACATATTGTGCAACTAAATTTTTTAAAAGTCATTATTATATACTTTATTATTTTCTTCTTTATTAACGTATTGGTAACATTCCAGAGATGTTTGCAGAAATGCTATAACTTTTTGAAGTATCACGTTTAGATAAAAAAATATTTTTTCACTGTTAATGTTTTAATGCATTGCCGCGAGTGCTAAACAAGTGATGGACGTCACATCTGATACCTATCAAATCACGAATTTACAAAATAACGCAAATTTTTTACTCTTCCATTTAAAGAGTGTATAATTAAAAATTATTGTCTCGTAAAAAGAGGTGTGAAACAATGCTGTCTCACGAAAGACTTTAAACTAAAAAGTCTCACCCAACCCCATCCAATCTGCTGTCAATAAAATTAACGGAGCCCCAGAAGTATGACTTTGCCATAACAAAAACAAGGTAGGTTAGAGTGGTAACGTACATTGATCACAGCATTTGTTTACACTCATTGTTTTCTTCATAGACAGAGCAGCTGTTTAACAAGGATACATTGCGGCCATGCTACGTTTCTATAAATCTGAAAATTTAGTTATCTTATGTTCGGTATTCTGAATGCATGTACATATTTCAATTTTTTTTATGTGCCGTTTCTGTTTACAGCTGCATTTCATATTTATTTTACATGTTTTGTGTGTGTACAATCTGTGAAAATGACGCAACACAAAACTACAAACAGTATAATAAATATATCTCACTTCAGGTAGCAGTAGAATTGCTATTGTTTTTCAACCGGTAATAAACAATGCCCACATATCCTCTGACTTAATCCAGAAAAATAGAGGAATGCTTGTTTTTCTAAATAAAATTTGTAAGCTTTCTTAGTTTGAAACTTTACATGTGAGTAATGCGCATTTATGATATACATGTTTTAAATGTTATAATTTTTAAATTTAAATCATTGTAGAATAGGGATTTTGTATATTAGAAAGCAAATTTTTAATACTTTTATGGTAAGCGTATTAATACTATAAATGTAAAAATAAATATGGAATGGAAGTTATCTTAAATTAATATATATTTCACCCAAGTCAAAGAATAAGTATATTTTGTCTTTGCACGTCATACTAAGCAAACACATTTTGATGATGTATAAGTCTTCTCTAGGAGAAATAATAGTTTATGGTCGGTAACTCTGAACAATTGTTAGATTATATTAAATTTTCATCGTGAAATTGTGGAAATTTTATTACTTGAAATTAAGTGTGAATGTTAAGAAAATTAGTGTGTGTGAAATTGCCATGGGCAATTTACATGTATTTTAATAGTTTTTATCCATTTTACTAATTGGAAACTTTAAAAGTTGGCAAGTCTGCACTGATTAAGAAATGAGTCTGCAATATGCCGTTGTTTTTGCAGCAAAAGAGGAGGGGTAATGGAAGCTAAAAAACAGACAGTAAGAATGTAAGGCAGAGGCGCATGTGATTAGGACAAAGAATCCTCACTGACCCGGACTGCAATCCCCCCTCCTTACATAGTTTGAAATGGCAATACAGCCTTGTCCCCTTCTGGCATGAAGTAATTTATTGCTTCATCTGTTCAGATCAACAAATGTCATAGTATTGATTGCAGCTTGAGATATGCGCGACCACTAATGTCAGTAATGGCTAATTTTCCATAGACTAGAAACAGTGCATAATACAAACTTGCACCGTGGTTGGAGAATAGGTTTACAAAAACAAATCCGTAGTTCAAGGTACTGTGGTTGGCGAGGTATTACTGTACACCGAGAAAGATATTTCACCTTTAGACGTAACCATGAGTTCTGGGCTGGCATGTGGTCTTGAACAAGACCTAATGCGACCCCTCAAAAGTCATGGTGGTCTCACCCATGGATGAGGTTTTACAGAAAGTACTTTGGCTAACTAAATCTACTTATTTCCAGGGTTTTTGATAATGTGCAATGCAATGGAGGATATTTGTGAGATGATGTCTCAAATGACCAAACGTGTAAGTTGTAATTCTTAGTATTGTTTATGTATTATATTTGTTGTAAGTCTGTAGATAATTATTCTATTAATATCAGCTCAATCTTCGAGACTCATCGCACCATGGACAGGTGTGACTCAAGAATTCTGCAAGACTGGCTAGAAATTCACTCTCCATTCCAACATGAGCATAGCATGCAGTCTTTATCGTCTGGACTCTCTGCTGATTCAAGAGTAAATTGTGATGTGATAATGCTCACTGAATTAGTGACACAGCTTTGCAGGCTATGGTGGGTAAGACATTTGTAAAGGCCAAGATTTCTCGGAAGGCCAGAATTAATTCCCTTTCGGTTATGCATAACACCGTCACTATTAACAATAAAGTAGTTCCTATCAGCGAAAACCAGCTTTTCATGCGGATAGTATGCATAATGAAGAGTGACACAGAAAAGGTTGAATATTTGAAGTACGAGCTTTTCCACAGCCACCTCCTCTTTTTGATGGTCCACATATGAAGAAGACAGACAAATCTGCCTTTGCCACACTTTTCAAAAATGTTTTGCCAGAAGAAAACCTGGCAATTGACTCTCCTACTTTTGTTATTGATGAAGGTTATATACTCGTCCTGCAACTACAACATGGCCACAGCTGGCTAATTACAATCAGATCTGTTGTATGTTTGTGAAAAATATAGCCAACAATTATCCGTCTGCTGTGGTGGTATTCAATAGATATAGTGGGAAACCAGGAACGAAAACCCAGGAGCAGACTCGGCGAGCAATGAAGTTGTCGTGTTCTGATATTGTATTCGGTGAACACACTATGGTGACAACTTCACAGTGCTGAAATGGCGTTTATTGGAGGCCGGTATTAGAGTTGTTCCAGCCAAAGATGATGGAGATTTACTTATAGTTACTACTGCACTTGACATACAGCGATCAGGGAATCCCGCTATACTTGTCGGTACTGATAGGGATCTCGAAGTTATGCTAATTTATAGGAACAGGCCCAATGAAAATGCTGCATCCAAGTACGAACAAAACTTCTGCGAAACTGTATGATGTTGCTGCTATCCAAAAAGATATTGGCGAGCAGAGTGCAGTCCTGTTTGCGCATGCAGTCACTGGAGGTGATAAAACATCTGCCATAAATGGAAGAGGCAAAATAAAAGCATGTAAGTTGCTCCAGAAAAATTTAAGCCTACGTTCAGAAGTAGTTAATATCAACAGCTGTGCATCTTATCCTGAAGGGGTAGTCAACAATGGTGAGAGGTTTGTTCAATCTCTGTATCATGGTGGATATAAATTTGATAATACTAAAGCAGCGCTCTACCAACACTCACTAAGGACATATCTTTAGGTAGACCCTACTGTATATGTGTGTATGAAAAGAGTTGTTTCAATTTGACATGCAAGTGTCTAAATATTTTTTTCTTCAAATTCTTAAATGGTTGTGGGGGGGAGGGGGGCGGGAATGAATTGCCGCCTACGGTCTGGAATTGCATTTTTCTAATTCACAAGATACCTTCATGCAAGTACCAACTACATCTCCTCCAGCTCGGAGCTTTATGATGCAGATTATTGCCTGCACATGCAAACATGATTGCAATGCTCGGTGTAGTTGCAGAAAAGCAGATGAAAAATGTTGTGACATGTGTGGACATTGCCGAGGGACAAACTGTTTAAACACAGCGAGTTACGAACTGGATACAGATGAGCTGTAATTTTATAATTATATGTAAATTGTGTATACAACAGTGAGTATTTTTATTTGTATTAATCTGCGAAAATATATGTAAATCTACAACAATCGAAAATCAAAGTTTATATGTTTCTATACCGTATAGAAACATCTCCAGTATGCCATCTTTATCTTAATCCACTTTCAGCTGTGTATGTACTCTTCAACTTGAGATCAACTTTAACTAATTAATTCAGTTTATTTTGTCAGAGAATGAGTACGTGTGAAAAAGAAATATGGGCATAAGGTGATGCGTCACGTAATTTGGCTACAGTTTCAGAACCGTCAGTTGTACAGAACAGGTAGATATACCATTGGAGAGGGCATAAAATGGACAACAATTTTCATCTGGAGGTATGTTTGCTTATAATTCATTTTAACGCTGCCAGATCCAATAGTTTGACATTATTTAGAAGAAACTTAGCTCTTTTTTTTTTTTTTTTTTTTTTTTCCTTACATAAATTTTACAGTTATATGTTTGATAAGATTTCCTCTTTAATTTGAGACCAACCGGATTTCAATCGCACTATCTGTGCGTGACAATGTGAGACATATTAAACTAGTGAAAATCTTAGGCCCCAGGAACTTCAGTTAAAGGCCTAAAAATTTAGGACGCGTACACGAGAAAGTCTTGAGTATTTCGATATATTGTTCATGAAGTTTTGTAGTATCACTATGCCAAAATTCAATTTTACATTATTTTGTTATGCCCAGAGTGGGTGGAGCATACTGTTGTTGCCATTTAGTGGCAAGCAGTGGGATGTTGGTGCCCTGATGCGTACTCTGTGTGCCGGTGAGTAATAAAATCTTCAGAGGGACATCCATTCTTGCCATGGTAGACAGTGAAAGATCATAACGTCTTGTTGCGTGTCAGCAATAAAACTTCTTTAAAATCAGTCTCGAGTCTTGCCTGCTGATGAGCTGAAATCGGTTTTATCCCAATGTTGAAAAGACTTCATGCGTCAATATAACACATATTTCAAACACGTTTCTTGTGAGTTCTCTTTGTTTGTAATTGGTGGAACTCCTTTTACTTTCTGTAAATGTAATTACACCTCTGAGGAAAAGCTGTCAGGTTTTATAACCACCAAGGTAGATACATAAACAATTTAAGAGGTAAACCAAGCTCTGTAATCACATAGACCTTTGGTTGCACCCAAATTCACCTAGGTACTCCTCCACTAGGAGAATTGACCAGACCAAGTGTTCCATACTCCACCACTGCTGCTCATGTGGCCGGATAGGAGCTGCAGACTTGCCAACTTGAACGATTTTTCCGTAAAATATATGGAAATCATACCCTTTTTACGATTTTACGAAAACTCCTTGATTTTTTCTGGATCCCAATACTGGGAAAAATTTTAGAGTAAATATTTACTAGAGATGGGACATTTGATTCTTTGATGCCGCAATATCTCTCGATACTGTGACATATAGAGTATCGCGACGCGCATATACGTTTGTTAGATGTGTGGCTTGGTCCGCCAATTTCACAATTTTCATGAAGCAGTACTTTTTATTTTGGTTCTATACTTTATTGGTTTCGGAAAGCCGGTGAAGCGTTGTATATATTTAACGATTCAGCTAATTAATATATATCGAAGGCAGAGAAAAGTGTAGTGCGGATTGCAACAGAACAACATGCATTCATGAGTTGCAAATAGGAATTATGAACAGTAAGACAGTGTGTATTGTAAATTTGGAATGGTTATGAAATGTTTGTTTGAAATGTAAGTGGTCTAGAAAACAATTTCAACTCTGTTTTGCAGTTTAAAAATAACACGTTTATTGTACGGAAAACTAACTTTGCCAAAAATAGTTAAGTTTTCTTTCGGTACCATTAAAACTTGACAGGTTATATATTAATTGTAATGTTTATTTCATACAAGTAAATTTTAGTCTGTTCCATTAAAACAGTATGTAATTAAAAATGGTAGTTTTGTAAGATAAAATGAGTGAAGAGAATTTGACGTCTCTTAACATTGAAGTCTTGAGAGCTTATTCTCGTAAGAAGAAATACAAAACAACCTTGTGTCATGAAAGATGTTAAACTTAAGTCTCTCCCAACCCCATCAAATCCACTAGCAATAAATTTAATGGAGACCTTGCCGTATAAATTGGCCATAACTAAAACAAGGTAGGTTGGAATGGTAACCTACATTGATCGTAGCATTTTTTTTACACTCATTGTTTTTTTCATAGATAGAGCAGCTATTTCACAATGATATATTGCTTCCTTGCTATGTTATTTGATCTGTCAAAATTGAGTAACTTATTTTTGGTATTCGGAATGCAAATGCATATTTCAATTTTTTACTCGTCTTTTGTTTACAACCGGTACAGTGAAACTCTGTTAAGAAATTCCCACTTAAGAAATTTTCCTGCTTAATAAGTTAAATAATATTGCACCTTGTCTATATGCAAATGTGTAATTTGACCGTTTTAAGAAGTTTTCCTGGTCAACAAGTATTATTTTTTCAGTCCCTTCAAAAACTTCTTAACAGAGTTTTGCTAAATTTCATATTTATTTTACGTGTTTTGTATTTGTACAATCTGTGAAAACGACCAACACAAAAAAACAAACAATAATAAATTTATCTTACTTTAGGTGGTGGAAAAATTGCTATTGTTTTTCATCAGGCGATTATCAATTCTCACATTTCCTCTATCTGACATGATCCAGGAAAAAATGTAATGCTTTCTTTCTAAATAAAAATTTGTCAACTTTCTTCTTTTGAAAATTGATATGTGAATACTGCACAGTTTTGATATAGCAAGTTTTAAATGTTATAATTTTTAAATTTAAATCATTGTAGAATAGGGATTTTGTATATTAGAAAGTGAATTTTTAATTCTTTTATGGTAAGCACATTAATACTATAAATGTGAATATAAGTAGGGCATGGAAGTTGTCTTAAATTAGTGTATATTTCAGCTAAGGCAAGGAATAAGTATACTTTTGCTGTGTATGTCATATTAAGCAAACATATTTTTATGATGTATAAGTCTTCTCTAGTGAAAATCATAGTTTCTGGTCTGAAACACTGAACAAATGTTTCATTATATTTTCATTGTGAAATTTTTGAAATTTTATTAATTGAAATTAAGTATGAATGTTTAGGAAATTAGTGTATGTCAACTTGCCGCGAGCAGTTTACGTGTGTTTTAATAATTTTTATCACTTTTACTGATTGAAAACTTAAAAAGTTGCCAAGTCTGAGGCTGGAACCCCTTTGGCCTGATTGACCTCCTGTGGATACTACAGCTGGTTATCTCAGCGAAGAAGTGAAGTGCATTTCCCACCGCTCTGTCAACCGCTTGCATGATCTGGACGAAGGGAGAATAGATTGCCTTACGTCACAAATCTGGGTACCTAGAAGTAAACGCTAGGGACATACGACACCGGTTTATTCTCTACAGGTGGCTTTCATTGGTTTTTAAAGGCCATACCAACACCAAGGTGGTATACAAAGCAAGTTATAGAAGGCCTTACGAGTTCTAGAAAGGGAGAAAGATAACTTAACCTCTTTGGAGACATCTTCTACCCAACCCTTTGTGTTCACCTTTAATCAAACTACCAGATAGGCAGCACTGTATCATAGAGACAATTTTTCGCGAGGAAGAGATCCCCTGGGGTCTGCACTGGCCTTAGTTAAGGGCACCCCTACAGGAGAGTTATCCCAGACGAACAGGACAGTATCACCATTGTATGCCTCACAGAGTCAGCGCCGAATCAACCGCTTGCGAGCAGAGTGAGTCCAGCGAGGAGGAGCACCCCTCTCTCCGGCAAATCTACGGTACTATGTCAGACGAGGCGTAAGTTACACAAAGTGGTCTGTGTTTGTTCTCACCAGAGAACCTAAAAGGCTGACATTATATACTGGCCGGGCACCGCAGTAATGTAAGGACCCGGTCTAGTCCTCTAATGTACTTTGCGATAGTGGCATCGCAACATAAAACTGTAATATTGACAATGACCAATCATTCTTATGTCAAAACCAGCACTCTAGTCATTAAATTATGTGGTCAAATTAAATTGAACCTTCATGTTTACAATTGTGGGGTTGTGCATGACAATACCCTGACTGACATTAATTCTAAAAATACTACACAACATACAGACTAGCAAGGATATTTTACACATGACACTAGAGAATACAGTTGAATCTTAATGTGTCATTATCTCGTATACTGATAAACCGCATCCACCAACAATTTTTTGTGGTCCTGGCAAAATTCCTATTTTATTAGTGTTAACATTGACTTGTGTCTTTTAATAAGCTATACCAAACGACGATGACTAATCCCAATTTGTTACCAAACCAAGACAGAACCATAGATGGCTACAGGATTGTTTCCCGTGGACAGACAGTTAAAGACACATGGTATTCCTGATGTTTCCAGAACCAACTTTACCACACTACTCGCGTAGTTATACATAACTCGAGGAAGGGTCAAACCCAAAACGTATATTCATGAGTGCATACCGTATCGCACCCAGTCCAGCCAGTTCCAACACATTAAATAATTGAGGTTTCTAAGCGGCCGCAGTAACACGTCAGCCTCCCTGACGCACCTGCCAGACAGTGTCTCGCAACACCAGCAAATTTTTCCGAAGAGACCCAAGGCCATATAGCCAAGCGCAGAGGATAGATTCTCCCACCTTGTTCGTTCCGGGCAGACATCACAGCCCCCACTCCAGCCCAGGCATGGGTAGGCCGAGTGCACTATAAAAGGCAGTGCGCGGCTGAAGATGCAAGTTATTTTCTCCGGTAGCTCGCCTCAAAACTTATGTGCTGCTTACCAGGTCTTCTAGATCTTCAGCAACGTCCAGAGGCTGCTACCACCAATAACCAACAGCTTACCAGCAGAAGCGCAAGACTTCACTCCACACCTCCACTGTCGATCCTCCTGGTTCGACAGCCACCACTACTTGGTGGTAAGTGGCAACTACACCCACTACCCTTTTGGTTGTGGCCCCTTTTGTAAAAGGTCTCTTCTAGACAACCCCAGGTTAGAATAACTGTGTTCGAGTTATTTTAATAGCCTTTGAAGTCCTTCTCATCCCGAGTAGCTTAGAAGCAGGTCTCCTCCACCTGTAAAGCTTAGCTTACTTCCGTTTACGCTCAGCTTAGTAGTGGATGTACGTGTCACCATATTTATTATTTATTATAAATACACTTCCATTCTTATCCCGAGAGTGATTTGTTCTAGAGGTACATAATTCCTTTCTGATAGCTAGGTACTAAACCCTGGTGTCTAGCAAGCAAGGGACCTGGTTTTAATAAAGGTACAAACCGTAGACTAGAACTGCAGTTACCCTCCAGGAATCTGTACATCATATACATACACACTTTCAATGGCTACCCGTTCTGTGCACTGCAGTGTATAGAAAGGTAGAGCCACTACCACTAGGTATTCACTCAAGAGGGGTACGACACCCCCCCCAGGTTTTATTGCTTCCGGAACACTGACGGTACTGGCAGAAATTGTAAGCCCGGCCATTGTTTGACCTCACCCATCAGTAGTACGAAGATGGCCCACACGACCCAACACTCCAGGTTTTTTGCGTCAAGGTGCAGGACTGATAAGAGCACAGGGTTCACGCTGTCAGCTACTGTTGGTTATACACTTACCTAGGGTACCGTCAACTGCTTGCAACTACCCAAGAGACAACTTTGCCTCTATGCCATTTGGGTAAGGCACGGAGCTCAAAGTGAGGAGCGAAAGACCCAAGTTCATTGCTACTAAGCGAGTGTTCACCAGTAACCTCTCTGCACCTTGTGCAGACACCCATGGGGCAAAGCTCAAGCTGCCCGACAGCTGGAGAGACCTGCCTCTCCAGCCAGCGCCCCTGTTTTCTTCATCATGCGCTCTAGGCTCGGTATAGGCTACCATCTGGTTGCTCGTGCCCTAGTAACTGGTAAGGATACCAGGCCAGGCATTACCAACACTGCATGGTATCTCGTCCAGCACTGCGAAGGAGACGACTTGAACCACCCGACTACTGCATCAACGGAGCCGAGGAAGTATGCAGCTGAATACCTTGGTAAAACAGCCCTGTCTATAAGGGCTAGTGTAATGGTAAGACATATTGCGATATTGTCCGCATCCAATTTTGTGCCAAGTTGCCAACTTACACGACCAGTGTTAACAACTATAGTCCATTCCCGATTGGAAGCGACTTATGAAAATCAACCTTTGAAAAAACACTCTAGCCAAACATATCAAGCTGTTTTTTAATAACCTTAATATCTTCTATAATTTGTAATATTTATTTATTTTTAAATATGATGTAAGAACAGTGAGGGTAGCAACGTGTTCGCAACGGCCGCTAAGAAATAGTTCACAGTTAAAATATTATTTTAACCTAATTTTTTAATTTTCTATTTCTAAATTAAACGGTGCGTATTGAAATATTTAAATAGTTAGGTAGCCCTGATGGCAACATCTCTTTTTTACAGTTTAAAATAACACCAGAAAATATTGTGAGAAGGCCGTAATGGTATGGTGTTGTTTTATCGAGGGAGAGCAACTTTGATACAACTGTCTGCTGAGCGAGCTTTGTCGCTCTCTCTCTCTTTGTCTTTGTCTCTTTCACACTCAAGAAGTTTCTTTTCACTAGTACGCTGTTAATTGTACATGTTTTCAATTGTAGCATACTTCATACTTATAACAGCAAAATAATGATTTTTGAATTTGTAATTTACAACTGAAAAGAGATTTTAATGTTTGAATACTTATTTTAATATTTTGGTAAATTATACTTACTCCGAAAAATGCTTCAAATTATCACACCACGTTTGTAGACGTTATGTTTTTTAAACCTACCCAAGGAAGTTACAATGTTGTGATAAATCTGTGTTTCTGTGGCAGTAATAAATATACTGTTACGATGTGTTTCGTTAACCGCTGCGTGTGAAATAGTACGAGTGTGGCTGTGTGATGATCGTTACACTGGATCTGTGTGCGTGCGTGATTTCAAATATTTGATGTGAACTATTTATATGTTGTAAATGTGAGCTGTTTTTATGACTAAGTTATTTATTTACATCCACGTATATTTATTTATCACAACATTGTACCTTTGCCCTGGTGGGTGTTTGAAACACAGTCGTGTAACGTGATTTACCACCAATCAACAAAATAACCAAGCCCAGCCCCAATAAATTTCAATAAACCTAATACACAGTTAAGTAGTAATACATATAAACATGAGTGGAATAGAATTTACTGTAGGCATATTTGTGTGCATGTTCACCGGTATATTTTAAGTTTCTATAACAAAAAATGAGCGACATGAGTTGCGTGCTTGATTTTAACGTTGTGTTTTCATTGGACTGGCTAGTCCTTCGTTATTCGAACTGAGGCCGTCCTTTTAAAGAAATAACCCAATAGATATAAATAACAAAAAGTTAAATACTACAGATCTATACTCTGCAGTTGGAACAGTGTTTAACACAGTCGCAGCAAAATATTAACGTGCATTATGTGTAATGTGCTGTGTCGTGGAAAACAAATGTGTTCATGTAACGTAACTGTAAGAACTATCGTTAATTCAGACATTTTTAAAATGTCATAAAACTGACCTAAATAATGTTATAGGCTTAATCTGTGAATATTTATACGAAAAGGTTTTTGAAATAGACCTAAGACAGAATTATTTGAAAAGTTGTAAACAGTGAACATCACATTTGACAAGTGTAGAAGGAGACTTCACATTTCAATGTTTATTTTTATGTGTAGCGAAAGTAAACGAACACATGTACACTCACAATGGCATGTAAACATTTATTTTGACAGATGCTACGTGGCAATGTTTGTTTACATTTGGCGGCAGGATACGAAACGGACCTGCAAGTAGATATTTAGCAGGGCTCCAAGAAAGTTGCTTCCAATGTGGAATGGACTATAGCAGGGTTCGTACGGTCCTTAGAAGCCCGTAATTGCTGTATTTGTTTTTGGCCCTCTTCAAAGTCCTTATTTCCCTGCATGGTCTTTAATAGTTATTTTATACAAAACCATTTAAAGTTCTTAATTTTTCCTTAATTGCTATAACGGTTGCTCTTGACAGTACTAAAAATTGTAAATATTACCATCATTTCTCGTAAAGAAACTTAATATTTAATGTATCTGCTAGTAAAACGTCTTTCTTTGGAGAAATCGATTGTGGTAGTTGCAGCTGAATCAATTTTTGACTAGAGAGATTTGAGAGCATCGAATGAGACATGAAGCGAGTTTCAAGACGTTAAAATTGAGTGTTTTTGTTGTGAGATGCTACCCGTTTGCTAAATAATTGTTTTATAAAGGAATTGTGGTTTCTGATAAGCACCAAAATTCACAACCAAGGCTTTTAAATGTGACTGAAAACATGTAATTTGCGAGATACGTGTTTTAGTATATGATACACAGAATATATTTCCTATATATAATCAGAAACGGCCGGCAATAACCTTGCATTTACAAACCACGGTGAATGACATACAATCCTGCGTAAATAGGAATTTTTCTTTATCTGCTGCATAAATTTGAAATATACGAGGATGAAAATTAAGCGTCTTCGTATCGGGATTGTATGTTGGCAAACAGGATTGAACTCATAGATGAAAACTACGGATTTTTAATCAAGATACGACTGAGAGCTTTCGCAAATGGTTTGCACCTCTGCAATTATTTTTTTTTTTTTTTTTTTTTTAACAGGTAGCATATTGTGCTATTGACTATTGCATCATGCATCAGACTTCTGTAATCGGGGCCACAGCGATGTTAGACATGCCAATATCTTGTTAAAATATTGGGCGTAGTTTTGAGGATGTCACAGCTCATACCAAAATACTTTTGTACTTGTGCACGAAAATACCAAGATTATGGCATTGCCAGATATACCATGTAAAGCATGTACGCCACGATAAAATTTTCCATCCAAGCACGGGTCTGAGCTTTCTTGAGACCAGCTACTCGAGCCTGCAAGTAAGCAGGTATGAAGGGTTCTATGGAAAAACCTGTCACAACGATATGTGCTGCCACACAAGTGGCAAGTATATTTTTAATGATTTTGTTTCATCTATGCTCAGAAACTAATAATTTTGCTGTGATAATTGAATGTATTATGTTAAAAAACAAATGTCTAGCATAATCCTCATTCAATGGTATTACAGCACCAGCAAATATTTCTGCGGTTCTTTTATTTACTATTCTATGTATTCATTTACTTTGTATTCTTGTTTAATAGTTTTAGTGCTGTTTTCTATAGAAAATAAATTAAATTACAGCTATTTTCTGTTTTTCTAAAATAAAAAAAACAGCTATTGTCTATTGACAATTCCATTAGACATTGTAAGACTTTCTATCGAAAAACCTTCTATCGAAAATTGCACCCAGCCATTTATGAAAACGGCCAAAAAATGGCCAGCTGATGGCCAAATCTTCCATTGAACCATCCACAGAACCGTCCATGCAAGTTTACATGGAATCTTCGAAGGAAGCTTTCATAGTGGCACATAGGCTTAAGTCATTATCTTGCACAGTTCTCAATTTGTGTACATGGCTTTTTTGTGTATCCTTAGCATCGTTTTGAATGTTGCAACTTTTCGTGGTTTGTTGAAGTCTCAATAATATTCGTTTCTTAATGTGACTATTATTTTGCATGCAATTTTCCATCAAAAGATGCTTTTAAAAACACAGTGAAATTAGTGTGACATAGAATAGATACAGAAAAACAATTCTCTCTTCTTGTTGCGTTGAATCTGGCATGATGTGTCAGATTTCTTGCAGAAAGCCCCAGTCTTTTTATGTACCAGGATTTTGGAATGGTTCTAAATACCATAGAGCAGGGAGAACTAGTAGTTAGCAGCAAGTAGATGCAGCGTTATAGTATTTGTTCATGAAAATTATAACTGTAGTTTTGTCTGTAATAGGAAGCACAAGGCAAGATGTCAACCATGCAGTAAAGTGTTCAATATAGGCAGTATGGGAGAATCAGCACAATTATTAGAAAAAATTTAAAGAAGCCCTTAAAAAGTCCTTATTTTTTTCTGCCCCGAGGGAGTACAAACCATGACTAGTAGAAAGCCAACCCAGAGTGAATAGTTTGTTATAACCAGAGTGTGCCTTACTTAGCGCAAAGCCAAGTAACATTGACCAAGTCTTCAGGGACACTAGTCAACATATAGTGTATTGCATGTTGCCTTGATGGAAGTATATTTTGGGTCGCTTCACCTAAAATTTCCCGCAGCTATATTTTTTAAGCTGTTTGTTTATGTAAACGTCTAGTAACTAGATGTGAAATATGTTACGTCTGCTGCTGTTTATTGCTGCTCTGCTGCGCAACATATAGTGTATTCCCAACATGTCTCTGTCTGGCTTGCTACTTCCCCTTACATGACTGAAGAGAATGGAAGTGGTTATCTAGCAAACAGCATGGCAATGTTGCTCTCTCTTCTTCTCACCCTTCTTTCTGTCTCAGCTGTGCACCTTCCTTCCTCCCTCTCAGGCCTTCAAGACGGGAAGTTGGTGACTAGCAAAAGAATAAACAACTTTTTTGGCTGTGCGCGCTAGCCTTCACATGCGGTCTAGAGCAAATGTGTGCCTGGCGAACGTAGAAATTTTATCGATATTATGTGTCACTCAAAGTACCGTATTTTGGTGTATATAGGTCGCGTGCGTGTATAAGGTTCACCTGAAGTTTTTGATGAAAAATTAGGGATAATTAATATTTCATGTATAGGCTGCACTGAATTTTTGTATTCCTGTAACTGTAGTTAAGTCACAATTCCGTATAAACACAGCAATTTTTGTCATTGATTTTATATACCAATAAGCTGAGATTCGGCGCTTACTGAACTTCAGTGTCTGGAATGATTGTACCCAGCTATATTATACAAAATTTTTCTGTGAATTCTTAAATAACTGATTATCCAGTGATATTTTTGAAAGGCGTACTGTTTAATTTGTAAGTAAAATTAACCATGGTTATGATTTCATACTTTTTTTTTTCTCTCAGCACCAAATTTTTCTTTCTTATAGGCTGCACCCCTAGTTTTTAATAACATTTTTGAAATAAAATGTACGTCTTATATGCAATAAAGTATGGTCTATCTCAATATTACAGAGACTTGCACATGTCTAGATTTTTTACAGTGCCTAAATAAATTCATGTATTTAACAAGGTAGAAGAATGTTTTTTAGTGTTGAAGTAAATTTGTGTATATAATATGGGAGAAGAGTTCATTTCCTGCGGAGAAAATTAATTTAGTGAAATATTGTGCATTTATCTGTATTTCGTATTTTTACTTGTATCTCTGTGTTTTATCGCCATTTACCACAAAATAATGCCTCTAGCGATGCAACATTTCCAACACCACTCGCAAGTTTTTCACTTGAATATTTTTTCATGAAAATTAGGAGTTCATATATGTATAGTATAATATGTAACATTAAGTATGCCCATAAAATTTTACAATGAAAGGAAACCCAAAATTAAAGAAATCCTATTCACTGCACTTTATGAAGCACAATATTCAAGACATTTTTATTAGGGATGAGCCAATGCCATAATTTGCCGGTACCAACTATAGTGATTTTCAACTGCCAATGCAGTAAATTACAGCAATGCGGATACCAATTTTGTTTAGCACAATCGTAATCCCCCAATTTCCAATATTTGGAAATACTGTACTTTTGTTACTTAAATTGAAGCCTAATTTTTTGTGAACAATTTGAGCTCTTTGTATTATGTGTATACAGTATAGAAATAATATACAACTCTAATATCAATAATAAATAATAATGGTGACTTAACAGTCAAGCAATAACTGTTGCCAGATAATACAGCATTCATTACAAACAGAGTTCATTAAAGAAAACCTTCAAAACTTCAGGCAATCTGATGCTGACATGGATTTTATATCTTATAAATACTATACATAACCTCAACATGCATGTTTGTTTAAACCAACTGCCTAAAAATTTCATTAAAAAGGACCTATTGAAATCAATTTAATATTAAATATTCACTAGAAATTGAGCAAGTTTTTTATTTATAATAATATTTTCACCTAGTATTCTTTCGTCTGCCGAGCCATAATCATTTCCTTAGTAAAAAAGTCAACTGATTTAATTGCGACAATTTTTGCCATTTATCTTGCTGAGTCTTATTCAGACCTTTAACATTATAACCAAAACCGTAGCCGACAGTTTCCAGTAAGAACTACGCCCGTCAAAAAACTGCTACGGCTTTCCATTTAAAATAACACCACCACAGGTAGTTGAATACAGTGTCAGAGTGTTTGATTCGTTTTCATTGTCACCAACCTACAAGTGTAGTAATCACATAAGAAGAATAAGAATACAGGTTGCTTTCTCATTGTCGCCAACATGCGAATGCAGTAAAAGTGTAAGAAGAAAATAGAACGAAAACTCTGCGGTATGTAATTAATATTATCGATAGTACCGATTGTTGGTTTTCTTAGGTGTTTTGCATTCATGTAGTGTTTGAAAACTAATGATGCACACAATCTTTAGCGAATGTACTAACAGGAAATAACATAATATGTAAACAAGGTACAAATGATCAAAAAACAATTGTTTCGAATATGTTTTATGTTACGGACAGAATATCTGTTTGATGGATTTGGTAAATTAATGCTTTATGAGATGTAGCATGCAGGTTTATTTAACATTGCATTAAATAAATTAGTGGTACTAATCCATGAATAATAATCTGCAAATAATATTCAGATGCTGCTGATGCGGATTGTCATAGTATCGGCCATAAGAATCTTGTCAACATTATCAAATGTTCTCGTACCAGAAAAAATTATATATATATATATCTATATACACACGCATCCCCCCCCTTCCCCTTTTTGGTTTCCTTGAGAACTTTATAAAACGGTTTTACTGTATTATGAATGTTGGCGTGTGACGTCTTGGGGCTGTCATCACACATGAAAAGGGACGTTTTGGTGGGTGTTAGGTCATGCGCACCGTTGGTTGGGGATTCTGGATGATTTCAGTCTCACATGGCATTGGCGCATTTTCATTGTAGAGTACTGGCCTGGTAACTTTTCGGAAGGGCACAAAATCAGGCTTCATGAGAGTGATTTTGCATTTCAGAGGATTGGCTCTAAGTGGTATACTTGAGCGACACGTAATCTGGGTTAACTCCTGCTGGCATGAGTGTGAGCTAGGTTAATTGGTAGCCAGGAGCTCGAATGTGGTTTCTGTTGTAGGGGTTGCTTCCTCCGACTCTGATCCCCTGACATAAGGGTTGACGAGTCCCAAGGACTGGTTCTTTCCGCTTTAGTATGCTGCTAGCAAAGGGTGCGTTTTCTCCCTCAGACTAATGATTTCCTTGAATAGGTTGTTAGGAATCTGTGTTGTGACTGGTATCTAGCGAGGGTGCAATACCTGGACTTGATCCTTGGGTGAGTGCTGTGCAATTGTAGTCAGGAGAAGGGGAGTATGCTCGTGCAAATGCCCAGAAGCAGTAAGCACCTATCTGACCTCCTATTGGGTACCTCTCCGACAGGAGTAGGGCATCTGAACAGAATCACACACGTCCGTAAACTGATGGCAGGTCACTTGTTGTCTTACCTGGTGTACAGCCACGTGTAGCATCTACCGACTCAAAGCCGCCCCCCTATCTCAGCACTCAGCATCGAAACGAAGTGATCACCGAGAGTCGGACCTCGCCAGTGACAGTGCATGCACATGGGTGAGTTTCTCAGAGGGGAAAGTCTCCCCAAACTCAGAGGACACTATCTCCAGCGTCATTACACCTTGGAGAGAGTGTGCCTGAGCAGGTAAACTGAATACCTAGTGTCGGGGCTCTGGAGCACAAACAAGGTGGCCATCCAATGTGCGTGTGGGTACTCAATTGGTGTTTGGCTCGTATGAGTAATTTTCCGGTCACCTGCTATCCCTTGGTGGCTTGAGGTCCACTGAGTGAGGTATTACGGCTATGGGAAGGATACCCTTGAGTTGGTAAAACTTCTGTTTATTCCTTGCCCCAGGAAGTAAATAAAGTGGTGTTACACTACCTCCTAACGTTCCTAACGTTGCCAAGAGCTTAGGGAAGCTTAACATATGCTGAGCCAGCTGAAGGTGACGTGGGCCTAAGCTAACAATGGCAGTGTAGACGAGCGTTATGAAAATAACCTAAGCTGGCCAACATGTTTGCACTTGTGTGTGTGTTGCATGTAAGAGGATGTTATCAGTTACGATAGTGCATTTGCGCTTGATTGTAACCGGAAGTTGTTTATCGCCTGGAAGTGGCGGCTTGGTGGGACCGGGAAGTACATCCGGTGATAATGTCCCAGCACATAACAGCAGCGTTTAGAGAAACGGAGCCCTGCTGCGGAGTTTCACTATTTGCATGTTAAATGCAGAGCGGGTAGGTTAAAGTAGGAGGTGCGAGCTGATCCTGGACTTTTTTGTTTTAGGTTTTTTTGTGTTCTTACTTTGTCTTGAGCAAATCCTACTGGTAGAAAGATCTGGCGGCATGCTGTGGTACTCGGTGCCTTGGATGCATAGCCTCTGTGACTCGGCCTGTGAATAGTATAATCTTCAGGTTGGAACGTTCATTCTTGAGCCGTGCAAACAGTATGATCTTATGTCCCATGATGTGTGGTAACAGTGTGAAATAGGACGTTATTTTACAGTTTTTGCTAAATCTACCTATTTTTTCACCAAACGCTAAATTTTGCACGAAAAGGCGTTAACGTAAATATTTACATTCGTCAGGTACGGTAAATAATTGTTTATAATCAATTCTATGTCAACAGTCGATGGTGTGTTAACTACCGATTGCACTGCCAACACTGCATGTGTGTTTCGCCGCTCTTTGTGGTATTTTGTAGTGATTATATTTGTGTTGAGATTCCAAGAAATAGCTACTATTTTTGATTGTGAACGCTAAATGAAGCATGAAGGTTTCTACATTTTTGACATCAATAATAAAATAGTAATGTGCAAGTTGTATAACATGCGTGCGGACTGAGTTGCGAAAAAGTACTTTGCTGTTCTGGTTTTTGAGGTTAGGTGGATTAGGTGGAGAGAAGTGAAATGTAATTTTAATTGGAACATGTTTACCGCTTAGCTACTCGTTCCGTCTTTTTCCTTAACCGTCAGCAATAAAGCGACACAAATATAATTTTCCTAATGAATTTGAGTTTGTTGGTTTCATGAAACGTGCACAGTGTCAGGGTGGCTACAGACAGGGAAAACCTGGAAAACAGTGTCAGGGAATTTCAAACAGCTAGGGAAAACAGGGAAATGTCTGGGGAATTTCTGAGAATCAAGGAATTTTCGTATACATTAAAACGTGTATATTACAGTATGTACTTTTAATTATCCTGTGCAAAAGTGTTTTTGATGTTCCTACAATTGGTGGCATTATAAAAGCGACATTTGCTGAATGCCGACTGATGAGTTGGAGCATCAGTATTTGTGGCGTACTTAAACCTGAAACTAGTCTGTGAAAGGCCCCTTATGGGGTGCCACAGAAGTGATATTTCATAAAACATGAAAATGTTTGCAGGCTTAGTTGGAGTAATCTGGTAGAACTCTGGTTGGCTCGGCCAAGAATGGCTTTACACCAAGCTGGGGATCCTTATTGTCTGCTCTTCCTTAGCATGGCTAACTTTAGTATAGACCATTCACAGTAAAGTGAGCACTTTTGAAAGCCCTCTCGTTTGTAATAATAGTCATTAAATACATTATATTTTAGCCTTAGACGTAAACATCCAAGTGCGGTGGAATATATACACTGTGTTTATTGCTTGCATGGCAATATTTTTGTAAAAAGGTGATTTAAGGTGAAGAAATCACTAAAATAAAAAAGTTACTATAGGCATCAGTAGTTCACTTTACCGTGAACAGCTTATATCTTCCGTTATGCCATAAACCCATAGGAATGGTGCAAAGTGGTGAGCTAGGAAGGCAGTTAGGCTTCTACCAGCACCACCTTCGCCCAAGGACTGGGCATGAGTTCCAACCGACACCAGCAGCAACAGCAGCCTAGTCAGGAGCTACCTCAGGCTGCGCCCACTCTGGGTAAACCAGTGTTCTGGAAGACAGTTAAGCCCACATCAGACTTTGTGCTGTGCCGTCAAGGTATGCACCTCAGCTTATATACTGGCCGGGTCCCTGTTAGCAGCCGATAAAGTCAGCCCAGTCATATTGTCCGTGTGTCTGACACACACTTAAACCTTGTCTGACCTTTATATCGTCAAGTCGCCCGATGTCACATGTAGACGTATTACATGACTTAAAATTCCTGGGGCTACAGTGGCTGAGCGATTAGCACACTCGCCTCCCACCAAGGTGAACCAGGCTCAATACCCGGCTGGGTCACCGGATTTTTGCAAGTGGGAATCGTGCCGGATAATGCCATCGGTCGGCGGGTTTTCTCGGGGATTTCCTGTTTTCCCTGTCCATTCTGGCGGCGCCCCATATTCACTTCTATCCCCTTTCATCTGCTCTCAAGACCTCGCTGTTAATAGCCACCAAAATTTCTTCACCTCACCTCTTAAAATTCCTCTCATTAAATGGATAGCTGTGAGAGTGTAATTTCAGAAACATTTATATTAATTTGTGTACAAGGCTTCAATTAGATAAAGCTTAGGAAAAATGTGATTTTATTTCATTGTTATTGGTCAGGGGGGAAAAATGTGAGACAGGGAAAACCTGGAAAAGTCGGGGAATTTAGTTATATGTTTTGTGTAGCTATCCTGAGTGTTGATTTTATTGAATAATTCTGCAAATAAATTATTTAATGTTGGTGATGAACAGACGTTATTTTAGTCATGTAAATTTGCAATAGAAAATCACGTAGTCAAGAGTTGCAAATTTTACAAACAGCAAGTTTGCGTGTTTTGTAAATAGTGCATTTGTAAACAGTTACTATAATTATTGAAATTCACGTGGCCTGAAAAAGCAGCACTTTCAACACTTTAGTAGTGTGTGAATAATATTTGTTTATATTGTATATTTAAGTGTTAGGTTATCTTCAGCCAAACTGATTGTGTGTGTATTGCTGCATCTGTACGAATACGAACAGCGATGTATATATCACCTTTTGTTTTCTCTTTGAAGTTAAAATTTTTGAATGTACAATAATTTAAATGTTATTTCCATATGAGGAATATTTTCCACTGCTCCATCAAAGCAATATACAACTCAAAATGACAACACTCACTTAACAATCTCAAAACAATGCTCTCTCACGAAAGACGTTAAGTTAAAGCCCCCAACCCCCCTTCCCCTCCAACTTTTCTTTTACCCCTTGAAATAAAATAAACAGATCCCAACAAATTACAGAACTGAAACAGGTTTCAATGCCAACCTAACTATAATATCCTAAATGAATTACTGGATGTAAGTTAGCTTACATCAGACGTTCAGTGCCTGCCATGACAGAGAACACGAGAGAAGAAGAAAGTGCAAGAGTGAATTGAACTCTTAACATTTGTTTACAAACGTATTTTCCATCAGTGACAAACAGCTGTGGTGGAAGGATACATTGTGGCAATGCTACTTTTCTAGAACTGTAAATTACTACAGTTAAATGCGAAATATAATTTTTTGTTAAGGCATTCTGAAGCGTGCCACTTATTGAACTATTACTTATCGACTGCAACGCATTCTAACGTGCATTGTGACCCCAAGAAAACAACTCCAAGATGTCTACAAGATGTGATCCCGTGGAGGGACAGTGATGCTACTTGGTCTCAGGATTGTTCCTGACCTGCCTTCTCTCTCTACTACGTAGTATTAAAATCCGAGGAAGTGTCAAACCCAGCACGTCTCACAAGTGTACACAGGATCATTTCAATATGAGAGGACGATTTCTGCTCGTGAAACCAATAGTATTCCAAGCGGCCACGTATTGTGTCAGCCTCCCGGAAGCTCCCGGCAGACGGAGTGTCGCCACACGTGCCTAAGATGGCAGAGCGCTGCCGAGCGCTGGAGGCCATATGCCGAGCACACAAGGGTAGTTCTCCCACCCTACTCACTCTAGGCAGACATTACAGAGTCAAGCCTCCCACCCCGGCCCGGCACGCAGCTATCATTGAGCCACCTATAAGGCCATGCACGGCCGAGGTCGGGATTTAATGTCTCTAGTAGCTCGCCTCAACACTGTGTGCTGGGGTTCTCTTCTGACGTACCCCCTCATGGTCCTCTCCAAGAACTTCTAGTTCTTCGACAACCACCAGTGGCTTCAACACCTTCTGGATTCACCAGCGACCAGAAGCTTTCGTCTACCAGAAGACATACACTTCAGTTGTGATTCTCGTGGGTCGACAACCACCACTTCTTGCTGGTGGTAGCCCTCGTAAGTTAGGGTCTCTTCGAGACAACCCGATAGGTTTAGTTGCGTAGTATTTAGTTTTGATATCTTTTGTATCTTGAGTATCTTTAGGAGCGAGTCACCGCCACCCGTTATTTGCATAGCAGTACTTCCTTATACACACTGCTTGCTTATAGTACGAGTCACCCAGTATTTATTATCATAATAAATACTAGTTGTGTTACCGTATTGGAGGGTACTTTTGTCCTAAAGGTAAACCCTTCTCACAGAATTCTGACTTCGGGAGGGGTAAGCATGGTGCCGTGGTCTTTACTATTGTGAACTCAGAGTAGGATGGCAGATCCCCTCAGGAGCCTGTCCATCTCCGCACACACAATTTCATATTTCAACGGCCACCCATTCTGTATGCTCCGGTGTACAGATTGATAGATCCTCAACCACAAAGTACACATCTCACAGAGGCAGGACAGCCACCTCAGGTTGTATTGCTGCCGGAGCGCCTAGAGGTGCTGGCAGGGGTATTTGCCTGGGTC
This sequence comes from Dryococelus australis, assembly GCA_029891345.1. Lineage (NCBI taxonomy): Eukaryota > Metazoa > Arthropoda > Insecta > Phasmatodea > Phasmatidae > Dryococelus > Dryococelus australis. The sequence goes on from CM056996.1 coordinate 30,669,676, forward strand.
TGGAGGCTCTACTGTTGTGGACTACACCCAGCAGTGATAGGAAGGCGGTCTTACGACCCACATCTTGAGGTTTGAGTACCAGTTATCCGCACTGATTGGCTTACACTCTAGCGAGGGTAATTGTCAACTGCTTGCCACTACAGACGGGATATTGAGTGTTTTTCTGCCTCTATGGCATTCAGTGCTATATACGGAGCTCAGAGAGAGGTGAAGAACGCATGGTTTACTATTGCCAGTCAGGTGTGTGCTGCCAACCTTTTTGCTCAGAGTCTTGAAAATCCACGGGGCTGAGCTCGAGCTGCCACTCATGCAGGGAGACCATCTTCTCCCGTAGGGACTTTTGTTTACTTCCCGAACTCCACTAGGGCGAACATCGGGTACCATCCAGTGATTCAGGCTCTGGTTACCGAGAGTGACACCCGCATCGGGATTGCCAACCCTAATTTCGGCAACTGGAAATGCACACAGTGGAATCGTCAGTACCTGCCTGACCACTACAGCAGCTCCACGACCATCTAGACAAGGAAGGTAACAGAGTTCAATCAACTGGCCCTCTTGTGGCACCTCTGCTCTACAGGAACCGACTGCTCAGAACCCTGGTAAGTCAGCATTGCCCAAGCGGGCTAGTGTACTTGTTTGCCATATTGCCAGACTTTGTGCGTAGCAGACAGCCAATGCGGCCGGTGTTAGTTTCCAGTAAGAGGTCCAGTTAAGTAACCTAGGGACAGTGTGGTGCGGGACTGACCTAGCGCCAACCAAAAGATACCTGTACTAAGGCAGTTAAGCAACACGTGTCAGTTCTTAGAATATTAATAATAATAATTATATATATAGACACACACACACACGTGCATAATTTTTAAACTAAATGAAAATATATTAACCACATACATAATACATTGTAACAAAACTGCATGCATTATCATTATCATTCGAAAATGCCATTCGTATTTAATTGAGTTCACACGTGACACTTACTGGCTACCAGACTGCCTAGAGAATTTTCCCTGTTCGTGGGGATTATTACAGATGTGATAGAATTGTGCGTTTCACAAGCATCAGACCGTCAGTAAGCAAGCCTAGCCCAGCCTCCCATCGAGTATATCCCAACGATCAATTGCCAGTGGTCGAGTCATCGTTGCAACCCCGAGTGAGTTCATGGGCCACCCTTAGCTCCGTACAAGGTGCGTGCACATAGCAGATCCTCCCCTGCCCCCTCACCGGGGTCGGGGATATATTGCCAGGCATGAGCCAAAATCGCCAGTTGAAGTCTGGCTCTTGTGAGAGCCACTCAGTCTTGGCAGCTCGCTCTTCAGCATCACCATTGCCTATGGCCAGACCTTCCAAAAACCTCTTACCCTGGCTGCGATGCCTTCCAGAAGTCATCTTCGCCCTTAGTTGCTTGCCCCTGGCAACTACTATCCTGCACTCCCTTCGGAAGTGGGCCCTGTAAGTCCCTTCAGGACATGTAATGCCGCATAGACAGGAAAAGTTGTAATTATATACGTAGTCGAAACTGCCTCCCATTGGCCTAGAACCAGGTCATCTTTACCTGGAAAGCATAGTTTACTACTTCCGGTCAGTTTAAGTTAGTCAGGAAATAGTACGGGCCAGCGTGTTTTATTCCTCTTGGAATAAAAACGTTCTTATCCTGTATTATCTTTTCATTTTACTTGAGTACTCCCAGAATCCATATTAGACACCACGTCCCATAAATGTGTAGAAGGAAACTGAGATTTTAGCAATTCCATTTTACAGCCTAGTGTAGGACTGCGAGCTTCCCCTCAAGAAATAGTGCATTTAGACCACACACACGACTTGACAGACACTCGTTCGGTGCGCCATGTGAACCAAGCGGTAGTCACAACCACTAGTCATACCCCTACTAGAGAGGAGAAGTCGCCATACCAGCTTGAACCCGTCCACTGCACCGTTTGTGTTGCTGGAAGGAGTATTTGGTTGGATCTGGGCCGAACCTGTCCATTCTACAGGATCACCACCTGCAAATCTATTGGCAAGCCTCTGAGGAAACCTGCTGTGCAACCCCCACACTGTTTGTGTTGCCGGTTGGGGAATAATGTTATACTCTATGTTAGACCAGTGTGCCTAAACGGCAGAACACTCTTAGACAGGGAACTGCACTTCATCTGCTCCTATATCATAAGTCAAGTTTTAAAATATGATGCCCTTTACCAAGCGTGGTGAGAAGGACCTAAATGGGAGGAAGGCTACCTCTACCTTCCAAACTAATTGGAGCTGCACCCAGTCCAGTAAGGCACTTTGCCAGGAAACACCCCGAGAACGAGCTCAAGCAGCCTGCAAGTTGGTGGGGTTTCACCCCCCTGTTTCCTTCACTTAACTTTTTCAGCCTCCCTGGAAGGTGTCATGGACACCACACCCCATGGTAGTCTCCTTCAGACGTAGAGAGAAGGTGCTATTGGATTGGCCTGCCCGTGGTTTTCCATATGTAGCTACCGCAGTCTGCAAGAGCCGCTGCCAGCAGCAGCATTTCCGCCACAACAGCCCATGGCCCATGGGGACAGCAGAGTTCCACCAGCAGCTGGACCACCGCCAGCAAACCCACAGTTCCAGCCAGCCGGCCAAGCGCCGGAGTAAGTAAGCCACCAGCCCCAAACCTAGTAGCCCGGCCAATAGCCAAACCAGCAGAAGACTTTGTGCCTAGCAGACTGCCAACACAACCCACACTATACAAGGTTGTGGGCCAGTACGCAAGTAAAACAGAAAAAAGTAGCCCCCAGTAAGTGCTCCTGACCTGCACTAACAAAGTCACTATTTCGATACATAGATATTCATTGCCCGGACCCAGATAGCATCACACGTCAGAATATTTGTATTCTCCTAGTTAGAGGTGATGTCATGGTTTTATTGTTATTATATTTGTCTGATTGAAAGCCCATGAATCCATAAAATCAGGGTGGGTGAACGTAGACCTGAAACCAAACCCTCATGATTGCAAGTTGAGTGTGTGCTCTGTCTCAGTATGGTGTTGGTGTGTGTGTGCGCTGAGTGTGATGCCAGAGGGATGATGTGTTATCAGCTGGTGTTGTCACTGGTGTTGCTGCTGGATGGCATGGAGAGGGGCCAGGGGTGGCACTCCCATGCACTGTTGCTGTGTACTGCTATGCTCTGGTTCTACCTGCTGGATAGTCTGTGGTTCGAGGAGGGAGCACTTACCAGCTTCTCGATGCAGTATGAGGGCTGTGGCTACATGACAACTATGTTCAGCTGCGGCTACCCATTCCTTACCACACTGCCGCTTCGTCATCACCTGCTGCACAGGTATGTCCCATGAGAAAAATGACAACTCCAAGTTTTCAGGTGCCATAGGATGCAGTGAAACTCATTGTTCATGTATCAAGAGAAAAAAATTACTTATATCTTAAGAAAAAAAATGTGGCCGCTGTAACTGAGAAGTTTGCTTGTTTTCCATTAAGGCAAACTGAGTTCAATCCCGCCTGGTCATTCCTGGATCTTAACATGTTGGAACTGTGTCGGACGATGCCGCTAGTCGGCGGTGTCTGGGATCTCCCATTTCCCTTGCCCTTGTATTCTGGGCTTACTCCACTCTCGCCTCATTTCACTCTCATTGGTTCTCAAGTTCTCATTTTAAGGGAGAGTGTTACAGATATTTGTAGAGTTCTGTTTAAGCTGATTTATGTTGATAATATTGCAGACAAGGTTAAATTATTTCATGAAATAGAGTCCCATTATAGCGAGATGTCATGGTTCCAGGTTTGATCCTCACTGTAAGAGTGGACGGCCGCCTGCTGCTGCCATCGTTACAGGTCTGGTTCTCTTAGTAACAGCAACCCAGTATTGGGAAAACATGACGTGCACGTTACTGAGAAACGATGAATTTTCGTGTTCCTCTGTATACACAATTACCTGAAGTTTAAATGCAGCAGTTTGGATGGCGTATTTACCCATTATGCATTCGTACTTAACAAAAATTAATATAGATGTAAACTATTCCCTTCGTGTTTTAAAAAAACCACCTGCATACAAATAAAATCTGCGACTGATTTTGTTCACATGTTTGCACCGGGGACACGGGAGCCAGAAATTGATAAGGGGACTTGTGACCTTGAAGTGTCAGCAACCCTGCGTGGTCGAACAAAGCATGGGCCTGTTAGCATTACATGCCTCGTTGAGAGAAATATGAAGGGAAAATTTTTTCCCCCTAATTATGCACCAAAAAACGGGAACGTGAAGTGTGCCAGTGCGAGAATTATACCAGTAAATACGGTAGTCACTGGTAAATTATACGTTTTCAAGTAACAAAACTTCCATGGTGCGAGACTTACTCAAAACCAGCAAAAATTCATGAAAACATTATAAAAATGGATTAATATTAAGTTCGTTATAACACAGCGGTAAAATGTAGTAGTAGTTGTGTCCCTATCTTTAATTGGTATGAGACACCGGCGAAAATCTGTTAATATGTCGCAGTATACGATTCCAGCTATCGCTTGGACTCTTATATTTAAATGAAATTTGTTTTCATTTAACAATATTGTTCGACCCACATGCGCCAAGTTGTTTGAAACCAAACGCAGTTGACAGTACAGTGACAGTGAACAACTATGGTAAAGCAGAACTGATTCATGAAAACGGTGACAAGGTAGGAAGGGTGCAGTTCTATTTATAGGACAATGCACTTGGGGAGAGCGGCACAATGTACTTACAGAAACAAGGTGTCGGGCGAGGGAGTGGAGTAACAGCATACAGAGAAGAAAAGCACGCTCCACTGGGTAACGAGTCCCAATGCAAGTCTGCTTCACACGATCTCGCCGCACATGTTTCAGCTTGTAAAATTTCAATTTTTCATGGAATATTTTGCGATTTTTCGATGGTTCCTCAAAAAGACCTCGTTATACCCATGTTCTCACAGTTACCGTGCTCGCTACAATGGGATTCTACTGTAGTTATTTTAAAAATTAGAAATAATGAAATATTACAATATTTATGAAAATTACATGGAGTTTTAGTTGTAGTAAAATCTATATAATCAACATATCTGTCTATTCTTTAATAAAAAAGATTTTGGGTTCAAATGAGATATATACTCTGCCAAGAAAAAACATTTTACATTACACTACCGTTTAATTTTGCTTTGCTTAACCGGTTTTCGGCTTATCCGTGCGGTAGTCAGGCAATGCTGTAAAGTGTGTCATTTAACAAACAGCGGTATATTGCGTAAATCGTTGTGCCACATGAGCTGATGTTTATCTCTTTAAACTGTCAACCTTTCACAGAGACGTGCATGAGACATCTATTTCTGTCCATTGACGCTGGCAGACTCTGAATCATCTCAGGCTGTGTCCGAAATGGCAGATTTTGTTGACAAAATGATCATGTGACCCAATTTTGTATACAAAAATTGTGACTTTTTGGTAATTTGGTATTTCGTATTTTCTATCTAGCAGCGGATGTTAGCAAATATATAGCTTCTGTGAAATGGCGTACCTTTGTGCATGGTGGTCTCATACACTGGCCCTGTGTGCGTGATTTCAAATTTTTGATATTAACTATTTATACATTGTAAATGTGAACTGTTTTTATGGCGAACTTATTTATTTGCATCCACGTCTGTTTATTTATCACAACATTGTACCTTTGCCCTGGTGGGTGTTTGAAACACAGTCGTGTAACGTGATTTATCACCAATCAAGAAAATAACCAATCCCAGCCTCAATAAATCTAATACACAGTAAGTAGCAATACGTATAAATATGAGCGGAATAAAAGTTACGGTAGGCTTATTTGTGTGCCTGTTCACCGCTATATTTTAAGTTTATATAACCAAAAATGAGCGACACGAGTTGCGTGATTGATTTTAATGTCGCATTTTTGTTGGACTGGCCATTCCTTCATTACTCGAACGGAGGCAGTCCTTTTAAAGATATGACCCAAGACATATCAATAACAAAAAGTTAAATACTACAGTTCATTATCCCGCAGTTGTAACCGTGTTCAACAGTCGCTGCAAAATATTACGTGCATTACGTGTAATGTGCTATGTCATGGAAAACAAATATGTTACTGTAACATAACCGTAAGAACTATCGTTAATTCAGGCATTTTTAAAACGCCATTAAGCTGCTAAATAATGTTATAGGCATAAACTGTGAATATTCGTACGAAATGGTTTTTGAAATAGATCTAAGACAGAATTCTTTGAAAAGCTGTAAACAGTAAACAACACATTTGACAGGTATAAAAGTAGAAGTCACATTTCAATGTTTACTTTTAGGTGTATCGAAAGTATACGAACACGTAAACACACACAAAGGCATGTAAACATTGATTTTGACAGATGCGATATGGCAGTCACATGGCAATGTTTGTTTACATTGGGTGGAAGTATACGAAACGGGCCTGCAAATAAATATTTAGCAGGGCTCCAAGAAAGTTACTTCCAAAATGAGGAATAGACTACCGATAGTTGTGGTGCCAAGATACAATGTGAGGTCTGTCAGTCTGTGTTTTTGCGATTTTTCCACCGAAAACCTAGTTGTTTTACCCACGGAAAGTCTTGTTTTTTCCTGTACCACGGGAAGTAAATTTTGCAATGGTACGGGCATGTTTTTCCTGGATATAAAAATCCTGAATCTTCCGCCGAATTACACATAGATCAAAGTCATCCATATTCACGACAGTATGTTCCTGCCTAGTTTTCTGTCGTTTACCTGGCGTGTGCAAGTTACTACTCTTATCTAGTTCTTTCTGTTCATTCCGTATCTTTTTAATTAACGTCTATGACACTCCAGCATAGTCTGCAAGTCTTGCTGTCCTCTGGTTTACTGTGAAAGCATAACATTTTTGTTTCTCCTCTTCATCACACTTTGGAATTATATTACTTATGATTATCCGGCCCCTCAGAATGCATGACTGTGTTTTTTTTTTCAGACAGACATAGCACTCACAGCTGCGTTGTTTACAACACTTTGGAGCTAAATGCGTTACTGCGGATAGTACATGCGTGACCACGCTTCCCACTCCCCGATGTGTTTCACTGTCTTGCCTTTCCCTTTCCTTGTACCCCGCGGTTTCAGACGTCGTGTGTGGACAGTATATCTACTTCAACCTATGTGAGAGTCGAACCCCGTCAACCCGTACATGGACGTTGCTGGCCGCCACAATCCTGGAGGGCACTCGTATATTTGGATACCAGGGTTGGGTAAGGCAGCGGACACGTCACCCTCCCCTCCCCCTGCTCTGTTATCCTTCAAGCCGTCAGCCACCTCAGGGCATGATTGAAGCACCACCGAACATTCACGAAGCCAAGAGATGACTAGAGGGTTGATACCCCCACTCCGACCTTTCGCCAGAGAGACCCCCCTCTGTCGATCTGCACGCTATCACACCTGTCCTTCAGACTATGTAAGTCCGTGCATGGCAGGGCTCGCGAGTTATTCTTGCATTTTCTTGAGCTCGCTCCATCACTTATAGAGCTGGAGCCTCCGACAACCTCCAAGTCTTCAGCAGCCACCAGCGGCTGCTACCATTGGCGTCACAGGCTCCTGCAGCAACAGCGACCAGAAGCTTCTTCTGCAGTAGCATTGAACATTAACACTCCCTGCTACTAGAGCAGTGGACACTAACTTGTCTGTCTCTTATAGACATCCCTTACTTAGTGAGCTTCAAATTAGGATTTTCATTAACAGTCAGTTAGTTATATTTCCCAAATAACCTAGGACTAGGTCACGTACACTTGAACTGCGTAGGTTACTTCTATGGAGTGGAAGCAGAGACACGAAAGTGAAGCCGAAAATGAAAGCTAAGGACAGGGCTAGTAGTGGCAAAATGGTGCATGTTTTACATTGCTTACTATGTAACTTTTGCTACTTATAATATGGGGCTGGCGTAAGCAATCGCTCTACTCATGCGCAATTGAAAGAAGTCAGACACAGCATTGTCTTCACTTCATAAACGTGGAGAAGATAGGCTGTTGCCACTCCATTATCTATTACCTCCATGGTTACTTCCAGCATCCCGTCTGTTTGGTAGGAGTTAGCACGAGTCACTGTGTTTATTATGGTACTAATAAACATAGCTTCATTCTTCTAGTCACAAGTTTTATTTATAGAGTAATCTTGAATATGCTTGCTAGGAACAATACGAATTGCGCACTGCAGACCGAGACCGGGTGTTTTTAATACGAACTAGCTACGACTGGGTACCCCCTTCTGGAGTCCACTAGTCCCATACATACACCAGTCGACGGCCACCTGTTGTAGACCTCTGGGGATAGAACAGCAGAGCCCCAACCATTAGAAACTCCTCCAACTACGGAGAGACAGTATGCCTGGATTGTATCCCTACTGGAGCACCTAGGTGTAGGTGGGGATATTTGCTCGAGTGTTACGGCCTGACCTTGGTTGGGATACACACCCAGTAGGAGCAGGAAAGCGGCCCATGTGACATCAACGCTTCTGGTCTGCCCCCCAGTGGTGGGAGGGCCTTCTGGGGCACCGAGCTCTTGCCGCCAGCAGCTATTGTAAGCACACTCTTCTAGGAATCTGTTTCATGTCTGTGGTGCATGATCCGTATCATTCAGCTGTGGTCTACGCTCTATGCCGTTCAAGGTAAGGCACGGTTCACAGAGAGAAGAACAAAGGATTGCTCACCTCGCTGCCAAGCAATGGGCTGTATTAGCTTCACCAACTGCGGAGAGACCAGCTTCTCCTATACCCGATTATATTGTTTTCCCTCTGCATATCCATACATACCAGGACTATCACCCTGTCCTGAGTGGTGTAGTGCACGGAATTGAGGTCAGGTACAGGATTTCCAACTGCAGATTCTGGAGTCCAGAGGGAGTTGCCTGGAATCTGCGTACCGTGTTGGCCGACACGGTATCATTGACCCGAAGCCAGAGGATTGCGCTGTCAACTCCTGTAAGTAGTCAGCCACCATTCTCCAGTTGGCCGAAGAATCAATAAGTAAGCCAGGTAATCCTGACACCTCCCGCCAGAAGGTAGACAATCGTAAACTACTAGCCAGCCAGGCTATCAAAAACTTCATACAGGCATGCAAAGCGACTTGCCCTGTTATGATATTGCGCTGGAAATGCCCATCGGAACAATAAATCCCTAAACGCTCGTGCTGGTCTAGCATACTCAAAACCACGACCACCGTGCCACATAATTAGTATGGACCCGAATAAATGGTAAAATAGAATGCCTGATTTTGGAGTAAAAAATAGTGAAAAGTGGTGTTAAATTTCGGTATATAGAAATTAAAACTGTGTTAAATTTCAGTATTTTAAAATGAAAGTAGTGTCAATTTTGGTGTTTAAAATGAAAGCGATGCTAAATTTCTATAACTTGTTTTAAAAATAAATTCAATAATGGATTTCTTTGCATAAAAAAAAAAACACCAAATTTCTCTGTCTGAATATTAAAAAATTTGGTGTATTAGAATGTTTTGCAAGAAAATTAATGCACATGTTCAGTGTCTGAATAGTAAATAGAAAAGTAAATATTAAATACAAGAAACAGCAGTAGTACAGTTCATTAATTTAATACGTGTGGGGTAAAATTTGACAGTTCTAGAAATGTAGCACCCTTCAGTGTCATTTGAGGACGAGAGGTTCGTTCTGCCTCCCACTCAATTGGCCACTGATGAACAAGGCGTGGAGACTGTCTGATGTGTCCGTGGGTGCCCCCGCATTTAGGGGTCTGCTGTTAGCTTCTGGTAGTAGGTCGTTCAGTACTCAAACTCACCTGGGGTGACGTGATTATAACCTGATGAGGCAAATTCATGTTTATATATACGTCAGTATGCTTCACGAATCAAGATTTTTGACAAAAGGAGGGTAAATATATGTTTATCAGTTGTTTTATGCTGTAAGCCATTAAATATGAACCGAAAAGTGCACTTCAAACATTATTTTTAAATTTTTTAGGTGTTAAATTGTGAAAACTGCGATCTTACGATGGTATTCCCTGGAACCATGGGCGCTCGTTCAATCTGGGCTCTACTGTAGTTTCATAGGGACTTTGTTCTGGCAGTGAAAATTGTACGTTAATGTGAAATACATTGTATCGGTATTTTACTGTACATGAGTTAGGAAAATTCTGTATAACAAGAAATTATAGAGATAACCAAATATAGTCTAAGATCGCTAACAATAATATGAAAGCATTCATTTTAAGTGTTACAGTATGACTTACCATATTTGTGCATGTATAAGAATCGCTATTTCATGCTTGTGTACCAGAAAGAAATACATTTTAATCTATGTGTTTCAATTTAAGGAATACTCTTTTGAGAGAGCACTTTTTCGCACAACCTGGCGAGAGCACTGCATCACGCACTCTCACGCTCCCACTCTTTGAAATTAAAACAACCACTATCTCATTACTGTCAGACATCACTCATGTGTATGTTGCCTAAAAAGTTGTGAAATTGGGCTAAACTAAAAAAGTCCATTATTATTGGGAGTAATTTATAATTCGAAAAACCCACATATTGTTACAACACTACCAGATAAATTGTTAGCTCGTAAAATACTATTGCTTTTGTTTTATATCACTGTCATGTTGCAGCAAAGTGACAAACAATATGAAACTTAGTCAGAAATACTTAATAATATTTTTATTAATGTGTGTTACGTAAGTTATTTTGGAATCTAAATCATTTGAAATTATACACTTAACACATAAAATATAATGTGGTTTTGGCCCAGAAAGTACTCTTACCTTGTTCTAACATTAAAACAATGTAAGCAAATGTGGCACTTGGTCGGTGAGCACAGGGGCACCAGCTGGTATACAACTTCAAGCTCTCTCTGTTCTCTTGGCCTTTCACGCCAAGGTGAGCCAGGTTCGATTCCTGGTGGGGTGGTTCTCAGATTTTCGCATGTGGTCTGTATGCTCGCTCTGCGATCTCCCATTTCTTCTGCTCTTGCTTTCCGACACTGCTCCATGCTTAGCTTACTTCACCCTCATTGACTCCCAAGACTTTCATGTTAAGAGCCACTCAAATCTGTCTGTTGTACCAATACAACTGTCAGAGTTGCATGGTCAACGGTGATGAGCATGTTTTTATCTTAATTTTCGAGGGACAAGGACTTCGATATGAATAATGTACATTTACAAATATAGAATGAATTTAATTGCATTGAAAATTGGTTAGGAGAAGCACTTGTTTACATAAACAGCACTCTATTGTCCTCAGCCTTTTCTGTAGCCCTGCTTAAGTTCTACTTCCAGAATATTCCTCCATCTCGTGCAAACTAGGCTTAACTAATCCCTGGAGAATTACACCAGGGGACAATGCACCACATTCGTGCCCACTCAGTGTAACAGTATTTTGTATAAGGACTATTTCTCATTAGGCGCTGCCAACATACCTATATTCTCCCTGATTTTATTCATATTATTTAAAATGAACCATTATAATTTATAGATAAAATATGAGTAACATTTAAATTTGAACAGAAAAAAAAAGTAACTTTTATGAATACAAGTGTAAAACACTTGTGATACAGGGCGTATTTAGGAAATAACTAAACGTGTCATACATGGGGAGATTTTTGAAAGATTGTATTAAAAAAGACAGAATAAACTGGACTATAACCTCAAATCATATCCATGTTTTTTATGGTAGTCTTATTGTTATTGGCAGAAAGTCAGATTAATGTTGGGACACATAAGATTAGTTTTGCACTACATGTGAGATCACTCTACCCAATAATCACTCTTGTGCTCTCTCTTGCTTTTTTCATCCTGTCTCCCTCTCACTATATGTCTGTCATTACCTTGACGCGTGCCGCTTATAGTACTGTTAATTACGATTATTTTCGATTTAATTACGATATAATTCGTTTGGTTCCCAGCAGGGTCGCCCCTGCATTTTCATACTTGGGATTCGAGCTGGACCATGCCATTCGTCAGCGGGTGTTCTCTGGGATCTTTAGTTTTCCACACCCTTTCATTCTGGCACTGCTCCATACCTCGTTTCATCGCCATGTGCTGTCAAGACTATGACTTTAAGTTCCACCGATATATGAATCTCCACCCACTACTTTTATCCTATCGCAGCTTGTATGTCAACTACTTTTCATTTGAAAACAGTTGTTTTTAATGTAATTATATCTGTGATCAGTTCATAAATAAATGCACAGAAAAGATACACTTCATCTTACAATACCCCATCTTTTAACCATAAAATAGTAATAAAAAGTGCAAAATATATATGTCTAAATATGATATTTTATATAGTTGTTCTTTGTTCATCTGTAATTTGTGTGCTATTGATTTTTAGTTTTGATTGGTATGTTAATGGTTAAACATGCGTCTTTAAAACTTAAGCTAAATATTCTTAAGTGTTGCAATTATAATCGATGGATAACACATGAAAAGAGGTATTTTTTAACTGTAAATATTTTGTAAGTATTGTGTTTGTGTTGCTGTTGTGCTCTAACTGTAATTATGTAGCACTATTCAAGTTTAAACTGCTTTTTGCATCAGTCAATTCTGTTAGGTGTTCCATTTGAACCTCACTGTTTCCGTTCACACACTGGGGCACTGCACCAGACAGCAGCAGTGTGTTCTGCTTAGAATTAAAAGAGCGTATGCCCCAGCCGCGCTTCACATGGCAGTAACCTCGTGTTCTATGTGTAAGAACCACCAGTTTTTCGGGCGTTAATTTTATGTTTAAAAAATTGGGTGCTATACACTTGTAAATATAGTATAATTCTTCTTAAAAGATGGAACTGGACATTTTAATGCTCCTTTTTAAATTTAAGCCGTAGTAAGTGTATGTGCTTCACTTGGTAATTGTATTTTATTGTTTGTTCCAGGTCAGAGCTGTCGGACTACACCCTTTTTGTGCTGTTCATCATATTTATGGTTGGATTTTCTCTGTATAGACTCAGCAATTCCCAGAAGGACAAGTTCAGGAGAAATCCTCTGGACCCATCAATTGCTCGTAAGTATTGCTATGGCATTTATTTTATTTCTGGGCATTGTTGTTCAATAGAAATAATATATTAGTTAGCTGTGGTAGGGAACGATGGTTTCGGCTTGCGACTCCTGCAGGAATGTAAGAGATGCGGTGACAATGCAAGAAATAGCAGGAGCAAGGTGGAGAAATATAAGAGTGCTGGGAGTGACAACTCAACCAAGTTTGGATTATGTCTGTTTATTGACTGGTCAGTAAACACAAATAAACCAGCCTGTACTCTGACTAGAACCTGAAGGGCAGATCCTAGAATGCCAACGGGTATGTTCCCTAACTTGGATGACATGTGGGGTGAGGTTGACCCCCAAGTCAACGGTACTTGGATTTATGACTACTGTGAAGTAGCTCTGAGGTAGCTAGAAGCACAGTAAGCTTTGGTGGTGCGTTGGCGGTCAGTGTGGTGGTGTTGTGCAAAGTAACACACTGGACAAAGTTGCGTAAAACAGTGATGGCTAAATTTAGTCTGTATGCTCTCTGGCAGTGATGTTTTATAACTGATGAGAGACATGCTATAGGCTGCTAGCTCTATATTTAGTTGGTGCACATGGCTTGCACGTGGGTTGTGGGGGTAACAGAGAGAGGTGGAGAAATGGCAGAAATGGCCAAAGCTGGCAACTAGTTCCCATCTCATAGTGGTTGGCCAGAGGGGTAGAGAGCGGCGTTTTGGTGCAGAGCAGGTTTCTGCACAACAGGATGCATCATCTGGGCCAAGCCAATGCGGGACTTCTATGCAAACTGTGCATGTGTTAACTTCTCTTATTAGGAGGGGGCGGTGGCTGTGGTAAGGCTAGTTCTGGCAACTGTCCATGCGGTGGCACATCATTGTAAACAAACATTTGTATTAAGGACAGCTCTGTGAACTGTGGTTTAAGGTTACTGTATTAACTAAAAAAACTTCTTCAAATTGTCAGAAAGCCTTGTCACAAAGCATATATTGTAAGATATCTGTTTTGGCTGTTGCGTAATGTTAAGTGAGATATCGTATTTTTGGCATGTATAAGCAGCAGCAGAAGTTTTTGATGAAACATTGGAGATAATTAATTTTTAAAGTATAGGCCACACTGAATTTTTGTATTGCTGTAAATATTGTTAAATCACAATTCCGTACAAACATAATAAATTCCTACTTAATTTCTACCCTTCAAAACATTTGTGACATAATATTTGTAGTATGTTGCAATATTTACAAATATACGTTGTGCGATTACTATTCCACAGATGTAAACGTGACTTGAGAAAGAAAAATCATGGTAACATGTTACACAAAGTGCCATCTATAGTCCGTTCCCCATTGGAAGCAACTTTCTCGGAGCCCTGCTAAATATCTACTTGCATTCCTGTTTCGTATCCTTCCGCCAAATGTAAACAAACATTGCCATGTGACTGCTATGTAGCATCTGTCAAAATCAATGTTTACATTCCATTGTGTGTGTACATATGTTCGTATACTTTCGCTACACCTAAAATTAAACATTGAAATGTGACTTCTACGTTTATACCTGTCAAATGTGTTGTTTACCGTTTGCACCTTTTCAAAGAATTCTTTCATATTCCAAAAACCATTCCGTAAGAATATTCACAGTTTAGGCCTCTAACATTATTTAGGTCAGCTGTATGACGTTTTAAAAATGCCTGAATTGAGGACAGTTCTTACAGTTCTTTTACATTAACATATTTGTTTTCCACAGCATAGCTCAACACATGTAATGCACGTTAGTATTTCGCCGCAACTGTGTTTAAAGCTGTTACAACTGCGAGGTAAAGGGTTGTACTAATTATCCTTTTGTTATTGATATGTGTTGGGTCATTTCTTTAAAAGGACGGCCTCAGTTGGAATAAATATTAAAACGAAGGAACAACCAAATGAAAAAGGCACATTGAATTCAAGCACACAACTCGTGTTGCTCATTTTTGTCATGCAAACTTTAAAAGATAGCGGTGAACATGCACAAAAAATTAGCCTAAAATAACTTTTATTTTGGCCACGTTTCTATGTATTGCTACTTACTGTTTATTAGGTTTATTGAAATTTATCGGGCTGAGCATAATATTTTTCTTCTGGTATTGTGGCAAATTACGTTACACAAACATCATCCTGTTAGGCGGGAAAACCTATTATGCGGGAATGTCTTGAGCGATATTTACTGTATCTGAAAAATATAATTTTAAATTGTGAAACACTTCATTATCTTTCCAAACTTAATTCACCACCCCAGATTTTAATCAGTAATATATGTTTGTTTATTTCCTCATGCCCAATAGCTCCTTAATGCATTACAGTGTGACAAATAGGAGATTAAACTGGAGATTTACAGACTTCACTGCTGTGAAATTGCACCCACTGTGATTCAGATCTCAGTGATGTAATTTTAAAAATGGGAAATTGTTAATAACTACCCTTAACTTCACGCCGTTGGATGGCCACGGAATACCCGTATAGCCAATAGTAACAAAGATGGAAATTAAACAAAATTGTATAAATTTGACACCACGCAACATTAACTCATGTAATTTAATCATGTATACATACTAGTGGTGTGCTGGATCCGGTTTCGTAGGAGAATCTTTGTATTAACTCTATGTTCGCGATTATGTTTTGATGAATCAAATCTTGTTGCAAAAAATTGGATTTTTTCTCTTATTCGCTGATTTAAAAGTTTGTTACATAATACATTTTTGTACGTCATATATTATGTAATGTTATAAATACGTGTTTATTGCGAAAATGAACTAAAACTTGTTGAAACTTGCAGTATTATGAAGTTACGATGAACCATGCGCACTCAATATCTTTGTATGCGACAGACATCTATAAGTTGCAAGTATTGATTTCTGGTTGGTGTGGGACGTTAGTTTCAATATACATAACCTAAACATTCATGTGCATTGTGAATGTTTAATTCTACTCTAAATGTTTAACTATTTTACGGGGATCTAAGATGGACTTTTTTAATAAGGGTTTGGTTAAAACTATTTGTAGCATGCCAGCAAATTGTCTTCGTTTTTCATTTGGAATGTGTTTGTTTTTAATTATGTGATGTTGACAAATTCCAAACGTAGCAAATTTGCTATGAGAAAAATATAATTCATTTACTGTACTTAGATACTTTTCTTTGGTTATTGATAGAGGAAGTAGAATTAGCTTTGTCAGCAAACAGATTTGATATGTTACAATTCATAACATGACCGATGCAACGTGGTTGTAACTGCAGTTACACTACGTGATTCAAAGTGTGTGTATTCACGGACGTTTAAAACCTTCTACTGAAAGTTAATTTGAATAAATTTTATCAATGTACACATATTGGAACGAAAAATTCACAAGTTAGTAAACGTCATTGAATTATAAATAAAATATCAGCAAACTGAAAACATCAAGGAAATTTTTTTATTATTTAAAAATTATTATAAGGGATTTTTCTATTAAATTTTAGGCGAGTATTTTTAAGAAGTGCTCCAAACCTAGAAGATTAATTTGTAATCCAACAACTAAGTGTATCAAATTATAAAACAATACGTCTTTTCTAGCTCCAAACTCATTTTTAGCACACACCGTCATTATTCTATGTTTATTTTTTTGTTTTAATGGAATAAGTCATCATAGAATGTTATTCACTACATCTAGAAACCCGCAAAGTTCTTTACCTTACCTAAAATAGTATTTAAGTTTCCCCACTCTGAAGTTTTCACCATTGCAGAATTCCATTCCCGCACACCACTTCTACCTACACAAAGTAATAGAACCATATTATTATATTGAATCATATTGTTTATATGTACAATTTGAATGAAAAGTTGAAGCACTTCTCGGGCTTTTAATGTGTGTGTGTTTATATATATTGTTTGCCTTCTTATGCATCATTCAGGCTGCTGTAGTAGTCTTGTTCTTGGTGCCTACAACACCACTACTCTGTAATTCTTATCAAGTGCTGATTCCTTCTTATCGAATGTGATAATCCCTTTGGCGGTGTTTTGTTTAACGGATGTGCCGGGGTGTCTGGGTTATGCCCACGTCGGGGTACTCGGTAGGGTTTCGCCTAACTAAAGGGTGCTGGGGTGGTAGAGGGGAATCCAACCCCAGGGTGAGCTTAATGATGTGTGTGTCTCCCCCAGGGAGCACAATCTTACTCACCGTGAAGGTTGCCAAGATTCTAGAAGCCAGCTGTCCAAGGTTGAATTATAATAATTAATTTGAAATGGTGATGAGTTGTGAGTGTTCAGTAGAGCGATTAGCATGAGATGAGGTATGGCGTGGTTACCTCTCGTGTGGGCGATGGGGGTGTGCTATCCAGAGTGGTATCATTCGCCTGGAGAGTAGCGGATTGTACTAACTCGCGTTGTAGAGTATGTCGGGCCTTGCAACGTAGCGTACTGAGGAGACCACCTCCCTTCTTTGTCATCTGAAAACACTACTAGAAGCTATGATATTATTTGGACAAGAATACCCTTCTCACACTAGGTTTGCCAATTATAATGATGGTCACACCGTCCGTAGTCGTCGTCCATTATTCCTCGGCGAGTGACTTGTCAACCGCTCAGAAACCTTACCACATAACCATGGCTAAAGTTGGTGTGCGTCTGCGTAGAGGTGTGGGATTCCCGGGCTTACCCAGATGTCAAGAGTATGTTCTCTCGGACTAAAGATCCCTTTCAGACTCAATGACACCAAATAGCGTTGTCCGCTCACACTTATCCGGCAGAGGAAATTTTCAATGGTATTTGAGCCGAACTATATTTTAATATGCAACAAAAGAAATCAACGTAATTTTTATGTTTAAGGGGAAGCAGAGTAAAATGATCAGTTATAAGTTGTTCACAGTAAAATGAGCAGTTTCGAAAACGCTGCTTAAGATCTACTTGTACGCGTGTTCTGTATTCTTCCGCCTTATGTAAAATTAACGTTGTTATGGGCCTCATCACTTTGTTCATGCGTCTGTCTACTGAAAGGGATTGTTAGAAAAGTAAATATTTTACAAATCTGCCTATTTTTACTTTGTGATGCATTAAAAAAAAAATAGAAAAGCTAAGGAATTAATTTAAATTATAACAAATGGTTACAGGTACCTAACACTTTTTATTCAACATTATGATATAGAACTACAGTAAAAGCCCGATATAACATGGCTGTTGGGGGACATAACTCATACCCGTGTTAAAACTTTCCGCGCTATTCCGGGAGTGACCGAGTACAGTAGCAAAAAAAAAAAAAAAAACAGTGTTCTAATGGGGCGTGACACCTATCTGTGAAACACGGGGCAGGTTTTTAAATCTGCATCGCCAGACTTGACCACCCATGGGAGGAAGACAGAAGAGAAACACGCTGCGATGAAGACGGTCACATACATTCAATCAAGAATAACTAAAAAATACCACATTTTCCAGGCAAAGGATGTACTTATTCAACCAAGGGCCATCTGCTGGGTCTGGTTGGGAGGAAGTGAGAATGAGAGAGGAAGCTTGCGTCCAAAGGTTGAATGCACACTTGCACTGTAGATGGGATCTATCAATGCCTCACGTGATGTGAAACTTGTGGCATGCAATGAAAGGCCACTTTTCTGCATTAAGCCATGTCCACAATAACTCGTTTGCTCTGGTCCCCCCCCCCCCCCCCCCAAATGGGAAGCATACAGTATAGCCGGTATATATGCATTTTAATCAAAGTGTGTACATCATAATTATAATGATTACGTAGCGCTATATTCCCTAGGAGATCAATAATAGGCCTGTAAATGACTTAGGAGCACGAATTATGAGGTGCGTCTCAAAGTTTGGAATTATTTTTTTCAAGAATGGGAGGACATACCAAACATTCGCTATATACACATTACAAGCTAAGAGTCTAGATCATAATTATAATGATTACGTAGAGCTACACACTGTAGAAGATTAATTATACGCCTTTAAATGACTTAGAAGCAGGAATTTCGAGGCACTCCTAAAATTTGTGATTTTTTTTTTTTCTTTCGAAAATGTGACGACATACCTTATAGCTGCTACACACACATTATAACCAAATTGTCTACATCATAATTATAATGATACATAGAACTATATCCCGTAGGAGGTTAATTATACGCCTGTAAATTATTTAGAAGCACGATTTTTGAGGCGTCTCAAATTTCAGAATTTTTTTTTTTTTTTTTTTTAATGGTAAGACATACTGAATGGCTGCTATGTACACATTATAATCCAACAGTCTACATCATAATTATAATGTTTACATAGAGCTGTATGCCGTAGAATATTAAATATAGGCCTGTAAGTGACTTAGAAGCACATATTTCGAGGCCCCACATCAAATTTGGGAATTTTTTTTCCAAAAATGGGAAATCTATTCTTAAAGCTGCTATATACGTATTATAATTAAAGTGTTTTCAGCATTATTGTAATGATTATGTATTACGCTATACAACAGGCACACATTTCATGTTAACTTGTAAGTGCCAGTAAATGCTTGACGGCAAGACACTTGCGAGCATGATATACGGTTTGGAATATGGCCGTGCCATCACTCTATACTGATCCAGCACCCAGATAAGATGGATAAGATTTTGTCTGTTTACAACCAAATGGCAGAACATGTGTAATAAGCTCATATAAAAAAGGACTACTGGGAATTCTTACATCAAAGCTTCACACCGCGCCAACAAAATTGAATACGGAAAACCATACAATATTGGCTGTAAAGAATCTGCTGAAAGGAGGGAAAACACGTGGCCGCTCCCTCCGCCTCGTCCTACAATGTCACCAAATCACGCACCTGCCGACTGACCACACACCTACTTGACCACACACTTTCCACTTATTTATTATTCAGGCCGGGGGACATAAATTGCCCTGATGTATTCCGGGCTTCTACTGTACTTTTGCTCTATCATTACCAAGTTACCTAGTGCACCTGATAAAATATATGACGGTGGAAGGAGTGATTTTTTTCTAAGGTTGATTTCAAAAGTGCTCACTTTATCATGAACAGCCTATACACAAATTTATAAGCCTTGTTTTAGCGTTTTATTGATGCTTTGGAAAACACTGGGGAAGACAGATTAATACAAGCTTCTAATTGAATGCTTTCAAAGTACGTTAGGCCAGCTGAAGGCGAACCTGGTTATGATTGTAACTCCAAGTAAACTTCCGTAAATCGCTATCACACTTTATAGCTGCAATTTCTGTGCGGGCCTACGATGTCGCGACAGCCTGCTACCACAGAGTCAGGAATGACTGGTAGTGGGTGCAGGATGCAGACATAGAGGTTACCTTTGGAGAGTGTTTATTGTCAAGCTGCTAGAGCTGGTGTTGGAAGTTGAGCCTTGTCGAGCTGGTGAAGCTGGGAGAGGAGGAGGTCCTTCCAGACCCATGAAGGCTCACTGACCAGTGTCTCTGGCGAGCTGACGAACTCTGGCAAGGGCGGTTTAAGGCTTCTTTATATAGTCTCAGCTTCCTCTTGGTGGGTCTCCCAGGGGTACGGGTTGCAAGCCTCTCGACACAGGGGTCGATTATCTCTGGTACCGGGCAGCGTAGCGTATTTCCTTATTGCCCTTGATTGAGGCTGACGACAGTTTTACCTACTCTGCCCGAGGCTCGGCATCTGTGACGTCACTGGGCGCAGGGGTGCTGCGATCTCGTGGACATCTTTTTAACTTCTTTATCGAAGTCTTCTGGTCTGCGGCTCATCGGGTATAACAATTTTGACCTCCCCTTGTAGCCAAAAATTGTTGAACATCAACCGACTTGTATTACCAAGCATAAAGTTCATTTTCAGTAATTTCCTGTGGTGAAGTCTAATTTATTTCAATAGACTTGCATCTGTTTAATACACTAATTTTAGGACCTGTTTGACCCTTTTGCCATCTAATATTGGATAAGCACCAAGCCCGAGCGCAGTGTCACTTGTGACAGGTGTGTGCATGGGATAATTAGAGGACGTGATTTTGAAAAATTAACTATTAAAGACTCTGAAGAAATTAATTTTAATTGTCTTATTTATTTCTGTCTCAAAAGTACAAGTTTTTTGCTGTGAAATGTAAGTAATTTCATTAAAAACGAACATTTGCCAAAAGTGCAAGACGACGCCAACCTGTAGCTGTATGGGGGGGTATGTTTTCTCTCCTGCCGCTTCGCCTTCTTTGGTTGCCCGCCGTGCACTGCCTGATCGATAATCTCACCGCTCACTCTCAGCTGATTGATTGTGCGAGATATTCAAAATTTTCTGTGCATTCAGTGTCATACTTTCTTTTTCAGCGAGTTTGGAAATTTTATGGCGGCTTGAATTTGGTGTCTGATTATAATCAATTGTATACTGTATTTTGAGATGTTATATCCGGTTTTAAACGAGTTAAAGTTGAATATTTTTCATGTATTATTTATGGTACTACTAATACTATTTCTAAAAGTTCCCATTTTTATTGTGTTTGTTAGCTAAACTATATTTACAGATAATCTACAGATCACATTGTCCTCCAAATGAAGTAAATGAGGTCATAAATTTTATTTTATTGATGTTTATGTCAGAACCTTTATCTATTGAAATTCTGGATGTATGGAAATTTTTTGACAGTCCCCTAAAGAAACCATAGATAGGGAGTCCACTTGTGTTTGTAAACCTGAACAACTAATGCATGAAGTAGTGAGCCATCAGAATTACGGTAGGCTCCCAATCTACTTTTTTTTTTTCCTACCAATTTTCGTGCATCCAGATTTTCAGTAGATGAAGGCTCTAAAGACTACTTCTAACCTTATTAATTTTCATGTCAAGTATAGTGAGAGCTGTAACTTACCTGTGGAATAAGTTTAAACACAATAAAATGGGAAATATTTAATATGAAGTTATACTGTATTAGAGATACTGTACATAATACATTAAAAAAGGTTACACCTCAAATTTATAACAAAGAGTACAAAATACTGTATATAATTGATTGTAATCTGACACAGTGCAAACATTCCCCAAACTTTCCACGCGCTCTAAATAATATGACATAGAGCCGCAGAGCGATTATCGACAGGCCAGTGTGTTCACGGCAGCAGGTAAGGAAACTATTGACTCCTCCCCTTCTAATGTGGTCGGCACACATGGGGAGGGAGCAATAATATTATGCTGGTTGCTATACAACTAGATCCCCCCCGCAATCCATTAAGGGGAGGGAACGAGTTCTGCCAAATATCTTGTAGGACAGCTGAAGATTACGCAAACCAAGTTACAAGCGGGAGACATCTACATTTACGTTGGCGATGCCGTGCTTGCTTGGCAATGTGTAGTAGCAGGAATCAATATTTCATGTAAAATAGTGTAATTTTGAAACAAAAAAGAATAAATAATGCAATTAAAATTAATTACTTTGTGATCATCAATAACTAATCATTCAAAACCACGTCCTCTGATTTCCCCATATGCTTATGCCTGTTGCGAGTTATGCTGCGTTCGGATTAAGCTAATGAAAATGAAATTCATGCTTGGTAATAAGTCGCTTGATATTCATCTAGAAGGGGAGGTTAAGTATAGGTTTCTGGGCATATATTTTAATTTGGAAAATGCTGCTTATTCAGTTAAATCAATATTTTATTTAAAAATCATGTTAATTTTATTCCCGATATGATTGAACACCCAAATAGTTTTGAAATAGTAGTTTTAGTAAGTGCAACTATTTTCAGCAATGGTTAATCTTGATAAAATTTCTACGATCTGATACTATTGCATTCTCGTGACTGTCGTGACTTTGTTAGATGTCAGTGGGCAGAGCACTTGACTACTGTGTGGTGTGTTTTACAGGATGACCGCATGTCAAACTGAGATCACATGATTAGTTTTATTTAATGCTTCATATACTTTATCGATTGCCCTCTTGCCAGGCATGTAAGCAGTGGAAGTAAGCGCAGGTGGCAGAAAGAGAGAAGATGCAGCCTGTTTTGCTACATTACAGCTTCCTCTCTCTTTGGCATGTAAGGGGAGAAAGAAAAGTGTATGGCCTAGAGAGAGACAGAAAGAGAGGATGCAAGGATGCTTAAATGGTTGCTAGGTAACTGCTTCTCCTCTCATTAGACGTTTAAGGGGAGAGTGGATATTAGACTGAGATTTGCAGTGTCCCCGAGCCGGAGTCACAGACACCATTAACACTGCACTGCAATGGTGATAGGCACATTTTAACTAGGGTTGTGCAAGGTCCTGAACTTAGAGAAAAATTTTAAGTTTTCAAACAATGTGCATTTTTTTGGCAAATTAATTGTGTTCATTTTATATATATATGCCAACAGATAATTTGGCATAAAAGACACATTAACGGAAAAAAAAGTTCAACAAGCTTGATAATAAAATTTTACACTTATATGTGCTTGCATATTATCCTACCTTATTCTGCGTGAGATATAATGAAAATAATGTACAGTAGTTATTAATTTAGGTTAGAATAAAACATAGCATTACGAAAAATGGCAAAGTAATTGCAACCCAGGTTAAGCGTACTGCTTATACCTAACCAACACCACACCGTATGCTGAGGCATGGTTACATTTATTTAACGTTGTAATACAGTATCAATATTAAAAATATTTTAAAGATGGAATATGAAGTCCCTATAAGCAAGTTACCTACCCAAGTTTTTATGTAACCTGAGTAAAGAATACATTTTATGAAAACAAAACAAAGTATTGCCATGGCAGGTATGTAGTTGTTACTGCTACTGTGCAAGCATGGTAAAAAAAAAAAAAAGTTCCATGAGTAAATGTTAATAAAAAATAAAACGGAATATTTGGTTTTCATTGTATCTGAAGTAAATCTAACAAACAATAGTTTTAAGATTTGTAAGATATTGTGTATTTCACCATATATTTGAGATTCACATGTGTTTTAGGAGAACAGAGAGTTACAGGATGAAAATATATGCAACATGCAAAATCCATTCCACTCTGTTCCGTGTACAGATTTGGCAAGATGCGATGCCTGCCATCTGTCCTGAAATGTACACAAAATGACAACGGTCATAAACATCAACTGACAGACAGTTTGTTAGTAGCGTTATGGAACCTTAAGAAAGTAAGCATCAGAATTCGTTGTCATATTGTATTCTTATTGTGAGTGAGTGAAAGTTAAAGGACGGCTTGCATTCAGTGTAGGATTACAATCAAACAACCAATTATATACAGTATTTGTTAATGTTATATTCTTTCTTTAAACGAGTTGGCATTTTTATTTTTTTTTTTATTTTATTTTTTTTTTTAATATATTGCTTACAGCATTACTAATACAGTAACACTTAATTTGAAAATTCTGCTTTTTATTGTGTTTATAGATATAGTTAAACTTTATTCACAGATAAGTTACAGTTCTCATTATACTCAACATGAAGTTTAATATTCTTAGAAGTTGTATTTTATTTATGTATGTGTTATAATCCTCCTCTACAGATTCCTCACATGTATAGAAAAAATTTTTACAGTCCCCCGAAAATTGGTAGATCGGGAGTCTACTGTACATAGCTACAAAAACACTTAAAGATGACTACATATCATGAAAGTAATAAGTTATTCAATGGATGTTTGTTTATTCTTACACTTTCATGTGTGGTCATGTAGTTCCATTTACATTTCCACGATAAATGCTACAAACGAGTATGTTGTTTTTGCTTGGAAATTTTTAATCAGCTATTATAAGTATCTGTAATAATTATTGAAGTCTTCCTGGATTAAAATTAGTTCATATTTAAATAATAACTGCATTTATACTAAACAAACTTTTTGACATTATAAAGCATTGTATTTAATTTCACTGGGCTATAAATATACGAATAGGAATTTCATATATATGCTATTCACCGTAAAGCCAGCATTTTTTGAAGCCATCATTTGGGATAATAGTCATAAATATATTTTATAGTAGCAGTAGACATTAACTTCCGAGTCCAATGAAAGGATAAAAAATGTCTGGTGAGAAAAAAAGTTACTGGGGCCTCAAAAGTGCTCACTTTACCCTAAGCAGTATTTTATTGATTGAAGTTTCACTATAAAATAAAAGCACAAATTTTACAGTCTTCCTCAAACAAATACCTTACTGCTATTCTAGTTCTTCATGCTGTTAATAAGCTCTTTATTTACTAAATTGTATGTGAGAATTGAGAAATTATTAGTTATTTACACATAGTCAGTGGGTTTTGATTGATTATGCACTTTATTTTCCCCATCTCTAGTTTATTATTGCTTGCATGTTGATACTTGTATTCCATGCTGTGCACTTGGTATGTTGTGCTATGTGTAGATCTGGAGACAATCCCGACCTCTTTGCCACGAGCTCGCAAGCTGCTGGCATCGAGCTACTGGGGGTTTGTACGGCACCCCAACTACTTGGGCGACATCATCATGCATCTCGCACTGGCTGGCACTTGCGGTGAGTGCAAGCCCTTATGACTGGGTGGGGACTGCACTGTGGCTGAATTTTTTTCCTGCAGGCATTGAACCGCAGTTGAGCGGTGGTAAAATTCTCCTCAGTGACCTCATGGCTAGCAAATCTTCTTTAGATAAGGAGTAGACAAATCCCACCATATAACTCATCATGGGAGTGTATATGAAACAGAAGAAAAACAAACCACAGCACCTCTTATTACATCAAAATCCCTATACAACCTATGAGTGCTTTCATTCAATTGAAAAGTACCACAATTCAGTATTATTAAAATAGTACTTGTGACACACCTTGAAATACATACGTGCATAAAAGAAATTCAATACCATGAAACCACAAATTAATTCTGTGATGATACTGGGTGATTTAAGAAATACGGTATAAAATTCCTTCAGGGCAAAATGCAAACATTAATCAATATAGCCCTTTCAAATTCAAGCCACAGTGATATATAACATGGGACAGAACATCCCAAAAATTATATGGAATCGAAGAGGCACCATAAAATCATCTAAAATTGCAAAATAGTACATACCAATGTTATTTATGTCACACATACCTTGCGTGTGAAGTGTGTCGCCATTCAACTTAATTAACGTACGCCAAAACTCAGTTAACACAATTATCTGGCCTGAACATTCCTGTCTATAAATTTTAAACCAGTTAGATATACTCAAAACAAGTGGAGTGCCACTGAATATTAACAAAATATTTATTATAATGATTTTGATGCAAGCTTGTGCTTACACAATGACGTCTCATTTGACGCAGTAATCTCTGTTTTTCATTTCCACAGGACAATCCGTATCATTCAGTTCTGAATCAATTCTCTTTCACGCCTAAAGAACTCAGTTTTCAAATACTGTTCAATCACCTGTACTTTACACATAACACCATTAAATATTACAGTAAACGTAAATCTCACTAAAATATAAATATGTTTCAGGTCCTGTATTAATTCCAGTTTCATTAAAATCTTTACTCGTTTATTTCATTAACGTCGCATTCAGGTAATTGAGCACTATTACAAAATCTAAATTCAAACATCAGACTTTTCCACACAAACACTATTGGTTAAAAAACAAAGCAATGCCACAGTCTTCTGGGCCCATCAAAGGGCATTTGCTATAAAAAAAACTCATTAAAATTTATCATTAAAACTAAAGTGATCAAATTTTTTATGCTGCGGCACCCTACAATTTTTCACTGTGTAAATAAAAGATTTAACAAATTATGACAACAGCATTAAAAATATTCTACCCAAAAAAACTGTTTACTGTGGACAGTAGTAACAGGTGAGCAACCTTGAAGCAGGGCCAGCCAAACAGGGCAGCGGCAGTAATGCAAAACCTTGTGTCTGCACTTGCAGAATGACGTGACACATAATCCAACTATTTTAACATTACGTTTAAATTTAAAACATGCCAGCCAAAAAAAAAAAAAACAAAGCAAATCCTATCACTGAGGCCGCTCACCACTAAATTAGGCATTCACTACTCTAAACTCACCAATGTTTCCCGTTTTGTGGCTCACAAAATTATCATGTTCAATAAATTTGATTCTTAATAAATATTAAAATACTATGCGCCAATATTACATTTTTTGAAATACGTCAATTTTCACGGTGGAGTTGCTATGTTGCCTTCGAATGTGCAATTAAGCTGTATCAAAGAGGTAGAATAACAAAGGGAGGGCCACTGCTTAATCCAGCATGAGCTCACATAACCCCATCCACAATTAACATTAGTGTTGCACCAGGAGGGGAAAAGGGGTGGGGAAGGAGAACGTTTCTGGACGCGACGATCGGTGGTGGTGAAGGAAACTAAAACCATTGAGCGCAGCGCCGCTGCAGTATCAGTATTAGCAAAATAACTGATTTGCAAAAGTCGTTAGCGAGTTTATGTTGCGGAATGAAAGTGCACTGTCATTAAATTCTGCAGATTACTTTTATTTTCAGTCTTAACATTCACTTGTGATGGTCTTTAGCTGAGAGAAGTCATTACGGTCATACAACATTTTGTCATAGAGGTCAGAAGCACTTGGGAGCTGACTTTGACGTTACTGTCAACTGGTAGTACCTCAACCGGTACACACAGTCGAACGCATGGACTGGCGGCAAGGTATGAAGTCAGTAGTGGTTTTGACTGTCCGGCGGAGGGGTTGGCAAAGGTCCACTGGTTTACCTGTGCTTGGTGGAGCCTGTGGTAGCACGGGAGCTGGGAGGTGAGGCCCCTCCATCTGGTAGGCAACTTGAGCTCGTTTCCGTGGGGTTACAATGCAAAGTGCACTTTGAATTGGGTGGCCGCTCCCGTTAGTGTCGGTTGTAGTAGCTGTCTTTCTGTCGTATCACTTTTCGTTTGGTGTATGGCATAAGGCAGTTATAGTACAATGGATAGCCTCATGAGAGGAGAACAGGCAATTAAGTTCCCTGGTCCTAAACTGAACAAGGCAATCCGGCCAGGTAGCTATAAAAATAACAGACCCTAATTAATTCTAACTGTTGTCCAGAAGGGACAGTTGAGGGCCATTACCAAAGGGTAGTGCTTACACTGCCAGAAGGGTAGTGAGGTTGCCGTTACCAGAAGTTCAAGTATTGAAGGGGTGGAGCAGTGTTAAGCTTATGGAAGGTTGCTGAAGAGCTTTTGGTAGGTTGCTAAGATTTGGAGGGTGGCAGAGAGCTATAGCACAAGAAGTAATAGAGTGACCTGCCATAGCTGAGGAACACAACTACAACTGGTAGGTCTTGAAGATGCTGGAGTTGACAGAGAGCTCCAGCACATGGGGTAGTGGAGGGAGCTGGCAGAGGTCAACTCTGGAGAACACGTGGTGTTACTGAGATGTGCACTGACTTATATTATCCTTGTTTGCTGGCGCTCTAGGATGAGGGGGTATGGTGGGGTGATGAACTCTACCTCCCGGGCGAAGCTGTCTGCTAGAACTGTCTACTGATGCCGCTAGCATCATCCCTTGGTCCGCTGTAGAACTACATGACCTTTGGGAGGCGGTCTCGCCCGCTCTGCTGATAGTACAGTCTTACTTTGGGGAGGTTGACGTGACGTCTGACGTCGGGTGAACAGTACAAGCTGGCGTGTGTGTAATAGCCCCTGCGAAAAGGGACATTTCCTGCAGGCACTCGAGTAGCATGCAGTACTGTTCTAACCCCGCCTGGGGTGATGTGAAGGCATGTTCAGATGAGGTGAAGTCATGCGTCAACATATTAGTGGTAATGTTCAAATTGGCTGTCTGTAGTAAATTAAAAAAGAATAAACTATATTTAATTTTTTGCACTGTTTTATTATTTTTACTTTTATTACCTATGGATTATTTTAAACAGATATCAGCCTATAACTAACTTACAATTTGTTTAGCATTACAATGGAAAGTATATTAGGTGACAGCATGTTAGTAAAATATACAGCTGCCACTTGGAGTACCAGTTTATGTCAAAAGATAACAGAAACAAAAAGTAAACATTGGTGCTACCTTCATTGAACTGTCAAAATCTTGCCAAGTTACGTGAGACAGAGCATATAATGAAGTGAAGTCATCTTCAAATTTAGAGTTATTCATTTTCCCTTATGTCATTAGCAAGTGTATGATGTGGAGTGTGTATGTCTGTGGCTCCAGCAACTGTGTGGCATTTGTGGCAGGTCTCTCCCTTGCTCTGCCGTATGCCTATTCGCTGTGTGTAATGGGTGTGCTGCTTCACCGTGCATCTCGGGACGGGGCACGCTGTGCACACCGGTATGGCTCGGATTGGAAGCGCTACTGCAGTGAGGTCGAGTACAAGGTCATCCCATACGTTTACTAAGAGTGCCTAGGAGTTCTGTATGCTTCACAGATCCACGCCAGTGATTAGCTTGTCTTGCTTGATGAGTATGCCTCGTACAAAGAAATTCACAGTTCAAAGTAATGTGCATATTTTTATAGTTGCTGCTTGATGTCTGTAGAATTCACTGTAATTGAGAAAAATTTCTGCCAGAAAGACATATATTTTTAAGTACTAATGTTTACCGTCCAGGATGCTGCCTTCGGTTCTTAGAAAGAATTGATCAATTTTTCAGTATGCGTGTTGTGGAGAATATTTTAGTACAGCTAGCTATGTATTGAAGAAAGATCGTACGGATGCAATAAAACAAACAAACAAACTGCAAAGGAGCATTCAAGATGGTTCTTATTTTTAGAAAATTTTCCCCTACGATAATGCATCACTGGTACACTATACTGGCAAAAGAAGTTATTTGATCTCCCTTATAATAACTAACTCCGTCTTTGCAGAGAGCCATAGTATTTTTTTATAAAGGTACAGCATGGATGTGATGGAATGAATTCTGACTGGAACTGTGGACCAAAGACCATTTTAAAAAAATTTTTGGGATAATTGTGTCTCACAAGTTTGTGTATATTGATGGTAGAAATTTTTTGAATACTTAATGTAAGATTTTAATTTGTGCATAGCAGAAGTGTAGTTTTGTTAGTTGTGCAATAGTTAGCAAGTTCAGAATTTTGTATTTCTCTTGCTGCTTTATTAGACATCAGAGAGCTAGTGTTACAATATTTGATAAAGGCTACAATATAAATTAGTTTTTTATAGGGCATCTTTAGTTTGCAATGTCATAATTGCCTTTTGTTTATATATATATATATATATATATATATATATATATGTGTGTGTGTGTGTGTGTGTGTGTACGTACATACATACACGCGTACACACATACTCACTGTTTAGTGAAATTAGTCATGTTCAGATTTGTAAAGTTGGAGCATGGACTATTTCAGTCAGCATTTGTATTGTGTACTCAGATTGTTATGCTGTGAAAATTTACTTTATAATGCTAGTTTGCACCAAGTGCAATGGTTTCTGTACAAGAAGTAGAATGGTGGACAAAACGCTCGTTTTTTGGCAGTCATGCTTCCCATTTTCTGAGTGCACTCAAGTTTGTCACTTGCAATATGCTGTTGGCTATTACAGTATTTTATTTTTAGTGACTGTTAATTATAAATATTTGTGTGCCTTAGAGAGTAGTTTTTGTGTGTGTTTGAGTGCCATGTTCATGTTTGAATTGTTTTACTGTCACTTTTAATGTAATTTATTTGTAGTTGATTATAATTTTTATAATAAACAGCACATTTCATACAAATTTTATAGAAAGATAAATATATATATATATACATATTAGCAATATTGTTAGTATATTATTAGTGTTTGGATTATAGGTTTGTATTTCTTAATGTTAGCAATAAATTGGAGTGAATTTTAAAGGGGAAAAAGATATGTTATGTACATATTTTCTAGTTAGGTATTTATGTGGTATTAAATGTGCAGATATCCTGCTGAGAATGACTTCATTTTAAGATATATTGGGAAAACTTGTTGATAAAGTTCCTGTGAAACATGTAAGCTATGTGAGCTTACTAGTTTGCAGATCTGGATTATCTTTTCAGAGGGGAAAGCTGCATGTTGTCTCCAGGACAATTATAAATTCTTTCCAAATTAAAAAAATAATTATTGAAAGGAAATTAATATTGGTAAAAGTTTTAGATAAAAAAAGGCTACATTCAAGCTTACATGACTAAAAAATTCCCTCTAGCTAACATAAAATTAGATTCTTTATCTACTTCAAATCATTGGCTAGAAAATAGAATTGTTAGCTGGGCAGCTGGATTGCCTTGGAATGCCAAATAAAGGTTCAGGTAGGAGGAGTTGGTTGCATCTCTGTGCTGTGTTATTCATACCCATGACAATAGAAAGCACTGGTTATGTTGAAAAGTGAACTGGTGTTTTAATTTTTGGGACATTGCTGGAAGTATTTGAGTCCCTTAGAAATATGTCTTATCATTGAGGAAGTTGAGAAAATGCTTGTCATTTTGGCCAGCATTTGCCATGCATATTATTTCATTTGATTTATTTCATAAAATAATTTATATGCAGGGCAATCACTGGCCAAAACTAACAGCATTCTTCCAATTGTTGTAAATATCACAGAGTATATTTAATTTGTTAGTTAAGTTACAATTTGTACCATATGATTATATTTAGATTTAGAGGTAATGTATATATTGCCAGTAGTTGAGTCAAAAGTGTTTTCATTAGAGAAAAAATTTCAGGTGTGGTTTTTTTTTGTAAGATGTGTGTTGCTGCTCCAACATCTTGGTGTCCAAATTTTATTAATTTGGCAACAGATTTTTCTGGAGTTGTGTGCTGTACATGCTGCAGAAAGTAGCTTATAGTATGGTTGTCATCAGTAATGAAACTATCTATGGATGTATGTGGATCGGTAAAACTTATTTCTTGTAATTACTGTACACAACTAGTTTGCCATCTCAGGTACCACTCATTACATGAGACTGTGCAGCTAATGCTCAGGCAATAATAATATTTATGTTACACAGATTGTTGAATGTATGTTAACATAGGCAACTTGTCTGCTAATTCTGATTCTACATATCCTCCCTGTTACAACATAAACAGTACATAGTTATTCTTTGTGAACATTATTGTACATCACATTACTGTTTCAGTTATTAGAGTTAAATATTAGTAAGCTGTAACAGTTTTGTAACTCCTGTGTTTTATTTGTATAGTTGTAGACAGAAACTGCTTCTTTTCCTTTTATGTTGCAGGGTAGTGTAGTAATACTGCTTGCCTCACCAAGATGAGCTGGGTTCAATTCCAATGGTGTTCACCAGCACAATGAAAGTTGCCATTGGCTAATTGGTTATCTCGTCCACTCTGGTTTCCCTTGTCATTTGCATTATTCTACTGCTGCTCCATTCTCATCTAGTTTCATTCCCACCAATACTGAAGACCTTGCTGTCAAGCACTGACCAGTACTTCTAATGAACTCCCTTTTCCACCTATTTAATTAGGTATGTACTCTTTTGCAGAAACTGTTCATTTTGTTTCTTCTTTATCATACCGTGTTTAATATGATATGATCTGTGCTACAGTTTAATGTGACTATTCACCAAGATGTTACAGAGAAATTATACATTAAAGTATTTGCAGGAATTGCTGCATTGGTTGTTGTGTGTTTATGTGCATGGGGCGGGGGGGAGTGTGCCTTTGAGACACAATACAGAACAGTGTTAAAACATTTTAGGAATGATCAATAAATTGTCACTACCTGGTGGTTTTAGTTCTACTGAGTAGTATGTTTTGTATATCATGTTAAAGTAGTACCCTACTTAAAGAATAGCTTGATTTTCCAATGTTAGTACAAAATCTGGTAACCAACATTGTATCAAAGAATGAAGCTAAGATTGTCTGTGATTGTGTTGAGTTTCAATAAATTCTTTTATATAAATATGTACTTGTGTTCTAGAATAAATGTATGATAGTTGAGTGATTGACTGTGTTCTAGTAAGACAAGAGAAATTATGTGGATGTAAAGTTAGAAAAGGCTCAGTTGTATTTTCTGTGCGTTATAAAAAAATTTTTGAAAGACTTTTAAATGTTTTAAATTATAAAAGTGTATTGGAATAACATACATTTCACAAGAATCACTTACCCAAACCATTGGATCTCTGTTTTTACAGTTTTGCTCAAGTTGTAAGTTACAAACTAGTATGTAACCAGAATATTTTTAAAGATGCCAGACTTGTATTTTCTGAATAAAGTTAATAAAGTATTCACATTTTATGGTTCTTTTGCCTTCAAAATTTCCTTTTAAGTAGCCAGTAACTTCTCTGATTTGCTCCAAAATGTAGGTATTCAAAGTCGCTTCCTTGATACCCTCAATTATTACAGACATTGAAGAATCGAGAATCAAACTGTTAATTGTTATAAATTCTCGTCATGAATTTTTGAGGTTATGTTGCACAGCAATAGGTCTTTGGTTTTCCAAATAGACTGAACCTGTACTGAACTCGCATGTGTTAACCGGAATTAACGTATACTTTTCCCGGCCCCAGAAAAATTCCTATTTAATAAAGCTGAAAATGTCAGCTACAATCAATTTTCAGATAATTTTTTTTACTATCCATCGTAAAAATTATTCATTCCCATCGCAAAAAATTGCATTCAATAATGGTTTGACTATGAAGGAATTAAGATAATACAGTAGAACCTCAGTTATCTGCGATAATGATGGGGAATACATAGTTGGATAACTTGCAGTTAAACGAGTTGTTTTTATCTTGATGGCTGCCTCACTTCGCTCTGACGTCATTCTATGTGGCGTGGCTTTAATGGGAAAACCACTTTTTTTTTTTTTTTTTTTTTTTTTTGCACTTTAGACATGATTCAGTACTACATGTATACTGTTGCAAGAATGCACGTGGTAACCTACCGCACAATTTGAAACCTGTAAATGTCCGCATGTGGGCAAAACACTAAAACAAACTGGCAGTCATGGATGAAAGACCACCACCGCATACTATTGAAGATAGCACTTTGTTGTGCGTAAGTGTTGCGGTCAGTGTTAGTTGATAAGCCGCGTTCCGGAAGTCGGCGTCAGTCTACAACCAGATAATGTTTATAGATGAGAACCCATGCTAGCAGCAAGCTCCTAGAGTTACAGGTCGCTGATGCTAAACATGCATTGGCTTTTAGTCTATTGCCCGATAGTTATTATTAGTGGAAGCATAAGGATCCTGGTATTATTTTTCAGATTTTTTTATTTTGTTTACTTATTATTTAGCGGTATGTTAACTGAAGCATGTGCGAGTGTTGGTATTAAATGTTACAGTAGGAAATTCACGTTAACTATTGAAAAGTTACCACTATTCAGTAAGTACATTAAACAACAATATTGATAAAATAATCTGACATGATCAGAAAATCACTGATAATCGAGGTTCTATTGCATTCATATCTTAAATACAAACTACACTACACAATCTAGTAGGAAGTTACTTAAACTGTTAACAAGTCTAGCTACAAATTTTCTAAAATAACTTATAAGTGGCCTATATTTCTGTGGATCCTTAAAACGATTATAGAGGTTTTTCTTTAATTTTCCATTTACACACTTGATTATCACTCCAACTGAACCCACGAACAATGAAGATGTGTTGTAAACGAAACACAACACACTATGCATCATATTATGAGAGATTGCCATAAAAGTATGGTCTACAGATCCACACTTATCAAATGTATGATAAAACTTGTTACGCACTGTAACCAGGAATTGTTCCAATGCAGGATTTGACATAGTAAATTCCACACCACATATGTACGCCTGCAAATTTAAGCAACCATCACACTGCATATATGTGAGATGTAAACTGATTTATTTATTGTGTGGGAAAGTGCCACATTTTGTACGTCTGCAGCCATGTTACTAATGTGCGGAATGTAAACAGTAGGCAGTACTGGTGCCATATTTTAATGACTGATTTGCAGCGCAACGTTGCCACATCGAAGACATCCTTTATATGGAATTTTTTTCTTTCAAATAGTTCAAAATGTTAATGTAAATAATAGGTACATTTTTCGTACCATACATATTTCCTGTTTGTGACATTTTTGTTTTGAGGTAGTCTAAATTGAAAGCAATTTTTCTTTCATGTTTACCTTCAAGTTTTCAATGTTACGTAGACGTGAAGAAAATGTCTAGCAATGTGTGGAATTATTTTTCAGTTGATGTAAATGACGTAAATAATGCATTTTGCCATTTGTGCTTGGTAAAGATTTCGCGAGGTGGGGTTAGTTGCAACACTAGTAACATGAGAAAACACTTAAGTAAACATGAGTACAAGAAAATTGCCAATAATGATGTTTTAGAAGATCTTTTGGGCAAAGATGCGTATAGCAGTAAGTCTTCCAGTGTCCCTGCAACGTAAAATGTCCAGTAGAAGCATTTTTATATAGCAATGTTAAATCAAGGTTACTTGTATTTGTTTCAGTACAGCATTATTTGTGTACATATTCATTAACTTCATAAGTGACTTAAAATATTGCATTCAAAAGTTGAGAACTTTTCTTTGACTTTTTTTTTTTGTATAATACTTTGTCTATGTTCATTTCAGATAGATCACAGATTTATCAAAAATACTGATATGAACTTGGCAGGCCTAATTAGATAAGTCTGAATGTTACATAAATATAAGAAATGAAATTCACTTAGCAGAACAGAAAGTCTTTCCTGTAATTGTCTATTATATCCTAATTTATGGTATCCCAATCGAGTGAAAGATTTAACAGTTTAAATTGAGAATCGGAATCGAGAAAAATTGATATTTTGACATCCCAAATTGCAATCAACTATATACGGTACTTTGAGACTTAATTTTTTTAATTATGCTGTTTTAGGTAAAAAAAAAAAAAAATTAATGTATTATTTACAATTAAATTTTTTTCTAAAATTTCCATTCTTGTATTTATAAACTGTATCCACAGATAACGTACAGCTCTTACTATACTCAACATAAAGTTTTATAAGGTTAGCAGTTGTATTTTATTAATGTTCATGTCAGAAACCGCATCTACTAAATCCTGCATGTATGGACATTTTTTGGCAGTCCCCTGAATAACGATAGATTGAGAATATCAGGTAAGGTCATCCAAATTTTTTACACTCATGAAACATCAGTAGGCCGAAGTTACATGTCCAGCATAATTTCGTTACCACACCCTGGTCCCAGTATTAATGTTTTGAGAAGCCTACAGTAAAACATATTTACTGTATTTAGAAAATATTGAATTAGGCATATAACAATATCACAGGTGGAGCAGAAAGGAAGACATGAGTGTTTGCGATCTGAGTTTTCTTTTAAAAGATCACTCACTGTTATATCAACTTTGTAACTGACATACCGTAGTAGAGCAGGGTAAAATTAATACATGTATTAATATAAAGTTCTCTGTAAAATGAGCACTTTTGATGACCCAGTTATTTTTTTCTTTCAGTTATTTATCTATCAACCAGATTTTAAAATAAATATTGTCATGTACGTAATAAACACAGTGTGTATGTTCCAAAACATTCGTAAAATGTCTGGCTAAAATAAAATATATTTTTTGACAATCATTTGAAATGAGGGGGTTTTCAAAGATGCTCTTGTGCCATGAACAGCGTATACATACACGTGTGTGCGCTTTAAGAAAGATATTTTTGAAGCATACATAAAATTTGTTTTCCCCCCTTCTTTTCATAGTGTTGACTTAGAAAGCAAAGCCTGTTACGCCTCTTCGCCCCAAGCGTCCTGCAATTGTTGGAAAAGTGGTTAACATGAACAAAATAATTATTGTAACATTCTAGGCTGTTAATCAAACCTGATTCTTATCCGCCACTCTCTTCATCCATTTGCGAAATAAACATTCCTCATATACTGGAAACTATGTCTTAACGTTACAGTGACATTAACATCCCCAGGAACACAGCCATTACAATTAACCATCCTTATTGAATCGAAATTAAACTGAACACATGAACCTCACCAAACCAAACAATCAACAACATGGCCTCTCTTTCTGACTTGTGGCACTACAACACTAGCGTGCAGCGAAAACACTAGGAACTATAAATATGGGTTTCATATAACAACATTGAGTTGACATCCCCTTACACACATGTTGGGAAGACAAGACATTGGACAGCGTGCCGCAGAGCAGTTATTACTAGACATTTGCATAAACAACCAGCTTAAGAACGATAGTTGCAGGAAATAGGTGAAAGGACCCGAAATATGCTTTGATCTATGTTCCATGCGATAAACGATACAAGTGGTTTGTTAACATTATTTACATAGGGATTTTGCCAGGACTACAAAAAATTGTTGGCGGGTGCAGTTTATCGATACATGCAATAACGATACATCGAGAGTCGACTGTATTTCATATTAATTGCAGAGAAATGTGTAGTAAGGACTGCAACAGAACATGTATTCAGGAGTTGCAAATAGGAATTACGAACAGTAAGTCATTGTGTATAGTAAATAAAGGATTTTGAAACGGTTATTAGAATGTTTGAAATGTATATGACCTACAAGAAACCATTTCAACTCTGTAAAAAATTGTTACATCCCGATTGTGTTTAATGATCAAATTGGTACAAACTACATATTTATAGCATTTTCTTTCGGTGAGGTTGAAACTTGACACGTTATATAATAATTTGAATATTTCCTTCATATGAGCAAATTTTACTCTCCATTATAATGATATGTAATTAAAAAATTATACAGTCTCCTAAGAAGACATGTAAAACAATGCAGTCTCGTGAAAGATGTTAAACTGAAGTGTCACCCAATCCATTGGCAAAAAAATTAAAGGATGACTTTGCCATAAGAAAAATGTGGTAACCTTCATTCTTCATAGCATTTTACACTACTGTTTTGTAGATGGACAGAGCAGCTGTGGTGCAAGTATACACTATGGCTGAGTTACGTTTCTATAACTGTCAAAATTTAGTGAACTTATGTTAGGTATTCTGAATGCAAGTACATATTTCAATTTTTTAAGTGCCATTTGTGTTTACAACCGGTATATCATATTTATTTTGCATGTTTTGTCTGTGCACAATCTGTGAAAAACGGCCAACGCAAAGAATTGCTACTGTTGTTTTTTATCCGGCGATAAACAATTCCCATATTTCCTCTATCTGACTTAATCCAGAAAGAACTTAATGCTTGTTTTTGTAAATTAAAATTTTAAGCTTTCTTAATTCGAAAATTGACAAGCCTGATAAGTTATTTTTGTAAAATACTAGCTGACCCGAGCAACTTTGTTCGCATGATATTTTTGTAGAGTTATTAAAACTAAGCCTACCATAATTTAATAAAGTTTTTAATGTTTGAAATACTAATATTCTTCTTTCAGGTTTAATGGAGTTATTAAATTACACCCTGCCATCACTTTGCACATGTTTTATTTTAGCATGATATTTAGGACTTTGAATTGATCTAAAGTTCATTCCCGATTGGAAGTGACTTATGAAAATCAACCTTCGAAAAAACACTCTAGGCATAACATGTCAACCTGTTTTTTCAATAACCTGTATTCCACAAATATGTAACACTGTGGTTACCTTTAGAGTACTTTATTATTTAATAAATGAAAATTTACCTTAATGTCTTCTATAACTTGTAATAATTATTTTGTTTTAAATATGAATTAACAACAGCGATAGCATCGACATATTGGCAACGACCGGTAAGAAATAGTCCAGAGTAAAAAAAATTTTAACCTAGTTTTTTAGAATACTATTTATAAATTAAACGGTACCTATTTAAATATTTAGGTAACCCCGATGGCAACATATCTCATTTTTACAGTTTAAAATAACAGCAGAAAATATCTTGAGTAGGCCGTATCTATACAGTGTTGTTTTATCAAGTGAGATGGCAACTGAAACCAACTGTCTGCTGGGTGAGGCTTGTCGCGCTCTCTCTTTCTTTATCTCTTTCACGCACTGGAAGTTTCACTTCAATAGTGAGCAGCAAATTATACATGTTTTCAATTGTACAATATTTCATACTTATTACAGCAAAATAATGATTTTTGAATCTGTAATTTACAACTGAAAAGAGATTTAATGTTTGAACACTTTATATATATATATGCACATATATATATATGCATATATATATATATATGCATATATATATATGTATATATATGCATATATATGTATATATATGCATATATATGTATATATATGCATATATATATATATATATATATATGTATATATATGCATATATATATGTATATATATGCATATATATGTATATATATGCATATATATGCATATATATGTATGTATGTATATATATATGTATATATATATATATATATATATATATATATATATATATATATATAATATATATAATATATATATATGCATATATATGTATATATGCATATATATGTATGTATATATATATATATATAGCGGGACAGTTACCAAGTAAAGTTGGCAGGTGTGGCGAGCCACGACATGGTGTGTCGCTTTTTGCCAAACGAAGCGTAAATTATTCTTACTCCGAAAAATACTTTGAAATACCACATCACGTTTGTACACATTGTGTTTTTTAAACCTACCTAGGCAAGTTACGATAATGTGATAAATCAGTGTTTCCATGGCAGTAATAAATATACTGTGATATGAGTTTAGTTAATTATTGTGTGTGCGTGATTTCAAATATTTGATTAGCACTATTTTACTTTTTAACTGTGAACTGTTGTTATGACTAAGTGAATTATTTACATCCACATCTGTTTATCACAACCTTGTACCTTTGCCCGAAGGGGTTTGAAACACAGTCATTTAACGTAATTTGCCGCAATCCCGGAAGAAAAATACTAAGCCCAGCCCAATAAATTTCAATAAACCTAACAAACAGTAAGTAGCAATACATAGAAATATTTGCGGAATAAAAGTTACTGTAGACTTATTTGTGTGCATGTTCACCGCTATTTTAAGTTTGTATGACAATAATCAGCAACACGAGTTGCATGCTTGAATTTAATGTGTTTTTTTTTGTTCGATTGGTGGTTCCTTCGGTTTAATATTTTTTCCAACTGAGCCCGTTCTTGTAAAGAAATAACCCAACACATATCAATATCAAAAGGATAATTAGTACAGGCCTTTACCTCGCGGTTGTAACACTGTTAAACACAGTTGCTCAAAATACTAACGTACATAAAATGTATTGTGCTATGTCGTG
This sequence comes from Dryococelus australis, assembly GCA_029891345.1. Classification (NCBI taxonomy): domain Eukaryota; kingdom Metazoa; phylum Arthropoda; class Insecta; order Phasmatodea; family Phasmatidae; genus Dryococelus; species Dryococelus australis. Next base: position 30,709,682 of record CM056996.1, read on the forward strand.
GAAAACAAATGTGTTAATGTAAAATAACCGTAAGAACTGTCGTCAATTCAGGCATTCTCAAAATGTCATAAAGCTGACCTAATTAATGTTTGTGGCCTAAACTGTGAATATTCATACGGAATGGTTTTTGGAATGTGACAGATTTCTTTGAAAAGCAGTTAACAGTAAAAAACATCTGACAGGTATAAAAGTAGAAGTCACATTTCAATGTTTATGTTTAGGTGTAGCGAAAGTATACGAACACATGTACACACACAATGGCATGTAAATTTTGATTTTGATAGATGTTACATGGAAGTTGCATGGCAATGTTTGTTTACATTTGGCGGAAGGATACGAAATGGGCCTGCAAGTAGATATTTAGCAGGGCTCCGAGAAAGTTGTTTCCAGTGGGGAATGGACTATAGCCACTTTATTTTATATTTGGTTCTCTAGCCACTGAGCTACTGCAACCCCCTTAGTGGGTGCCCTAGCCACTGAGCTTCTGCGGCCTGCTTATTGGGTGCCCTAGCCACTGAGCTACTGCAACCCCACTATTTGGTGATCTAGCCCCTGACCTGCTGCGGCCCCACTATTGGGTGCTCTACTCGCTGAGCTACTGCGGTAGCACTATTGGGTGCTCTAGCCCCTGACCAGTTGGGACCCCACTAATGGGTTCTCTAGCCCTGAGCTTCTGCAACCCCCTTAGTGGGTGCCCTAGCCACTGAGCTTCTGCGGCCTGCTTAGTGGGTGCCCTAGCCACCGAGCTTCTGCGGCCTGCTTATTGGGTGCCCTAGCCACTGAGCTTCTGCAGCCTGCTTATTGGGTGCCCTAGCCACTGAGCTACTGCAACCCCACTATTCGGTGATCTAGCCCCTGACCTGCTGCGGCCCCACTATTGGGTGCTCTACTCGCTGAGCTACTGCGGTCGCACTATTGGGTGCTCTAGCCACTGAGCTACTGTTTCACCACTCGATATATATCTATCCACTGCGACCCCACTTGGAATAACTAGCCACCGGGCCACTACGTCTTTTTGGAAGGAAAAGTTTACAGCCCATAGACAAAAAAAGAAAGGAGAAACGACTAAATTTTTTTAACTATTTATTTTTATGCAGTAATCCTAAGAAAACTTAATCCTGTACCTATGTACATCCCTGATCATTTTTCCAGAACTTTTTGAGATATCTCGATGAAACAAATACTAAGTTGGTCCTGGGATTTATATCCATATACTGTGTATATTTGATGTCAATAAGTTATGTGGTTTTTGAGTTAAATCAGTTTGGACAGGCAGACATGAAAAAAATTTACATTAGCTATGGCTTGGTTATTAATTACACTATATAAAAAAATAATTAAATGTGAAAAATTCAAAAATCACAGACACGCACTTCTATTTTATTTAGTTGTATAGTTAAGTATTTATAATTTTTTAACATGTGATAGGCTTAACGTAGATGCTAAGTTATATAAATTTGTAATTTGTAATATTGTCTTCCGTGCTTTTTCTTTGATTTTGGTCGAAAACAATGAAAATGTAGTTTACAAAAATTTAATTGCATTATTTAAAAAATTTTATAGGCTATTCATGGTAAAGTGAGCACTTTTAAGGCCCTCCCAACAGATATTAACCACTAATAAATAGAGTCTTGAAAAAGTAGGTGTTATTAAAAAAAAAAAAAAAGTCATTTTGTAAAAAATAGCTGTTATTTTCTTGCTTCAAAAATGCAAGTTTCTGGATGAGAATTACTCCAATTTTTAATGTGCTCTTTATAAAGACATACCTAATCTGAGAAATGTGACTTTATTCCTATTAATAAGGGGTGGATTTTATCAATTGTTATTTCCTTGCAAAAATTCCTAACTACAGCTACGGTTTTAAGACATAAACACTAGTATCCTTTATCAACAGGCAACATTGAAAACAATTTCCGATTTTACTTAAGATTTTGTATTCTGCCAGACACCTGGAACAACAAATGCTCGCAATGCACTGGGAAGGGCATAATGATTCATGAAAATAATAATGTTAACAATTTATACACAACTATAAAAGCACTGCTAAAAAAAATAATAATAAAAGTACCTTGTACAAAGATTTTAAAAAATTGAGAAATCTGCCTATATGTTTTTGAACTATCAAAACTTTCAACAACAGATTTTTTCGTTAGGCCTGCATTGACAAAACTTTAGTTTCTTCAAAATGTGTCATTTTTTACCACATATATTTACAGAGTCTGTGTATGATAAAAATACAGTTCACTGGAAAAATGAAAGTTTAAAATACATGATAAATTGATTTACAAATATATTCTACGTAAGTAAATTCATATAAACACATTTTTCACCGCCGCTGCAGTACTCGCTATGTAAAAAATAAGGAATTGTTGGTTAAAATGTGACCAGTGTTTCCAACACGTGAAGAGGCAATTTTGCTACAGATGTAGTAAATTTCCGGTACACAACTAAATACAAAGTATCCAAAAATCGTAACTCCAGGAACTCGCCAAACGGTCAAACGGCACACACGCAAAATGCTGTCACAACCCAGACGTCAAGGTCCAAAAATCAGAATCGTCACAGACGCCAAGAACTACTGCTCAACTATTAATGGGAGGAAAAAATACCTTTATGATAACAGGTGATAAAATCAGAAGGGTGAAGATATAACACATTCATTTCGTAATAAAGATGTATTCTGAACATTCTGCTGCCTTCAGCGCAGTGATGATATTGATGGTAGCAATAGTAGGTATTTGGTGACAGGTGCTGAATTACGTGGTCGTCAGACAAATCACATGTTCCCAAAATTAGAACAATATAAAAATATTAACAAATAAAAAATAATGTTCAAGCTTTAAAAAGTAAACCTAAGTCTGCTGTGATTAGTTTTAAGGCACCAATGGCTTTTTTTTGTGGGTACCAGCGGTATGCTAGAAAGTCGCTACATTTTCTATGTTTATCACTTTTCGCCGCTTTGTCTCCCCAAGGTTTAGATGTCGCTATGCGTAGCGGAATTCCGCTACTGTTGGCAACACTGAATGTGACGCTGCTACGAATTTAAACATGGCATGGATTCCGTAGATAACATGGTGCTTCGTGGACGTGAAAACTACAATGGCGTATTTTCCTAATGAATGAATAAACCTTTGCAGGGTTGTGCTGTAGAATATTCACTCACATCATCACTTGCGCTCATGTTATCTATGGTCCAAATACACGTGATGGAAAGCACGGTTATAAAGATAGGTCTGGCAACTACTATCCTTTTGTCTTGATGTAAAGCGTACGCTTAGTGAAGCTCGCGGCGGCTTGCGAACTAATAGCGCTAGTGCAGGCTGATCCGCTTTTAACATTGTGGTATATGGGAGTTTCTGAATAATGCCTTTTTAGTTTCATATGTCCATTCAGCATAAAGAATTGTGAAATAATTTGGTGCGTTTGAAGTTGGTTTCGTTTACAATAATGTTTTGCTGGCGCAGTATACAGAGTTCGTAAAAACCTCTGCTTCACATTTTTGCTTGCACGTTTATTGTTTTTGTTTATTGTAATGAAGATTATGGTTCGACAAGTCCAAGTTTATTTTGTTCAGTAATATTGTACATTGTTGCTAGCAGCACAACATTATAGGACATGTCAATAAATATTGTATAAAAATATAAAGTAAAAAATGCAATTACGTACATAGTACAAATATATACTACTGCATTGTCATCACGTCTGCACATATGACAAAATGTGTGTACTTTTTTATATTCCATGTGGAATAGTGATGTAAATCAAAATTTTTTTAGATACTGGTTTTTGTTTGAGTGAATAAATTAATAAATTCAAAATGTAGATTGATGTTTGAGGCAAAGCAGGATTGGAAATAGGGTGGGGGTTCAGTCAGTTTAAGATGAGAGAGTGGGAGATATAAAAGGTAATTAGCGGTTTGGAGAGCGTAAGGCAGGGGGTCCAGATGGGATCGGAAACGCAGCACTAAAGTTTGGTGGCAGGGAATTGGTGAAATATTTAGAGGTGCTGTTTAAAAAATCCTTAGGAGAGGTTAAGTTACCACAAGATTGGAAGGATGCTATGGTGGTATCTATACACAAGCAGGGAGAGGATAGGGGGAGGCCTGGCAGCTACAGACCGGTGAGTCTCACATCAAATACAGGAAAAGTAATGGAGAGGCTGGTGGTGCAGTATGTGGTGAGGGTTATGAACAATAGGAATTGGTTGGAGGAATCCAGCATGGTTTCAGGAGGGGTTACTCATGTGAGACTCAGCTGGCTGGGTTATTAGAGGATCTGGTGCAGGTAGTTGATGAGGGGAAGCAGGTGGATGCCTGCTTAATAGATTTTGAGAAGGCATTCGATAAGGTGCCCCAAGGAACATTGATGAGGAAAGTGGAGGCACTGATACCAGACAGGAGGGTAGTGGAATGGATAAGGGATTTCCTCAAGGGACGAAGGCAGAGGGTGAAAGTGGGGGAGGCAATATCAGAGGAAGAGGAGGTTACGTCAGGGGTACCACAGGGAAGTGTGCTGGGTCCTTTGTTATTTACCATAATGGTAAATGACATGGGTTTGGGGATTAGAGGAAAAAAACAGATTGTTTGCAGATGATTGTGTTGTATATGCTGAGACGGAAGAGAAGGGGGGGGGGGGGGATTTGCAGACGGACATTGGCAAGATATGGATGTGGACCAGGAAAAACAAAATGAAGATAAATGTAAGAAAAACTAAGGTAGTGAGGTTTACAAGGAAGAAGATGATAAGCAGGGACATATACAGATGGGAGGGACAAGAGATAGCAGAAGCAGCAGAATATAAGTATCTAGGGATTGTACTGCAGGGAGACCTCAGATAAAAAAAAAACCACTAGAGAGGGTAGTCGCAAAGGGAAGAAGGGCTCTAGGTATGCTGGGAAGGGTGCTGAAGGGAGTCAGCTGTGAAGTAAAGGAGAAGGTTAGAATATGCTGCAGCAGTATGGGACCCGTACGTGGAGGTGGAGGTGCGAGAACTGGAAAAAGCGCAGAGGACAGCAAGATGGGTGAAGGGTAGGTGGAGAAGGCAGGGGCAGGATGATGAAGGAAACTATAGGCCATCAGTGATGATGAAAGAAATGGGGTGGAGCTCACTGAAGGAAAGGAGGAAAGTTGAACGGCTAGTCAGGATGTACAGGCTGGTGAATGAAGCGGGAGGATGGGGAGGGCTACACTGCAAGCTAAGTAAGGGGGTGTTTAGAGGAAGAGGAAACAACAGTGAGAAGCTTCAGAGGGTGTGGAGGAGAACGGAGCGGGGTAGGCAGTCCATGCTTGTGAGGTCTGTGAGGGAGTGGAATGTGTTGAGAGAGGAATTGGTATCTGTGAGAGGGATTGGTAAGTTCAGGAAGGGAGTGGAAAAGGAGTTGGTTGGGTGAAGGAGAGTTGAGAGAGTTCTATTTAAAGATAGCAGTGGAGCCGTTATGGCCAAAGAAAAACCTGAAAACCAAAGTCAAGCTCCAGAAACTTGATGACATTCAAATCTGTACCATTAGCTTGCTGAGTACAGCATAGTGTGTGAAGGGGGGAGGAGGGGCCATCATGTGCGCTCTGTATGCTCTCTTCACTAGAGCTCGGGGAATCAGAGTGGTGTATATTTGTATGTAAACAGTTTCCAGGAACTATATCTATATATAAATAAATGTATGTACAGTAAAAAGAATGTAACATAATTTGTCAGGGGTATGCAAAGAATGGGACATGTACAAAACCTACCAATGCACAATGATAAAGCAAACCAAGTGATTCCATACAATTAATTAGTAACGTATGGTTCAATAGAATAAATGTGCACATTTACACTGCACACTATTACAGGTTTCTAACAGACAGCTGACGAAGAAAATATTCTTTGTAGTTGGCCAATTCAACAGCTCTCGTACGTGTCACACTTCACCTTACATGAGAAAAAACCTGTAATATAAGAAATATTCAAAAGTATCTGGCCAGGATTGCACCACCAAATTCATAAATGCATAGCTGATACACAACCTGTGAAGCTCTTGAACTTGTAGCCTCCATTCTATTTCACAAATATCAACACATTAACTGTTAATTCTTTACACTGAAAACTGTTCTTCAGCTAATTGTTGCTCGTTAGTCCACGACACAGGGAAAATCACAAACATTGTCAAACCCAGATATGACCCAGTATGTATGGCAATTTCTTGCAGTCAAAAAAACTAACAATTTTCACAGCAGGGAAATGTGTAAACCTAGGAAATTTTGTAACTGCATACACAAATTTTTTTTTGCTAAAGTTAATTAATTAATTTACTATTGAATCTCTCCAGCAATCCTATGATGAGCAGGAGCTCTGGATTATCGTATTAGTCAAAAATGTTAAACACAAACATATACCTAAACAAAATATTTGAAAATATTGACTGTGGCTCTTTTTGGAATCTGAAAACTTTAGATAGTTTGAGAAGGTGCCCACTGAATGATACAATATAACATCATGAAAATATGAAAAATAAATTTGTTTAAGGGAGGATGTTTTTAGACGACATGGTAAATTATGTAAAGTGCAACATGCTGCGTTTAGTTTTGGGACTATGTTATCAATGTGAGTATTCCCATAAATATGACAGTCAATATGTAAGCTTAAAATATTGTAGGATGGCTTTCGTTAACCATAGTTTCTATATTTTATTAAAAAGTTATAGTCCTGTTGTTTTTATGTGGAGAATTACATTAAAACTATTTGATACTCGTTTAAAGAAAGATTATTTGCTGTAAACAATTTATCTAGTTATGAATAGTCTCATTTAATGACACCATAAGTGCTGTCAGATTCTCATCTTTAAATAAAAATTTAGAATGTATCATCTACAATAGAATGTTGGAATACAGATAATTTACATCCAGCATATTAAAAGTAAATGAATATAATAGAGGGCAAAGGATGAAACCTTTGGGAACAATGTTCAATTGCCTTACCCTTTTTTTTTAGACATGTATTTATACCATCTGAATTTATTGCAACTTGCTGATATCTATGAGACTAGTAAGATGTAAACCATGATAAAGTACGTGCCTCCTTGGAGGGAATTCAGTGAGTAAAGATCAATTCAGTGGAAAGTGGTTCTTTTTATTTCACTGCAGGTCACTTCATAGCCATATAACTGTTTTAGGTCTTCTACCCGCTGCATCACTGCAACCTCCTGACAGTGTCTCAACTTATTGTGTGTGTCTGGCATGTGAGATGGCCATTAAACAGTCTCACTCAACATTTAGTAGGTTTATTGTATTATTACAATGATGTCACCTCATCGTAGGGTGAACTGAGGAGAGCCACATGGGTGAACAGCCCACACCCTGGATGAGTCTCTCATGCTCTGGCACCCTTCGCAACTCTACGAATATATTAGAAAGTAGATTATCCCGACTAATAAGGACCAAAGGCAATTCGGATAGGTAATCAAAAATTTGGATCACGGAAATATGTTGAAAATGAAGAAAAAAAACATTTTCACAAAACAGAAACTGTACAAAAATTTAAAAATTAAATCAGTTAACAATAACCACCTTCCTCCCAGACGTGTTCACTGTGAACAACACGTGAAAGGACGCATTACAAGAGCACACACAAGTGCTTGTCTCTCCTCTCCTGGTAAGGGAAACACTGTGACAAAAGAGACTTTCGTGTTTTCACTATTCTCTTTATTTTTCAAACAAGTCCAGATAATCGACTTTATACAGTATTCTAAAACCTGGTATTGTAAGTCAAACCTCCCTCCTCCCCGCTCCAGAGACCACGACATACCGCCAATGTGGATAATTTCTTGATCTGTGGTTGGGAACATAAATATAGTGGCTTATATATTGGCTTCTTGTCTGCATCAATTGTGTTATTGCATTTGACATGGTTCGGTATTGTTCGAGTATAACCTGTTTTGAAGTATAGTAAATAGTTTATTGAATAAATATGTACAAAAACACACATGTACAGGTGAACGAAAACTGTTCTGGCACACATGACCTGCAAGTGGCCATAACTGGGAGAAAAAAAAAAAGCCAGAATGGCACAAACAAGATCATGACACAAAATTAAAAATAAAAAGCCTGTGAGTCAACGAAAGTATGCTGTGAACAGTGAACGTTACACAAAATCAAAGTTCAGGTTACTAACGTTAAATGATTATGGCACACAAAAATTATCAGAACAAAAGTAGATCACCCTCCGTGACGTGATTCGTGTGCGGATCTGACCAACTGGGCCATACTTTGATTGGAATAACCTAGTTAAAACAAACATTGAAGATAATCTCGCATAACGCACTGACTTGCTACATCCGTTAACACTTGTTAATTTCTATAACACATTGCACAACAGGCAGTCTGCTGAAATACATGGTGCCTTATATGCTGTAGGCTTTAAACTATGTGTGATTAAAAAAAAAAAAAAAAAAAAATTATATATATATATATCAAAATACACTAATCTCTCAAATTCATCTTACTGTAAACAGTTACAGAACTGTGATAAAGAGATCCTCTGACTATAACAACAAATATCAAAGTACAAGAATGGTGTCTCACTGGTGAATACTGTGTCACCCGTATAAGGCTGTAGCAGGCCTTGCCACCCGTACTGAAAAAACACTATGAAAACAGTTTTGTGTTCTGTTATTGTTTCTTAACTGTTAGATATGATTTTGTGTCTGTCTGAATAGTATCCATGATGATTTCAGACTGTTCTCAAACTATAAGCTCTGTTCCATACTTTTCAAACTTTCAGAATATACCTATTGTTGTCATTATCAACTTAACAAAACAAACATTTATTTTTAAAAATATAACAACGTACTGACCATAGTGTTTTTATACTGTGCTGAAAGTACTATTACACAATAAAATCTCTTGCTTCCCTGGACAGTTCTACAAACAAACTGTTACATAATACTTTTATAATGTCAAGTAATTTCATTATTTGGTGCAAACAGCAGCAGTACAGCTGATTATCACTGAGTGGGTATACTTTATTAGAGTATTTAATAATTAAAAAAACAGGTTTGGTGTGTAAGGAAGACTACTTTTAGTGTACTTGAACTTAACATGATTCCGCTCCTAATAATGATAAGTTTTGGTTGTCTTCAAACTACAATAGTGTTGACTACCAGAACCTTCTAATTCTTAAGATATTTTGCTTCGAAAAGTTGTAGCTTATGAAATCTCCACTTTTGTATGTTGTGGATCAAGATTAGGATAAAATACAATTTTATGAACTGAATAGTCAGCCCAGAACCTGAATTTTGTTTAAAATTGTTGACGCCCAGGGTAGCAGAGTTTCCTGTGTACAGGAGGCTGGGACGGAGCACTTCCGGCATGGCAGCTCGACGGCTTGGTAGGCGGGTTGTCCTGTATGGCAGGTTGTTCCTGGGATGGAGCACTCTTGTCCGAGCTCGACGTCCAAGGTGGTGGGAGTTCCTGAGTGGCAGATTCTTGAGGCGGAGCACTTCCAGCATGGCAGCTCGACGTCCCGATGAGCGGTTCTTCCTGCATGACAGGTGGTCGAGGCGTAACACTCTCGTCTGAGCTCGACGTCCCAGCGGGCGGTTCTTCCAGCCTGGCACGAGGTTGGGGCGAAGCACTCTCATCGGAGCTCGACGTCCCGGGTTCCAGTGGTCTAGTGGCATCTTGTACTTCTTTGTTGGGGTACGACTTCACTGAATTTGGGATGGCCTCAACTTCCGGCTCCATAGTTGTACCAGGTGGAGAGGTAGGCACCTGGATGATTCCTATCCCTCTCATCGAAGGTACTTCCGATTGCTCACCGATGCAGTTTGATCGGCGGGCTGTTTGATGGGATTCTCTGTCACGAGGACTTCACCAGGATAACTCGGAGCATCTAGATCTCGTTTTGGCTGCTATCTTCTCGGCGTAGCTGCGTGGCATCGAGGGCATTAATCTGACGGAAAATGCACCTTGGCATTGTTCTACATCAGGCTTCCATGGCACGATGTAACTAGGTGCCTTGTCAATCACGATGGGTGTCAGTTTGGGTCTTGTTGAAGGTCCTGGCTCTGTATCGTGTACTACTTTTTTGGGTGGGGGTTTGTCTTCATCCGCGGATTGGCCAGGTGTGTCTCCTTCAGCGTCGTCCCCAAGTATTGGCATGTCCCCTGGGTATGGTCGTATCTGACCTCTGGTGGCCTTACAAATCCTTCCGCGTATATCCTCGAACCAGTAGACGTCTCGCTTGCCTACGATGTGGTACGGTCTATCCCATTTGTCAGCAAAGCCAGTGCTGAATTGGTTGCTGGCTTTGCTGAGTGGGTGACTTCGCAGGAGGGCGGCTTACCCTAAGTTGAATTCTCTTACCCCTGTCTTCGGTTGGGATATTTCTTTAAAATATATGCTTTCTGGGCGTGCATGGTATGGGCTAGGACTGCTAGAAGGATGTCCTCGGGTTGAGGCATATTAGAGGGCTCACTTTCCCACTGCCAGTCGCCTGGTCAGCACAATGGTTGTCCCAGGAGTAAAACACTTGGACTGGTGTCAACGACCTCGTTCGTACGGTGTTGAAGGACAAACATTATGGTGGGGATGTACTTATCCCAATGCTTGTGATCATTACCCACACTGATAAGAAGGCACTTCTTGATCTCCTGGTTCCTCTATTCAGTGGGGTTGGCTTGTGGGTGATAGGGAGGGGTAGTCCAGGTTTCTACCTCCCACTCTTGACAGGCAGTTTGCCATTTAAGGCAATGGGTGCCATTGTCTGTCAGTATGGCTTTTGGATAACCCCACTGTGCTTATCGCATGGTACATAATTTTTACTAAGAATGGACTCAATCTTCAATTACTTATTGATGGAAAACTAAAAAATTTGTTATTGAAATATTAATTGGCCTACGAATTCCAGGACTCGTGTAGCCATTGGAGGGCTTTAGAGTCAGTTCGCAGAATGAAGTGTTGCTCTTTGAGATAATACAGATATTTCTTCATAACCCAGATAACTGCCAGACAGTCCTACTCAGTAATGTGGTAGCACTGCTCGGTTTCATGTAAGCAGGTTGATGCATACGCTATCACATGGGGTTGTCCTACCTCTTGCTGGTATAATACTGCGCCCGGGCCATTTTGACACGTGTCCGTTTGCAGTATTAAGGGGTGGTCTCCTTGCGGCCAATGGAGTTGGTGAATATTCTTGAAACTGTTCTTCAAGTCGGAAAACGCTCGTCGTTGTTCCGGGCTCCATCACCAACGGGTGTCTTTCTTGAGAAGTGGGTGTAGTGGTGCCATATATTCTGCAATGTTTGGAACAAAGTCTAATGGTCAATTACACAGACCCAGGTACTGCCGTAGCTGTCGCTTATTTGCAGGTTTTTCCGCTTCTTCAATTGTTCGTATTGAACTGTGGTGCGGGAAGTTTCCCTCAGGCGATATGACGTGTTCCAGATAATCTATTGATGTCTTGCCGAAGAAGCTTTTGACAGCTTACAAATCATCCCATGCAATTCAAGCCTTTCCAATACTTGTTGCAGATGGCCTAGATGTTCCTTCCAGCTATTAGAATATGTTATTACATCGTCGAGATAAACGAAGCAGAACTCGCCAATGTAACCTGTTAGTTCTTCCGTCGACATTAATCGTTGGAATGTTGCGGGGGCGTTTTTCAAGCCAAAAGGCATAACTCGAAATTGTATGGTTTCGCCTTTGGGTGTCGTAAAGGCCGTATACTTTCGACTGTCCGGGTGGACAGCAATCTGCCAGTACCCAGATTCCATGTCAAGAGTACTGAATATTTTGGCCTTGCCAATATCTCGTAGTGTAAGAGACAAGTCTATAGCTGGGCAAGCTATCGGGTGGGTGACTTCATTTAGCGATTTGTAATTTATGTGAAATCGCTATTTCCCGTCCTTCTTAGGTACAAAGACAACGTGCGAGTTATATGGGGAATTCGATGATTCCACGATCCCCTGGTCCTTCATGTAGTTGACCTGTTTCATGATGAGGTCACTGCGGCAGGCTGACACACTGTATGGATGGTTGTAGACTGCTACGTCAGTTGTAGGCCATATTTCATGTTGCATGGAACGTGTTTGTCGTAGCAGTCCTCTTTATCCGAAGACACGGGCGTGCTCATCTAGTACGGCTTTTAATTGGTAGAACTCTGGTTCTTCGAGTTTGTGATTAATGCTCATTGGGTCGATGGGCATTAACGGGATGTCGTCTGGGTTTTGATCCCAGTTTACAGTAATACAGTCAGTTTCTCTCAGATAGGCTCTACGTTGTCCGTGATTGAGAATGCATTGATAGCGGATAAGCCACGGGCATCCTAGTATTACTGATTCGGACATGGTTGGTGAAACAATAAATTCTGTTGGGGTAAGAATACTTTGGATTTTTATATTCAAGGTAATTCTGCCGGTTATGTCCAACATGGCATCTGGTTGCGCCATTCTCACTATTTTAATTTGTGGTCTTAGTTCGGCGAGCTGGTTTGATGATGTTAACAAATTTCTTCTGATAAAATTTCCGGTAGCAGCAGTCAAGTAAGGCTAATACCATGTCGTTGTTCACCTCCATCTCTATATGTGGGGCTATGGGAGCCAGTGCTTCTTCACTTAATCCCTGGAGGATGGGCCCTTGTAAACCAGGGGTGATGGCCTGCTTCGTACCCTGGTGTCAGCATTTCCCGGCTTGGTTCAGGAAGTAGGTTTTCCACTCACTCGCGCGTGTGCATATATATATATATATATATATATATATATATATATATATATATATATATATATATATATATATATATATATATATATATATATATATATATATATATATATATATATATATATATATGTGTCTGTCTGTCTCTCTCTGTCTGTCTCTCTGTCTGTCTCTCTGTGTCTCTCTCTGTCTGTCTCTCTCTCTCTCTGTCTGTCTCTGTCTCTATCTCTATCTCTCTATATATATATATATATATATATATATATCCCCTACATTCAGGAAGTATTTCAATTGTCTGTATTTCAGTCAAGGCTAGTAATTCATGTAATATGTAAAAGGTCGTGGCAAAGGCCAGCCTATGCAGGCATAATAGAAGAGTTTTGTGCAGTAGGTGCATTCTAACCTTAGTGTGCCATGGCCTGGGCAGTCGCCATGGCTGCACTGTACATTGGATACGTCGGGTTCATTGTCAGAGTTCTCGCTGGCTATGGCACTGACCTCTGCATCTGGCATGGGAATGGTTAAGGGCGCCACTGTGTGTTTCAAGGACTCCCCGAAGTCTGCTTGATAGATTGTTTTGAACCTTAGTTCACGAGATATGGTTGGTCTAGTTTGCACCATTTATTGCGCACAGCTACTAGTCCGACACCCCAAATTGGGCATCAGAAAATCTCTTGACACGTGACCGATTAGACTGACTTGGCATGTTGGTCCAGGGAGGAAGGGAGGAAGGTAGGGAGGGAGGAAGGAATATGTAATATAGCAGTAAACTAACAAGTGTGACAAATTTCTAGGATGTATAATTTTTACAATATAATAAATCACATCATTATGGACACTATATCAGATCAGCAAGTTTTTTATTATTTTGTACATGACTTTATGTATTTGGTTTTACACATGTTACAAGTGTTATCACAATAACAATCTAGCCTAAATAACAATTGTGAAAATTATGTAGAAATATTGAAAATAATACTGAAGAACTGAAAATTGAAATATACTTGCCAACATTTGTAACTGTTCTTCACAACCAAAATTTCATAGCAGGCTCTGCTAAAGTGCCCTGATCAAGCAATAACAGCTTAATAAATAGGTATACTATACAGTAGGTACAACATAACACATTTGGCTTAGGAGTACCATCACAATGTTTCACAAACTGGGACTGAAATCTGAACAGCGAGACTGAGCATAATGCTCACGGATGAGAATACACCCTGACAACATTTTGAAGTAAATGAGAGAAAGATTCTCGGGAAACCACAGAATGAAAAATAAATAAGATTACCAACAGTATGCCAGCAGTTCCAAAGTAGATGCTACTGTCACAATTTGGAAATTATTAGATTATTCATGGCAAATGCTAGAATTTTACTAGAGCTGGACTGAACATTCAAGTTCTGAATCAAACTTTTGAAGCTAAGTCTGGTTCTTTTTAAGGAACATTGCATTATGTCCAATTCAAATTTGGATTGGAAAATCGGGACAAGTTCATGTTCAGTTCACAAATATACTAAAACCGACAACAAACGAACTTCAAAATGAACTGACTGTGCCCTTTACAATAAAAATATCACATATGTAACATCGCCTGCATTCCTATGTACAATGGATTCTCCAGCCATTGTTTCTCAGGGGACTGACAAAAATTTTCAAAACATAGGGACTTTCAATGAATGTAGACTTGAAAGAGAGATAAATAAAAAATGAGACCACAGAATATGTTCCATGGATGCGGGATTACAATCCATCTGAGTTCAATACATAGAGGTTTCACTGTAATTCAAGCTGCGTTATTTGTGTTTCATGCAATGAACTATTGTTAACACAGTACTGCATACTCTATGGCATTAGTCAATTAAACAAATGAGATTGTAGGCATTCAATTAATTTACCTTATCAGTAAATAACACAATGATCAACATAATAGCATCAAGGCAACACTCATGAGCATGTGCTTCATGCTGTGCACAAACTGCTGTAACTAGCATAATAAAAAGCTCACAAAACAAAGTCAGTCATTTGAATAAAGTAAAGATGCCTTTATAAAGTATCAATAAACTGTTTTATTACTCGCAAATAAAAAAAAGAATGGACAAAACGAGGCATCTGAATTACAGCCATGTGTTCTGGGTTTATTTTCATAAATGTCTTTCAAATGAACAGTTAATTATATCCATTGCTTTTACTCATTTAATCAATTAAATAAATTTTCACAATCCACAGAAATTAATAGGAAACATGAAGAAAAAACAGCGACGAATCACATAAGACCTTTGTCAGTGGTTCGCACATCTGTGGATGCTTCTCAGGCACAGCACCTCTGCATATCAGAGGTGTCTATTTTTATGAATGGAAGTGTGCGTGTGTGTATTTTGTTGAAGTGTATTGTACTTGTACAACACAAATCTTCTAGAGATAAAGGTGAATCTGTAGGACCAACATTGACAAATTTGCTGAGGAATACAGATTCCCACAAATAACAGAAAGACCACCTACTAAGGAAAAGAGGTGGAGAAAAGTATTTGATCAGGTCTCACAATTTTTTACTTCCCACTGCCAAAATATTGGAGCAAACCGCAACTTGGAATTTTTTCAAGAAAAGTGAAAGTTTAGACAACATTTATTGCAATATTTGTAAACAAGTTCAATAAACTCTTGAATCAAGTACATCAACACTCAGAATCTAAGAAGCAAATATTTGTAACATTACAAACAATGCACTTCTTGGCAGGAAGGGGTAGGGGAAGAAAAACCACTGTCCCACTTATCTCAGCTCCCCATCTCCACTACATACATCAGACACAACTTGGACATCATTTCTCTACCTGGCAGAAATCTGAGACCTTATTCAAAAACTTTCTGGAACCTCTAATCGCAGTTGCTGCACTGCTATCTTTACGAGATGAAATTATGTTGTTACATTCTACACAGTCATAACTATCTACCATGATATGCACCACAAAAATCTTATGTGGATAAAATGGAGTCTAAGAACAACAGTGATGAAAAGAACAGCCTCAGTCACAAGGTTATATCCAGAATAAACCTCAGTAGCATGCCCAAATGATGACAGAGAAAACAAAAAAACCTTAGCAGTGACATCCGAACTATGTAATAACCAAGCAGGCAGTTGGGTACAGAGTCAACAGTATTGCCAAACTGTGCCGTACGTTACAGAACAACCCCTGATGTAACACCAGCAGTAACTGCCACCCAAGAATAACAGTCTCACTTAACAAAACTATTAAATATCAAGAGTGCACTCCTGTCAGTATGATACTCCACAACATCTGCATATATTTACATGCACATACACACGCACGCATGCACATAATCACAGAGCACAACAGTATAATTGTGTTAACTGCCTCGTGGCACTTCCCCTCCCCACACCATAATATAAGTATATGAAATCTACAAATGCATTCACAAATGTTTACAAGCACACTCAATTAAAATGTCAAATGGACACGATAAAAGGTAATGTTATAACAATCTTTAATGTGTAAAAATAAAATCTCAACAAAAATGCTTCCTTCACTACTTAGATTCGAGCAAAAATTCATGTTCATTTAGCCTACAGAAACTACTAATCCCTGCACACTCCTCTGAGATAAGTCCATAGATAAACCTTCAATACCATGATTCCAAAAAAGAAAACACCGAAAATAAAATACTTGTAACATAATTGCTCACAAAAATTTTTACTTTTCCCCGTATGTGTTATTAACTGACCACAGACAACAACTATCAAGACTGATTTTCCAGGGAAATAATATATTCCATTTAATTCTGAAATATTACCATAGTGTTTGCTTACATATAACAGAGCCATTCGAAATGTGTAACTTATGCAACAGATGTTTGTTGCATCACTGGAGTGCAACAGTAGCAACAATTTCTGCAACTATTTGCACAGCAAATACTTTATGTAAAGACTGATGACTGTTAACTATGCACATGAACATTACTAACTCCATCCAACTGGAACATTTTTAAGTAACAATCCACTGGCACATTTCCGACCAAGTTTTACAACAAACACCATTCAGAAATGAGAACAGTGTTAACCAAAACTCTCCAAAATTTACACAACACAATTAAAACTATTTTGACTGGCAGGTGTATCGGAAAGGTGGTAGGAGCTAGCGTGGCATTTGCCCCTCCCTAACCTCAATAAGGGGTATAAATTTGTTGTGTGTAAATTATGTGAATAGGAAACAAAGTGTATTTAAACATTGGCATGATTGTAATAAAAACTAAATTTTAGGAAGAGGCCATTAGAAGCACAGCATTTCTGTATAGCCTTACCACCCCTCACTCCTTTCATGAGAGAGGTTCTGATGCCCCCGCTAAATGGTATTGAGAAAACTACACATTATACAAAAGACTTTTTGACCCATATTCAAGTAAATACCTTGAAGAAAATATATATTTAAAAATAAGGAAATTACATTATAAAAGAGTACGTGTATGTTTGCTAGCCATCTACCAAAAACTGTAAATGGTTCTTGTAAAATGTGTGTGTGTGGGACTCAAACATACTCATTGTTTACTCTGCCAACTGCAGAACAAACTGTAATGGTGCATGGCACTGATGGCTAATTACTGCAACTCACCAAATCATGGCTTCTGCAAACGGACTCGTTTACCATCATGCATGTGCATGGTTGACAATATATCGATATCCACAATCTGTGATTAAACAACAAAATTTTCTGTGTTTGAGTCCCTCCTTTTGTAACACTTTCTACACCTTCATACGTAGTTACAAACACTGGAGAATTTTTGGAAACATTTACAGTTTTGGTAAACAGTTTTCGTGGATACCCAACTGCATAAAAACAATGTGACAAGTCATGAAAAGCTGGTAGCTGGTTCAAGAAACACGTCAATATCAACTAATATATGCATAACATATGATCATTTTACTCAAAGTCTAAAAACAACAGTCCTATTTCACTGCCTTTGTAGAAATAAATATACATACTATACACAATGCAGTGTGATAATATATACAAGTCAGAGAAAAATAGCACAACTTGTGTTTTGTCTGAGGAGAACACGTGTGCTCCTACATGCGGCACATGCAATCAGGTTGGCGACGACTGCTCTCGCGGTGCAGTCTGCGTGCGCTCGTGTCACCATACTGGATTCCCGAGCCAATCCTCTCTGGGTCCAGCTCCCCTGTCAACACACAGTATCTATCATGGGAGGTAACCAGCATCACCCAGGCACCGTTCATATGCAGTTGTCTCAGACACATTGCACAGGATGACTGTATACTGACACAGCTACAGTGTCTAACTGAAATGTAGGTACATCTTATATGCTCCCCAACACTGTGGTTAACTACCCCTGTGTACTGCTATGAGAATGATGGGGAACCACCCACCCTACTCTGTTCTTCTGCATTAGTACCTACGGAACACAAGAACATGCACCAATTTCAGTAGATGCAATGGTTCCTGAGAATTAATTAGTAAAATTGCTATACCCTCGTAGAATAGAAACTAACCAATTCGACCACTAAAAATTAAAAAATGGTTTTATCAAATGCCTTTTCTTACATTAAGTCTGTGTTTAATAATATCTGGTGTAAAACCAACATGAGTTTAAAATTAAATATTTTTTAATTCAACAGGTAGACATCTTCAGAATAAAATTATACTCCAAAATTGTGTAGTTGACTTCCCCTTGTTGTGAAAAAATGTTTGAATATCGCATGGTACATAATTTTTACTAAGAATGGACTCAATATTCAATTACTTATTGATTGAAAAATAAAAAATTTGTTATTGAAATATTAATTTATTTCAATAGATACATGTCTTCAGGATAAAATGATATCCTAGATGGGCATATCCACACTCCTTTGCCTCCAAGTAACAGAGACCGAGTGCTGCGTAACTCACAGCAAGTGCAAGTGGTGTCTTGCAGTAAAACTCAGATAATATGGTTTTGAACAATTAACTATAAAAGGAACTAAAGGAACAAATCTTAATGAGCGTGTTTATTCACCTGTCTCAAAAATCAAAAGTATTTTAGAAGAAATATTATTAAACACTTCAAAACATGTCTGCTAAATAAAAGAATAGCCTTGTATATGCATATAAAGATGTGTGGCATCAAAAAAGTGTGAATGTACAAATGAAACCTAGTTTCCTTTCCTTACACTGCTGGCATGTAAGATACACTGTAATAGTGCAGTTAATAATGATTTGATAAGAACATTTACTTAATATTCTTTTTGTCTTTGCGAGGGAATATAATTCTTTTTCCAGTATTTCAAATGATTTTGGCAGTGTTAGTATGTGTATTTGTCATCAGTTAGTTTTATTTTCTAAAGTCATAGTTGAAGGTGTGTCACACGATAAGGGGCCATTATGATATGAGTTGGTGTTCTTTCTTTTTGAGTACATTCTGGAAATACATTGTTTATTTCAGCACAGTTTGGCTTGCAGGGGAAAGTGGTTGTGATAGAGTACGC
The DNA here is from genome assembly GCA_029891345.1 of Dryococelus australis. Lineage (NCBI taxonomy): Eukaryota > Metazoa > Arthropoda > Insecta > Phasmatodea > Phasmatidae > Dryococelus > Dryococelus australis. The sequence goes on from CM056996.1 coordinate 30,728,866, forward strand.
ACCAGTGTCTGAAGGAACTCTTTGTATAGCGCAATGCCTTTTTAGCTAGTGATGGGAGCACGTGATAAGAGTAACACTGCATGATGCCCTTATTAGGGTATGTTTATGGCATAATTTTGTGAGGGGTGGGGGTGGTGCACTGTACAATTCGTAGGTGTGCATGAAAGAGGGGTTAAGTCAAATATTGACAAAATGGGCTTTTCAAGGTATATAAAATAAAATAAAATAATAAAACCATGTACGTAATGGTCCAAACGGGGCAAGTCTAGTATCTTTGTGTAGTATTCTATGGAGTTGAACTTTTTGAGTAACATTACAAAATGATAGCTCTAGTGCGTGAAAAAGGGGATATGTCATTTACCATGACTTATCCCTTTCTGATTGCCAGAAATGTTTCGGCCTCCGATGGTAAATAAATGCGTGAAAAAGGGGACATGTCATTTTCCATGATTTATCCATTTTGATCACCAGAAATGCTTAGGCCTTCTATGGTGAATAAAGTGATATATCACATAAAGCTGATGCAACTATTCATGACCACCATTAAGTGCTTATTATTCCGACTGTTCCATGCTTCCAGTTTGTCTGGAAACTTTCGCAGATACAATTTTACTTACTTCGCTACTGTTATTGTTGGGAATTCGGGGAAGAGAGCAAGAGTAAATAAGGGAAATTTCAGTCCTAGACAGGGGAAATTTCATATCTGATGATTTGGTGATGTGTTGGCACCCCTGGAACAAGCTGTTTGTATTGTTCGTTATTTACATTGAACACCACAATATAGTGACAGTTAAATATGAAATTAATATGACAATACATTTTTGTTTTCGTTGAAGGCATTAAAAATGAACTCAAGAGGGAAGAAGCTGGTGTCGTTAGTATTACAAGGTGTAAAAGAAGGTAAGAATCATGCATGATGTCGGCCCTTAATATTAATCTGTAGCCCTGTGCATCTTCTATTTGCTTTAAACCTGACACAAATGTCGTAGAATATGACATTTATGAAAAAAGTGATGAGTACCTATCGCTAAGATTTTGCAGCATTAAACTGCTAGTGATATGTGCTGTGTAGTTTATTATTTATAGACACAGACAAGTTTTTGGTAATGCGTCTATGCAATCACGTAAGAAGATGAAGATGGAACTTGGTGATCAGATTTGGTTGTATCGGAAATTAGTTGGTACTACTGGCAACATGCATATTCTTGGTCATGTGAAATTGTTTTTCAATCCATGAATATGTGTTATGTATTTTTTTTATTTTGCAAATAAATGTTTTGTAGGTACAAAATTTACTGCGGTACATGTCTACCAGTCATGTATATTCAGAAACGGGGAGTAGCAATTCTGAAAGCGCGAATTGGTGTTGACACAGTGTGGCAAAATGGTGCTGGACAATATGACACTAAATTGTATAAAATTGACTTAAAAACATTGTTTGGAGATGCTACTTTGTTCTCATGTGAAGAAGTTTTTATTGGTACATTTAGACAAGCTATCTTAACTTCTCTAATAGATGTGTAACTTCTGATAGCAAAACATTTGCCTTTTCATTTGCAGTTTTGTATTGTTTGTTTCCTTACACTACACGTAGGTAATAGTAAAAACTGTTATAAGATGATTGAAATTGTATGTAGTATTTTTTAATAACGATTATATGGTTATATCTTGGATAACTAATTCAGTGAACACTTGTTCTTTAATCAAAAGGGGGTAAGTCAAATATATTAACTGCCCCAAACGAGATATGTCAAAATATAAAGTATCTTTCAAACTGTCCCCTTGTCCCCTATGATACGAACCGAGTAGTAAATCCAATCATAAACCCCATAGATATTTAATGATCTTGCATACACAGAAGAACTTTAAATTCTAAATATCTCAATTTGAAGTTTTTCGACTTATCCCCCTTTTTCCCACGCAACCGCGAATTATTATCTGTGAGCATCTACTGCCACTTTGCATTTGCTACTTGGAATTAACACTAGGCAGTTTTCACTTGCAGCTCAGCCTGAATAGCTGCCCGTCCTGCATGCGTGACTGTGGTTGCTATGACAGGCATGTTACTGAAATACTTAAATGAACTCTGCAACACTTTCTCATAATCTACCTGGCACCGTTGCATCATAAACTGTTTCATGTCTCTGCTGTGTGAAGTTTGTGAACTGTATAAATGTTAATAAATATCACAAGAAATATTAAACATTAGTTTATTATTTCTTGTCTATTTTATGGTGCTGTTATTTATGTCTAATGCTTTTTCCGAGTGAGTGAATCAAGCTGAGTTTCAGTCATCTGTTTTAGGCCGGTGCAACAAAACAATGGCTGGTCCACCCGTGGGGTGAAGATTTTCTACACACTTGAGATTACATTGGCTACACAGCAGTTCCAAACAAGGCAGCAAGCAGCAAGTGGGGTGGTGATAAGACAGCAGTTCCAGATAACAACAAAGGATATAGTCACCAGACAACGGAATCCATTCACCAAAATGCCTGTTCCAGCATCATACCATGATGAAATACAATAGTCCATGCACAGGGGTTCTCCAATGGAGACATCGAAGCCAAAGTAAATACATCATCATTTGTTTTGTTTATGTTTTGATTAGGTTATTACATATGCATTATAATTTTTCTGTATTATATAATGTGATAGAATAGTTCACTTTTAAAGGGCCATAGCCAGTCTGACACTGAATTATACATGTATTAAATAATCAGTCGGGGATATAAAAATTGTGCACTACTCTAATAGTGAGATAGGTCTAAATTAAATAGTTGATAGGTTAGTATCTGTTTGCAAATTGCTGGGATATAAAGTAGTTACTAGAAATGTCCCAAAATCTTCACAATAATCTCAGCAAACTCAGTCATATATATAATATTCAGTTAGTGTTGACCAAAGCATTAGGTGTGCTGAGCAAGGAATTCAGAAGGTAGAACAAAGTGCTAGGCAAATGTTTCTTACATGTAACGTGTTGCTGGATCTCATTTTTCTCTCTCTCTCTGTGTGTGTGTGTGTGTGTGTGTGTGAGAGAGAGAGAGAGAGAGAGAGAGAGAGAGAGAGGGAGAGGGAAAGGGGGAGAGAGGGAGAGGGAAAGGGGGAGAGAGAGGGAGAGGGAAAGGGGGAGAGAGAGGGAGAGGGAAAGGGGGAGAGAGAGGGAGAGGGAAAGGGGGAGAGAGGAAGAGGGGGAAAGGGGGAGAGAGGGAGAGGGGGAAAGAGGGAGAGGGGGAAAGGGGGAGAGAGGGGGAGGGGAGGGGGGAGGGGGGGAGGGGGGAGGGGGAGGGGGAGAGGGGGAGAGAGAGACACACACACACACACACACACACACACACCTATTTCTTCTTAGTCATATTCAAATATTTTGATAGTTTGCATTGGGGAAGTTAACCGTCTTAAAATTGGTGTATGCATTGCCTTTTGAAAATGTATATTAACATAGTGTTACCAGTTATAAGAGTGATTGGTGCTAAGGTGCTTTTATATTATGTTTTTATTATTTTAATAAATTGTATCCTTTGTGACAGGGTGTCCATCACTAATAGATGAGATATTGTGTGGAAAATGTTTGTTCTGCAGTAATGTAATGCCTGTCGGCCGTAGAACTTATACCCGCCCAGCAGAGAGGTGCACCAGGTTGCAGCTGGCAGTAGATAACGGGCAAACATGTGGCCCTGTCTACGATTGGCTTGAGTTTTGCACCGGTGCGAATAATGTTTGTAAAAAAGAGAGTGCTGGTGTCAAAAAATGTGGTATAGACGGCGCTGGAGTGCTAGTCTCTGGGGAGGGGATGACCGGGAGTACGGAGCTCGGGCAGGATAAATACGGGTGCGCGGACTGCGATCAGGGAGAACGTCGCCGGCATCATTAGGCGGAAGGGTCCGCTTATGAGTGAGAGGATTGCCTGACCGTGAGGGTGGGCATCGAAATGCTACGTATTGCTGCAAGATCGGACTTGGAGATTTTTACTCTCGCCAAGAGCAGATATAGGAGGACTCTGAAAAATTCTGAAGCCAATGTGTTCAGACTTAGGCTGCTGGAGCTAGGAAATTGGGACTTATAAATTTCCCGAAGAGCTAATGTACGGACTTAGACTGTGGGAGCTCAGAGCTAGGACCTATAAATTTTTCCGAAGAGCTAGTGTTTCGAACTTAGGCTGCATGAGCTGCGTTTTTGGACTTAAAAATGTATCTTCTTTTTCTCTTATGATCTGAAACTCCGGACTTGGCCTGTGAAAGGGGGAAAAAATTGAACTTAGCCATATTTTGCTTATGTGGGGCTATGATGATATTTGTTTCACTACTACTGAACTTAGGCTCTCGTGATGCGCGCAAAGAGAACTTTGTTTGGAAATGCATTGCAGAAGAAAGAAGGAGAAACAATAGTCCCTGTGAGGTTCGACACTGTGTTTTATCCTTCGCGAAGAGATGGAGAATACAGACTATGGCTCTGTATTTATAAATTGGGAGAATCAAGGATTTTTGATTGTGAGCTGCAACTTAGCTGTGTTTTGCAGTTCTTGTGGCACTGCTGCTACGACATTTTGCTTTGTGATATACAAATTTTTGGGAGCAGTGGACCAGGGATTTTTGGGCGACGCAGGAGAAGGCGATGAGCTTTGAGACTGTGTGGGCTTATTTATTTACATTTGGGAAAAAGGTGTGGGGTGTGGTATGAGAGGTGTGTATGTTTGAATGTGGAATACTTGGGGTGGAGGAGAGGCAGACCTAGTGGGAGGGAGAATATCCCTGGCCTGTTCCTCCGCCAAAAAAAACCTGTTGGAGTTGTTTTGATGGTGTGTGTATGTGGTGGTAGTGAGGGGGAACAGTCTGTACTTCGGTATCAGTGGGAAGCATATCCTCAGGCCACCTCTCTATCTGAAAGAGGTGACTGTGTGAAGATACTTGGTGTATGTTCAAATGGAAAGGTGGTAAGTGAGAACATTTTTGTGTTTTGTCCCACAGTCTGTTTAGGAAAGTAATTTGGGGAGATATTTGTGAGTCCCTGTGAGATTAAAAGTTAAAACCAAGAGACCATTACTCCAGCAGGCATTTCTCTTCAAAAAATAAAGTTTATATAATTTAAAAGGTGGGTTTTTAATTAAAGGTTTTGTGATTCACCCTGCGAGGTGAAAGGAAAATAAATAACCTAAGGTATTTTTTTTTATATGTACACATTGAAAGGCACTAGGCCGGTACTAGGAATTAAATTATATATCATCAGGTATGTTTAGGAAAAATAGGGAGAGTGGTGTTAAAAAGAGTTTTTTTAAAACTGTTCTTTTAAATTGTTCTTAATAGAAAATATACGTTTGAAAACATAAGGAAACTGGAAGTAGTGATCCTTAAGTTTAGGAAGGAAAATTGTGAAGTAAATATTTACCAGTTTAATTTGGAGTGGGATATTGGAACTGTAAATCTCTATAACAATGGGTGTAACATGAAGCTATGCAAAGGGTAGTTAGTAAACAGTATATTGGAGATGTTTTTGAAGTTCAAAAGAAAATATTGATAAGGAGAGAAAAATTATCCAAGAGTTAATGTTGTTATCAAGATTTACTGTGTGGAGAAATTGGTATTGTGTACATTTTTGAGAATAATTGTTAAAAGCAAACTTTTTCTCAAAAGAGTAATTAAAAATTGAAAAAATTGATATGATGTTAATGTTTTAATTTACGCAGTGGTAAATCCCCTTTTCCCAAATGCAATCTGTTTTTGGACAATTGCATATCAGTTTAACAAGATACCTATGCTGCTGATATGTTTTGACAATGATGCTTAATGAACCTTTCCTCTATCCTAAGTCCTTTGTGTATGTTATGAAGGAGTGTTGGGTTAGAGGTTGTGCTCCAAGGGCTCAGGCAACTGGAGCACACCTTGCATTAATAAATTGAATAAATTGGAAATTACTCTAGTCAATATTAACGTACTGGCATTTACGCTCATGGTTAATGCATGTTTCTTAATAATCAGTATTGTGAAATATTTAGGCTGAGACCTTACTTTATACATAAGTTGTATTTTCTTAGAAGAAATTTTATGCCGTCTAATAAACTTCTTGAACCAAAGATTTGTTGAACAAAAATTTGTACTAGTTCCACTACAAGCGGACCAGACAAGCTGCAGTGTACGGTGTTTGGGAGACAGAATCCAAACAGTGATTAGCAGGAAGAAAGGAGGCCAAATGGTGCATATGTATAAGAAGGTGTTGCAAGGACATGCGCCCCCTCCCCCACAAAAGTCACCAGGTCACCACGGCGTCAAGGCGCGGGTCCAGGACAACACAGTACAGCTGAGCCCAGGCAACGGTTGAACAAAAACTATGTCACCTATACAGTGGTGAGCGCAAAACCCACATAGTCATGAGGCGGGGCTGTTTGAATAAAGTACAGGCAGTGATAATACTTTGCGAGGTTAATAAACGCTGTTTAACGATTATTATCAGTACAGGATATTCAGGAGGGTGTCAGTGGATTATCATACTGCTGATACTGTACTTTGGATAAAGTAGTAATTAGTAATTGACATAGATCATGCGTCAAATTAAGTATTGGTTAAATGTAATAGAGGAATCTCTGTATTATTAACTAATTGTTAATAAACAAGTGGGTCTTGTGTTGAGTAATCGGTTGCTTACTTATTGTGATCATAAAACCCCACTTCTGATAGGGAGTTCATGAACGTTAAAAGCTTAACATAAATTCTGCTCACCGAGGCATACCAAGTCAGTATACAGTACATTATGTACACATGCACAAGTAATACTAATAAATAATGCAAATAAAATAAATTTTCACATACATTGTTTTCGCTTACGTCTCACTGCCATGCATTTAGTCCTATTTATGTAATTTACGTTTTATGAAATGACCTGTGGTTGATTTTGTCATGATATTGCACTAACTCGTACTTTGTAACAAACAATAATAAATAATAACAATATATATCTCAGACTACACATCATGTATTTAAAGAGCACGAAACGAAAAAACTGAATAAATGTGGAAATACAGTACATATGTATATGAAATAAGTACTGTAGAATGTTATTAGATATTCAGCAAACTATTGCAATGTTTAAGGTGGCAGCCATGTTGGTAACGATCAGCAGCAACAACAGCTGTGCCATTTCCGAGACATTGATTAGCGATGCGACGTTGCCAACAACACTTGCAAGTTTACCCTTGAATAATTTTTCATGAAAATTACAAATGGGTTCTGTATAAATGTAACACTAATAAATATGTTATAAATATAAAGTTAGAAAAAGGCAATGTAAAATTGAGGAAAAGCTATTTACTGAACTTTGCCAATCACAATACACAATATTCAAGATGTCCATGAGAAAATAATTTTGCTGCTGTACAAGAGAAAGATATATTACATAGTTCTCACGCCTGCTCCCGCACCTCAAGTGCACATTGATAGATGTAATTTTGTGTTAACATGTTGCAGTGGTTTTGCTTTCTCAAGTCACGTTACCAGTTGTGGAATAGTAATTGCACAACGTATATTTGTAAACATTGCAACATAATACAAATTTTATGTCTGAAATGTTTTGTAAGGGAGAAATTAAGTCAGAATTGATTATGATTTTACCAAATTATGACTTAAGAATATTTACAGGACTACAAAAATTCAGTGCTGCCTATACACGTATCCCAGTTAATCAAGAGTTGACTGGTAATTTTTGTTTAAATAAGTACAGTGCTAGCAAATTGTACGCAGCAGGACTCAAGCAAAATAGGAGAAATGAACGTGGAAGCTCTTCACGCCACCCACAATGCGCTTACGAATACTCATTGAATGACCAAATATTTTCATGTCAAATATAGTTAGTAATAAGAATAGGTAAAAATATATTGAATTGTACTATACATCAGTCCTTGCTTGTTGCCAAACAATGGTATTTCAGTCAACATGCTAAACAGCTGTTACTCACAGTTGGTTACGGCGAGCGCAGTACGCAATAGTGAGGAAGGTTAGTGTGCAGCGTACCTAGTCAGCACAACGCATAGGAGGCCTTGCCAGCCAAGCAGCTTGTCACGTCGCCCGCCCCAGTACCCCTACAGAAGCTTCTTTGCTTTCATTCTGTACTGCATGTATATTACTTGTTTCTACATGCAGGAACACCTGTTCTGTTGTAAGGCAGAAACACTCCACTTATTTTTTTGTGTGTTTTAGGAGTGCTTTCTAAATTCTTCTCTTTTTGTATTCAGAAGTAGTTTTAAGTTGCACAAAGTGCACGACAACAACTCACACATTCTAATAATGTTTACGTCTACTCTATATAACGCCATTTTAACATGTCGACATGAGTACGGAACAGACATCTACCGCACAAACTATAAGAAAATAAGTAAAGACACTATTGATTGATTTAGGCGACACTAAATGCGCAGTTGAAATACACAAACAATTAAGGAGCCAGTTAAACTGTGAAAACACAGAATCACTTGCTGTAGTACACACCTCACCAACAGAGCAGATTTTACCACTTGAAGAGGTCTTAGCACACCCACACCAATCAACATTTAATGAAGTCAGCACAAGCGGTTATTTGACACCACACCCACAACAGACACTTCAAACACAGACACATTTCATTTCTATTCGTAGTACATCGACTAACAACGCAGAAATACTCAACCCTACACCTGCACCAGTACATGCCACACAGCCAGTACAAATTGTAATACCAGCCTCACAACATATCCCTACATTCACTGGCGAGAATAATGAGAATGTAGAGGAATTTTTAGATACAATTAACATGTCAGTGAACTAAACGGTTGGAACAAACTCGAAAAACACTGCTGCCTAAGTTTTTACCTGCAAGGAACTGCAAAGAGAGCCGAGGAGAATGTTCATTATGCCAACGCGTAACGCAGTTCTTGGAATCACATTCAACGTAAATTATTAGACACATTCACAAAGCTTGACATAACAGATCATTACAGACGGCTGCTACACTCAACAAAACAACACCCAGGCCAGAGCACTCTAGCACACATTGAAAATTTGACATTCTATAAGAATAAGTGTGAACCACAATTGCCAGAGCCAGAATTAATTAAAATAATTTGGACCTCTTTGTCACCAGCTGTTACTGACAAACTTGTGCCCTTAGAAAACACCACATTACACCAGCTAAATTACAACATCAAAAACATTGAGCTTGGTATGTACAAATACAAACAGGTAATTGAACAGGACTCACAAAGTACACACCATGTCAAACTCCAAGAGGAGATGAATATGTTGAAACAGCAACTACACCAACTTAAAAATACAAACACCCATACTGCACCATGCCCACATCCAGTGAGTTACGCTCAAAAACCTACATTTTCACCCCCACCCACCATCCACAGAAACACATATTTTCAGACCAGATTCAATAGAAGCACGGTAATTGAATGTGGACAGAGCAGCGAACACTAAAGACAACCATCACACCACCACCCCCCTAAATACCACGTACACAACCAGGCAGACCCCTTCAGGGCACAACCGAGACATTACGAACATGTACAAGGGGAAGTTCGTAGAGGAAAATACAGGGAAAAACGTATCTCCCCCACCCAGAAACAGAATGACAAAGTCAGTGACACGTGCAGGGCTATTTTTAATAATGGTGTGCCACAGAGTTCATATGCTGATATTATGAAATTCAATTCCTGTAGTAACCGGTCAGAATCTAACAAACCACCCCCAGTTCAAAAAAAATGTGTGCGCACCAAAAGAAAATAGAGTACAATTCATTTCTACAATTTATTTCACGCAGCTGGCAAAACAAGCTACAGCAGATAGGTCAAGCAACATTCCACCTCAGCAGATTGTGCATGTCTCGCCAGCCCAGTGTGACAAAATTAAACATGTAACACTGACCCTGCAGAATTCAGGTCAGTGTTGCCAAACCGCAGCAGCATGCCCATAAATGTGATGTTACGAAATGTAAGCAAATTGTCAACGACAAGCAGAAAACCGCCGGACCCCGTTGCCTTGCTCAGGACACACGTGACAATATATTTATTGACAATATATTTATTTTAGGTAATTCCTTCGAGGAAGACGTAGCTAACACTGAGAAGGTTTTTCAGGGATTACCAATGTTCAATGTAAAAGTTAATACTAAGAAATGTACGTTCGCTGAACAAACAGTAAAAGTCCTCGGACATATAATCACGCCACAAGGAATTACAACAGACCCTGAGAAAGTCAGCGCTATTGAACGCATGGCGTCCTCAACAAATGTAAAACAACTGCGCACGTTTCTAGGTATGACTTCTTACCTGCGCAGATACATTAGGAATCACGTGACTATCGCACAACCTCTCATCGACTTAACAAAGCATAATACAACCTACAAATGGGAGGATGCCCACCAGAAAGCATTCACTGATCTTAAGAAGGCTATTTTAGAGGTGCCAGTGTTGAAAAGATTTGATGATGGCAAGAACATTGTATTGGCATGCGACGCGAGCAACGATGATGTACGCGGGGCGCTTATTCAGGAAGACCCGAAAACTAAGTAACGTAGTATCACCGCGTCTGATTCTAAAAAGTTATCTTTAAACGAATCAAGGTGGAATGCTACTAAGAGAGAGCTTGGTGCGATACTCTATCTTTGCAATCACTTTTGCCGATATTTATATGGGAGGCATTTCATAATTGAAACGTACCATGCCAGTCTTCGATACCTACACACCATGGCATTGAGTAAGTACGACTTTGAGCCCCACATAGTAGAAGGGAAACTAAACACACTTCCAGATGCCTTAAGCCATATAACCACCAACACTGACACAATAACACAGACAATCACAATCAACAATACTAACTACACAGTTACACAAGACATGATAAACTGCACCTCACTATATGAAGCTATGGCGGAAAGTATTAACCCTAACAAACATGGTGAGATTAAAGCCAGTATCGTTAAGTACACTGTCAACAACTGGATGGACATCAAACCTTTTTTCAAAAACAAATATCAGTCTCAAGATAAAACAAAAGTAGCGAAAGCCGAAGCTGATAAGAAAATTCCCCCAATTGATGCTATTTGCAAAATTGTCACCACCTTATATCACGTTAATCTACAAGTGGTCATGAAAAACACACCTGCTAAAATAGAAACCCATTGCATTGATCCCCTATTAAGTTGTATGATTAAAATCTTAAACGAGATTGGAACCCCACATTTCCTGCCCACCTACAATCACAAACAAGGATATGAAAAAATTGACGATGATTCTATTTTACATTTATGCCCCATTACCGTCAATACTTCACCTTTCGCTGGGGAATATAAGCATGACCCCCACATCAAACAATTAAAGCTTGCATTAGAGTCCCCAGACGAAGCTGATTCAAATTACAGTTGACTTAGTCGCCGTTATGGCATTGCAGCAAATGGCGAAATTTACCTTAAATTGAACACACCTCAAGGCGTTAAGAAATTAATTCTAGTTCCCCAAGTATACGTCAACAAGATCATTCAAGCGCACCAAGATGCCATTTTTGGGAGAGGCCACTTTGGAGCATTTAAGACACTCAAGAAAATAAAACAGACTTACTATTCGGACACCATGACAGCAGACGTAAAATATTATGTGCGCACTTGCCAAGTATGTCAGAAAACCAAATCACCAAATAGCAAACCTGCAGCCCAGATGAAATCTATCCCACCTCAATCCCTTTTAAAGACATGGGCACTTGACGCAAAGGGTCCCCTACCTACCACTACACGTGGTAACAAATATATATTTGGTGATGACAGAGTATTTAAGTCATTACATGGTTGCTAAATCAGTCAAATCTATAGAAGCAGCTACGTGTACCAACCTTATATAACAAATAATTCTCAATTTTGGGTGCCCGGAAGAAATCCTTACAGACAGTGGCACCAGCTTCCAAAACAAATTAATTAGTAAATTACTTAAATCATTGGGCATAAACAAATTAACGACTACTGCATACAATCCTCATTATAACGGTCTTGTAGAGGCAATGAACCTTATAGTCTGTAAACATGCACCAATACAGACCAGTCAAATTGGGATCTTTATGCCGAATTCATAATATTCAACTACAATACTAGTATAAACACAACCACCAAGTACACCCCTTTTTATCTGTTCCAAGGGGTACAAGCAGCATTTCCAGCGCAAGTAATCGCTACTCAATACTCAGAACGTGCAAATGATTGGTGTGCGAAGTTATTACAAGACCACGAGAATGCAAAAATTAATCTCTTACATGCACAACATCAGAAAAAGCAATTAGACAAAACACATAAACCGTGCACTCTAAGAATTAATGATTATGTCTGGGTACGCAATTGCAGCAGACAAAAAGCACTCACGCACCATTACCGCGGCCCCTTTGGGGGAAGCAATATCTTAGGTGACTCAACTGTACGCATACAAACAAGACGGGCAATAATGCATTGTCTTTATGACAGCATTATATTGTTTGTACTTGTTCAGTGTTAAATATGTCTTCTCAAAATGTGTTACAGTATGTGTCAATGTCTTACTGAGAGGGATAACGTAACGTGACTGTCAGTGCCATTCGAAACACAACCAAGGCAGTCTGTTCATGCTGCAACTGGGACATGCTGACAACGCTCTGGACTCAGCATGTGTGTAAGCAACAGGGACCTGACAGCACAAGGTGCCTGCCCAGCCTTCCTAGCTGTCGCCACGCAAGGGAACAACTGCAGCACCACCAAGGTGTGGAGAGGGAATTCATGGCTGCCAACCCCACACAGACTGCTGTGCCTCTACAGCAGCTATGAGTGCAGCTATCGCAACCAGGTGCCGTTGGAAACAGTGCACGAGTGTGAGTTACGCTCTGCACATGCATCAACTGTCACCATGGCAACATCAATCGATGGCTGAGCTCAAGCGGAGGAGTGGGAGCCCACTTCACTCGCTGCGCAGCCAAGGTCATGGCTGCATTGTGTTTTGTCCTGCCAGCTGTCCTGATGGTGCCAGCTACCTACAGGACCCATGCGGGGGGGGGGGGGGCTATTGGACCCCTGCCGACATCGACTTAGTATATGAAAACAGCATTCCTCTCATATATACTATAGGACTAAACTTTCCCACAATCCTTGAATCTCTTGACCAGTATTTGCATGTAGCATGTGCAGGTCGCAATTCAATATCATGTACGAATGGAAAACTAATATATAGATATTTACAAGCAGTCGAACGTGGTGTACTGTGAGAATTCCTTGACGACGTGAGTACCCAGTTCCGCTGGAAAAGAGGAATTCAGTTCATCGGTGATGTGGGTACATGGTGTTGTAATATCCTAACCAATAAGCACTTACGTGTGTTACTGGACAACATTCAGGCCCAGTATAACTTGCTGTCCACAAGCATTTTGCAGTTGATCAATGACACTGTGATAGAAAATTTAGTACAATCCTATATTCATTCTTGCCAATTTCGAAAACCTCCTCTTAATGCAGTAAACAAAACTCAGCTGTCAGATGATTTCACGAAATTAAATGTGGAACTCCTTAAACTGAATTTAACCTTAAGCATTGGTGTTACTGATCTAATTAAATATTATCATGAGCTGACAGAATGTTCTTTCTCTAAAAGTCAACTGGTGATAAAACTACAAGTCCCCATTACCAGAGTTCACTCCACATGGCAAGTTTATAATATAATTTCAGTTCCCTACCGTTTTGAAAATCAATCACGAATGATTCACATACCATATGCTACCATTGCAATTGATCCTAATACAGACATTGTAAAATCCATCTCTCACTCACCAGAAATGCCACCGGATGTTGTATTCATCCCAAAAGAATCACTCACATGTGATAAGTCTAAATGTATCAAAGAAGCAATTCTGCTCTTCAATGCAACTTCATTATTTTCTACTTGCAAATTTCATTGTTCACAGGACATTTCATTTTCCATTATACGCATTTTGCCACATCAGTATGTTTTAACCAACCTACCCGAAGAAACAGTTGTACAGTGTCTGAATAGCTCCCTTAATATAAATGTAACAAACCATAACATAGGAGGTGTTTAACTACACGTGCCTTGTGGATGTCACATTGCTACACCTGATCAAATTATTGTTGAGGCCACACATCTGTGTGATGTACGCGCACCTACAGTTCCGTTACAACAAACTGTGATGCCTGTGCATTGGCTCAATCTGCAATCATTTCACTTGCAACAATCATCCTTAACAGCTGGTATACATTTTTACAACATTACTACTGCCCGTGACACAAACTGGCAGATTAATCATACAGCGTTGCATGGTAAGTTCAAGGAAAACAAATTGTTTTCACTGTTGGAACCAGCCACTATGCCTACATTACTACGGGCATTATAACCCTCCTTTTGTTCAGTGTTACTGTTTTATATATCAAGCTTATAAAGCTCTCTATAATACTATCACATCTGAATACTACGACATAATAATACAATAAACATCAAATACAGCTATCAGAAGTTTCTGCTCATTAACATATATTAAGCTTCACTATACTTACCAGCTGTTTGATGCAGAACGTCACGATGTAAATGCATGGTCTACAATTGAGCATGGTAAGAAGATTAATAATCTGTGCATTGCACTATAGTAATTATCATTAGAAGATGAAACTCAGCATATTTTTGGCCCTCAGGGTGGCATCAGTAGTAGTTTATTATTAGGGATATCATGTGATATAAATTCTTGAAATGTTCATCTGGAAAAGACCAATATGTGTAGGTAACAGAATTAATCGTGATATCTGTTTAAAGGAAGAGCCTTCAGGGACTTAAAGATGAAAAGTTGTTTTAACTGTGGCCAATTATAGCCATTTCTGTTATAAGTGCAACTTGCTGATAAAGACATTACTCGCAAGTTAAAGTACAGCTTTAACTCTTTTATTTTTATACACATGTATAGTCATGGGTAGTGTCCATTTGTCTTATGATCTGAGGCATCCAATGTAATGCCTCACAGTTTTTAATATAATATAGTTATGTCTGTATATAGGTTTTTATGAGTAACTGAAATATCAGTCTTTTCTATAATTATTACAATCAGTTTTTACCCTAAGGTAAAGGTGGTCTCTATTTTTACAAGTGTATGTACACAAAATGAATTAAATAAAACATTTTATGAAACCCTAGATTTAAGTGACCAGTATTTAATTTCAGATTATGTTTTTAGATATAAGGAGAGATTACTCTCGCAACTGTCATTTCGTAGCAATATTAGTTTTAACTCAATTTTTACATTGTGTTCAGAAAAGTTAATTGTACTTATATAGGTTCTCTATCAATTTGCTCGTAAGCATCCTTCGTTTACAGTGAATTTTGTGCTTCCTTGTGTATAGTTTCAAATAATTGTGTGAACATAAAATGAAGAGACATTACATGTTTAAAAGCTTCTACGCATGCTATACACAATATAAACTTCATATATCTGTGGACTATGTCGACATGCTTCAATGAAAAACTATTGTTATCACAGACACTACTACGAGAAGAAGTGCACTCAAAAATAACGTGTGAAAAACAGTGCTCCAGATACTATGAACTAAATGCCACAGGCGAATGTATAACAAAAAACAAACAAAATAGTTTAGGGCAGACATTCTGAGTATATCTATTCCTGTTACCAATTTGGTTGGTTTTAATATTGTAACATACTTGTTATGTAAATATTAGGTTAAGTATTTGGTTATATTTACAGTTAAATTATCTTGTCTATATCATAATCTTGATACCACGTTAGGACCCACAATATGGCATCAGCCAATATTTATACCAAAGATATTTACCACAGGTGAAGTGAAAAACAAGGGTTATAATGATTCATGTAATATTTATATGTATCTGTTTTCTATGTAAACCAATATGGTTAGTCACTATGGCAAGTAAGTGCTTTGCACTTTATAACCAATGTATACGCCGCAAGATGGCTAAAACAAAAACTGCAAACTAAGTGTTACGGTAGGTGCCTTTCCAGACAAAGACAGCACGACCGTTCAGCACTACCAACAATGGAGTGCATTCTTACCTTTCACGCAGGTAGTAACATTACCTACATTTTTAAGTATTTCTTTTTTATAAACTAGTAATGTTCTTGATAATCAATTTTACTGTTGCATTTTGTAGTCAATATTTTAACAGAATTAAGATTTTAGCCTCCGGCATGTCAAATTTTTATTACGTAAATTCTTTAAGCGTAAATATTGTCCTGGCACATTGTAGAAGGAACAAGTACCACGCGTGCACATTTTTCAAACTCCCGTTTTACCCACACCCACCGCCTAGCCTTGGGGTTCTTTGCTTAATATTAAATGTAGCGGTGGACGTACCTCCTCCTATCCTGTAGTCCCACTACACAACGTTCATATGTATTCTTAATTACTGGTCGACCTCATGAACTCACTTGATGTAATATATATATATATTATAATAATAATTGTAATGTTTCAATTTTTCAGCTGCAATCTCGTCAAAGGGGCAGTGCAGCGGCCACTAAGGGGCCGCACACAGTTAACCTAAGGTGCTATGGGATATAGCTTTTGGAGCAAGCCACCTGTTATAACAAGCACCGCATGACTTACTGATTGAACAGTATAAATAGTGTGCGCACTGTGCCAACCACCCCCCCCCCCCAGGCGCCACAGAACGATTGAAGCAGTTTGAAGTGTAGTTGTCGGAGCGACAACGAAGCAGAGGGTATCACCACATCTAGGTCTGGAGGAGCTCTGGACCATTCTCCCCATTATATAGTATCTAAGTATTACGAGGAGAAAGCAGTGGAGACAGAGAGAAGGAGTAGTGAGTAGCCAGACGAGGGTTAGGAGGAAGGAGATTGCTACAACAAGCATGGCTTCACAGTTGTATTTAAAAACATTACATGTTGTTAAGTAGTTATTAGAACTAAGATGTTTAATCATAAAGCTTATCTGTCGGAAGTATGATTTTGATTTACCATGCCATTCCATCTCAACATTACCCCGGTTCATCAAGAGTTGACTGGTAATTTTTTTAAATATGTACAAGCATGGCTTCACAGTAATATTTATGAAACCTTTGACGCATGCCAACATGCTACGCAGTGTGGACATGCACTCTACGGACGACTTCGCCCCATTTACGAGCCACCCACGCTCAGGGGAAAAATATGTAAGAGGCAAATTGACTAAAAATGTATCGAGCAAGGAAAGCCCACGAGCCTGGGTACCAGAATACATAATGTATATTACGCGTGTATTTATAATCTCCTTTACCTGTCAGAATTTACGCATGCAAAAGGCACCCCTGCGAAATAAATAAATATTTTTGGAGATTCTACTACTTGTCTCTTAACCCTAGGAGAAGTTCCTACAATCTCGAGAGATTGCAGCACCCCCGTGGCCTTGTGACGTCACGACCGGCACACCTCGGGAACAGGGGTTTTAATTTGTCGTTGCCTCCAAGCAGGGCAATAATAAATGAGCGGTGCTCCTGCACCCCGATAATGCACTCCCGTGTTGGAAGGCTACGCTACACCCCCCACACCCCGAAGAACTGCTGAAATGAGCAAATTCAGCATAAATAGAAGTCCAGAAAGGAGAAATTATTCAGGCTACCCCTTCCCCTGCTCCAGTATGGTTGCTACATCTGAAATTCAGCCCAGCACCATCTCCACATATAATGAGGGTTCTAACACCCATTCATACCCGATGAGTTTTTATGTGCCTTCAGGCTCGCTAACGTAGTAAGATAAACCTCTTGCCCCCGGCACACCTGGCCGTACTTCTTATCCCGACGTCAGCCTTCCTGGATGCCCTCAACTATTGGAAAAAAGTAGTGAATTCCCAAACAGAGACAGAGCTACCTGCGAGACCCCGGTACACATAGAGTAGTCCCATCACTAAGGTCGAACCACATTGGACGCCACCTCGCGTCCCCGCTGAGATGTGGCGAGATCCCGTGGATCACCTTGTCCGCAACAGTCCTTCCACAAGCATGAGTCTAGCAAAGGGAAACCCTCCTTTCCCCCCTTCTGTGAGCGCTATGTCTAGGCCACGAACCCCGCCGTCCCCCTACTTGTCCCCTTGGCGGTAATGAGCCAAGACCCTCTCGATAGCAAGTGCTCCACGAGTCTCATCGGCTTCCTTCACTGTGCCTGAATGAGTGCCCTCCCCAGGTATCAACCTGGACGTGACGGAGTATCCCTTCCCCCCAGACTCAGTCCCAGCCATACCTCCCTCCGAGACGGCGGAGTTGAATCAGGATAGGGAATCTACAGCACACAAGATGTTACCCTACCCAATCCCAAACAAGCATAGAGTAAAAGGACGTGAAGAAGGAGAAAGCCAAACACAGAGTGCGCTAACATCAGTGGAAATTCTGGTCAACTTGGCGCCGCCCCAATCTGCACATTGGAAAGGTCAGAAGAGGATGAGAGAACTACAGTGACAACCGTGACGTATGAAAGTCTAACCGCCACACCTGCAAAGTCAGTATCCGCAAGTGAACGCGAAGCCCCTCCACCAACGAGAGTGGCCAGTAATGGTCGGTATCGCGCACCAATCAGCTGCGCCGCTGCCGCTAAACTGCGCCTGACCGCTACCCTGAGGAGGCAGACGAGAGATGGCGCCGATCACAGTACTTCCACTGTGGTCGGGAAGGATGAGCCCAGCAGCACCGCCACCACTAACAAAGCAGATGTTGACAACGCCCGGAACGCTGGCCCCAAGCTGTCTGCCACAGCCAAGTCTACGTCACGATTGGCCCACTGCATGCCAGGCGCACGTGCCATGTGCCAGGCCACTACAAGGAGGTGCCATGGCGGGCACCTGCAGCATTCCGTTGGCCTGCCGCACCACAAAAAAGAGAGCATCCCAAGAAAACCGAAGTCTTCAAGTGTCCATTCCCGCCACCATTATCACCATCGAGTTCTGAGTGAGTAACTGGCAGAGGCCAGAGTGAACTAGCGCCCATTACCCAGTGTAATCCCTGTAGCTATATTTAATCAGGGAAGTGATCGCGTTAGAGAAGCCTGAATCCCGAAGACATTACGAACCTGTAATAGCTCACAGTAGAGATGGTTAGGTGACCTTATTCACCTATAAAATATTAGTCTGTTAGGAGTAGAAAGTGCATCAATAGTGACTACACCCACATCAACTTTTATTCTCTATAAAAATTGTAAATTGTGTAACCTTTAACTTTTGTTTTCAAGGCAGAGAATTCACTAAATGCATTTTTATGAACCGAGGCCCTACACAATGACTAAGTGTCCAAGTAACGAAGAAACCTCCTATCAATAGACACAGTAAAGTAACATAACAAAAATTAACAAATTTTAAAACTTGGCACTTGGTTCCTAGCTTGCTAGCCAAGAAAGTTTGTTACTGGAGGAAAAATAAAGTAGCTTCAGACCCCCCAAGCAAATTAGAAAATTAATGTTTGCCTTTTCCCGAAGGCCCTCTTAGTGCTCACATAAAGCAAGCATTAATAAAAATTAATAAACATTGTTGTTGCTATTTGAATATTAGAACGACATGTTTAAAGTAGAGCCACTCAATTCTGTGAGCACTGTCAGGAAGTGTGAGCACGAAATCAAAGCCCATCAGGGGGCCCGTAAACACAACCTCGTTGAAACCCTCTCCATTGCTCACAATGCGACTGGGTGACATTGATTTAAGAAACCATGTAAATTTGCGTAAGAGCATGAGGCGAGAACTCGCTGTGAGTACGCCGTAACCTGCCACCCAGGAAATTCGAAACCTTCGTAAAATTATTTAATTCCTAAGTGTAAACTTGTCTGTTAACCAAATATGTTAATAACCTGTCATTTTGGAAAATCGAGTTTCAAGTGTATCTTTGTGCAGAGGTCAGACAACTTCACAAACTTGTGTAATTCCTGTAACAATATTTAACGGAAAAAAATTATTTTCACCACAGTGGAAAACCCTGCACGTAACAGAGAAACATAACCCCAAAATGTTTTAAGACTAGGAGTTCAGTAATACTGATATATTAATCACATAGCAAGTAGGCCTAGTAACTTTCCCTTAGATGGAAAATTCATATGTAATCTCTTAGAATTCAAGTCAGTTGACATGTATGTTTGTAGCATATCCCATGTCTTAGGTTAGAAATTTATAACTTGAGATTCATGGATATCGTCGAGATGCACTCCCAAATTATGTAAATGTACCGCAGACAGCACAGCCTACATTAATTATCTGCTCAGTGCGAGTCAGACACCCAATACGCTATCTTAACAAGAATGTGGTCTCATCTCTCCCAGCCAGTAAAGCTGCTCCATGCGCTGAAATTGTGGTCATAATTACACGTAACCTTAAAATTGTATAGAATCTCAACTCACACCCATGTACCTGTAGGCCTAAGTAATAAAGTAAGAGTGTACCCCAAACATAACCTCAATAGGAGGACAGGGAGACATATGTAATATAGCCTTAGTAAGTGCGAGGACTCGAGAACCTCCCTACCCATGTACGACATTGTAAAATATTTTTCTTATAATCCCGTCTATATTCATAAAAGGGAAAATGTATTTCTTGTGTAAAATTTTAGGTTAGAACAACATTGTGAACATAGATATCACAGTTTTCATGTACAAAATGTGTTTAAGTGCCCATGTCTTAGTACGTAAGAATGCATTTGTGTTTGAAGAAACCATTCTCATCCCGATGCACACGTACACATTTTTCACGCTTGTGAAAGACCCCCTTATCACATTGTGACTGTAATTGAGGCACACGCCAATAATATCCCACTACGCCCTCTGCCCCAGCACACACTCTCTTCACCTACGTGCGTATCCAACTGTAACCATGCATAAGAGTAGTAAACTCACACATAACTTATAATCAGTTATACCAATCGCACTATATAAAGGAACATGTTGCATCCTAGTATGTAAGTGTCCAAACATGTGATATTTGTAAGTGCAATTTGTATTAATCTCACTTTACGAAGTGTACTCTTGAAAATCAAATGATTGTATCGAACCTAGCTTGTAAGATTGAAACCTAGTGTTCAGTATCCAGCAACATTGCTGTGGCAAATGGTAAGATTGCTTTACGCACAAATAATGTGAAACTAAACCACATCAAGACTTCAAGAAAATTGATACTTGAATGTTCTAACTGTCTTATTCTAATAAAAAGTGTTCTTCATTGCCCTTTGCCAAACAGCCTTAGGAGAGCACCCCAAAGAGTAGGAAGTATAAAAATTATTGTTGTCGCTGCATGCATTGTGCATGCACTGTGCGACCACGCTGGTTAAAGTGTCAGCCTAGTTAACTTTATCCCGCAGGGGCCACAGTAAACCAACCCTACATGTAAACTTGCATCGTTTAACTCCAATTTTATTTTTTGGAGAACAGAGAAAAATGTTAACGTAACAATTATTTTGTTTCAAACTAAATTTTTACACGCTCTGTATAAAATTAATTTCTCCCGCATTGTATAATCTGTTCTCGAACTAGGAATGCCTAGGTTCGTTAAAACAAAGGGCTTGTTCCCCAATCTCCATTACCAAACTCTTCCTCCCTTGGTAAGCAAGAGAACGAAGG
Source organism: Dryococelus australis (assembly GCA_029891345.1). Taxonomy (NCBI): domain Eukaryota; kingdom Metazoa; phylum Arthropoda; class Insecta; order Phasmatodea; family Phasmatidae; genus Dryococelus; species Dryococelus australis. Next base: position 30,750,450 of record CM056996.1, read on the forward strand.
AAACGTTACGGGAAGACTGCACTGCATGGAGAAGCAGATGACTATACAACCTGACACCCCAACCGCTACCAAGGAAGATGGAGAGAGAGAGCGAAGATAGTAAGAAAAGGAAAGGCTCTTCACCCACCGCAGAGATAGTAACCAGATTTTACACAACCCAGATACTGGCCCCCGGAACACATTCAAAGGCAGCGAAGCACAGAGCAGGTACTTGCCCTGAGCCGCAACCCACTCAAGATAGTTCCTACACAGAGGAGGCGCTTGCCTAAAAGACCAACCAAGGATCTACGATTGAGGCAACCACCTTCCAGACCTGAAGCGAAGAAGTAGAAACCGCAGATGGGTCTACGTCGCTCAGGGGGTGGCCGATTGAAGCATGCCAACATGCTGCGCTGTGTGGATCCGCACTCTACGGACGACTTCGCCCCATCTACAAGCCACTCACGCTCAGGGAAAAATTAATAACCGGCAAATTGAATTAAATTTATCGAGCAAGGAAAGACCATGAGCCTGGGTAGCTGAATACATCATTGTAAATTACGTGCGTAATTATAATCTCTTTTACCTTTCCGAATTTATGCATGCAAAAGGCACCCCTACAAAATAAATAAATATTTTTTGAGATTCTACTACTCGTCACTTAGCCCTGGAAGAAGTTCCTACAATCTCGAGAGTTGGCAGCACCCCCGTGGCCTTGTGACGTCACGACCAGCCTGCCTCAGGATCAGAGGTTTTAATTTGTCGTCACCAAAGCAGGGCAATAAGAAATGAGCGACACTACTGCACCCTCGATAACGCACTCCCACGTTGGAAGGCTACACTACACCCCCGCTACCCGAAGAACTGCTGATATGAGAAAATTCAGTATAAATAGAAGTCCAGCATTCAACACCGGCAGATATGCCGGGCTCGCTGGCCGAAGAGGATGCGAGCCTTTCTCAGTCTGCAAAGACTTTCCCTCCTCAGTCTGCAAAGACTTCCGCACCTCAGTCTGCTTAAGACTCTCTTACTTAGTCTGCTCAAGACTTTCCTTACCTAGTCTGACCACGGACTCTCTAGTCTGCTCAAGACTCTCCTTAGCTTGGAAAAAGGCTCTCGTCATTCTGCAAGGACTCTCTCTCTTCTCTGCAACCTGCAACACGGCGCATCCTTCACTCCGCAAACTGTGACGAATTGCAGCTTCCAAACAGCTCGAGAGACATCTACTCCATACGTCAGAGTAACCTACTCCTTGACCCCGGTATCATTTACCCCACTCATCTTCTTGTGACTCCACAGTAACAAGCCAGCACATCTTAGTTTACCTTCCTGATTAACTTCCGGTAGTTTGAGCATGCTGTAAACTTACGTAGCCGTGACGTAGATTTTGACATAAGAATATTTGGGATTGTCTTATTATATTTTCTAGGCTCACCTTCGCCTATATTTTACTACGTACACATAATTTTGATAATTGTTAGAGTGCTTAGCCAGACAGCTATATCATATTCAAATTGTATTATTATTAGCCGGGACTCTCCAGGGTTGTACCCGTAGTAAATATTTACATCATACTAGTTAGTCGTGTTCCATTCTTTTTTTTAGATTATGGTCACCTAGTGTCCCCATAGGAATTTGTATTTGTGTTGGTATTATGTGTTTGTCAGTGGGCTATATGTATAATAGGAGAGGGGAAATTCAAAGTAAGCAACAACACACTGAACGCCGCGTTCTAAACACGAACTGAGAGAGTTGACCCAGTGATCAGTTACACGACAGAGGTCAAACCCCGGCCTCAGAATAACTACGTCATCCCTCTGCTCATCTCCATCGTCATTCCCCTAGAACACGCCACCCCACTAGACCACAATTTGGACGCCTGTTGGCCTGGGTACCCAACCAGTGAATACATTGACCAAGTAGACCCATCACGGCAGGTAGCTTGTACTACCCCGGCGGACACAGTAACTAGTCAATCTCCCACAATGTCTAGTATTGTTAAACTTCACTCAGGCAGAGTTATCCGGGTTAAACACCTGGAAGGCACCAAGCTCCCAAACTTTTGCACCATGAAACTAGCGTCTGGGAAGATTTTACGGGTTTGACTCCCATCTAGGGTAAACACCAACCCTTGTGCGGCACCACCTTCTCTAGATTTTGTCCCCACACGGCGACGTACCCAACCTGCCAAGATTTCTCTGGCCAGGATACACAACCCCACCTCCATGATCAAATAATTTTGTCACCATTACAATTTTTGGGACAGCTGGCATCCCGTATATTGGCGACCCTAATAGTGAGGAGAATAGAGCTCTCTGGGTGGGAAGCTACGTCCATTCACCTCACTCTGGGATTTGATTCCCCTCAAACCCAATGCAACCCTACCACCAAGCGGCCCACTACTGTTCTTAACTCCCTCACGCTCCACTGGGTACATAAGGTTAGTAGCAATTGCCACAGTAGACCTAGTTAGTGTTCTGAGAGGGTAGTCAACTGTCTTTCTCTAGCTCACACGGTAGGGCACGCATCAATATTTGGCACCCAACGTGGGGCCAACAGCTTCATATAGTTCAGCCTTGGGAGCTGGACTGAGCTAGTCCTCCCCCCCCCTTACCCTACGGGTGGAGACCCACGCTGGTTGTGACTGACCACGAGTCACATTAAATGTTAAGCAGTTATTAGAATTAAGGTGTTTAAATCATAAAGCTTATGTCAGTAGTTTAAACCTCAAGTAAAAAAAAAATATGTTTTATAGTATGATTCCATGTTCTGTAACAGTTTCTTATGCACCCATGCATTGTAGACAATGCATTAATCTCTGTATGCACTATATTTGCTTTACGATAAATTTTGTGATAGTGTTGTTATAAATTTTGGATTATGGCTTTCATTTGTGGATTTTGCTTTCAAATTATATTTGGAATCAACAGAACTGATTGATAAGAACCAGCTAATTTTATCGCAAATTTTATTTACTGTTCTGGATTTGTTTTGTGCTATGATTTACTGAGCTGTTCATGGTTTTTGACTACCATTTTGGAACTAGCCTTATATGGAAATGGAAAAAATCCATAGTCTTTTGACTCTGAGTTGAGGGATAAAATACATAAATGCAGTTTATGCCCAAAAAATTAGTATAGCAGTGCAATTCTTTTCTGCCTCGTGTAAAATATAGTAACTTAACTGCTTCCCACTTCTGTAGTCGCAGATGTAGGTCTCCATTGAAGGGTCCCCTAACAATAGCAATCACACTGGTTTGGCCCTGGTTGACACGGCAGTGTCTTCTCAGCATCTTCACTACCAACACTTATGGATAGGGACCCCAGAAAATGGTAAAATAGAATGCCTGATTTCAGTGCAAAAATAGTGAAAATTGGTGTCAAATTTCTGTGTTTAAACATGAAAACAGTGTTAAATTTTGGTATTTAAAAATGAAAGCAGTATCAATTTTGGGGTTTAAAATGAAAGTGATGCAAAATTTCTGTAACTTCTTTTAAAAATAAAATCAATAATGAATTTCTTTACATTCATATTAAAAAATACACCAAATTTCTGTGTCTTAAAAACTAAAAAATTTGGTAAATTATAAAGTTTTGAAAGAAAATTAATGCACATGTTCAGTGTCTGAATAAGAAATACAAAAGTAATAATTAAATACAAGAAACAACAGCAGTACAATTCACTAATATAAGAAGAAAATGTTAATTTATAAAATATGTGGTAAATTTTGACAGTTCTAGAAAAGTAACACGACCACAATGTATCCTTCCACCACAGTTGTTTTTCTCTGAAGAAAAAGATGTTTCTAAACAAATGTGAGTCCAATGCAGACTTGCATTTTCCTCTTTCCTCGTGTTCTCTGTCATGGCAGGCACTGTAAGTCTGACGTTAACTAACTTCCATCCAGTAATTAATGTAGGATATTATAGCTAGGCTGGCATTCCAAACTGTTTAAATTTTGTAATTTGTTGGGGTTCTGTTTATTTTATTTTGCGGAAAAGAAGGAAACAGCGAGGGAGTTGGGGGAGGGGGCCTTATGCGCGCACGCGCACGCACGCACGCACACACACACACACACAACCCCCCTTAAGTGTTCACAAACTTTTTCAGGCCATGTACATTTCAATAATTATATTATTTACAAAACATGCATACTTGCTGTTTGTAAAATGTGCACCTCTTGAACACATGTTTTTCTATTGTAATCCTTGCACGTTTAAGTCACTAAAATCACATTTGTTCATCACTAGCATTAAATAATTTATTTCCAGAATCATTCAATAAAATCAACACTGTGTACCTTTCCTGAAACCAACAAACTTAAATTCAATACGAAAATTATATCCATCTAACATTACATTTCACATCTTTGTTTCCACCTAACCTCAAAAACTAGAACAGCCAAGTACTTTATCACAACTCAGTCGGCACGCATGTTACAGAACTTGGACACTATTATTTTATTTTGATGTCAAAACTGTAGAAACTTGCTTCATTACAGGTTCATGATCAAAAATAGTACCTATTTTCGGCATCTCAGCACAAAAATAATCAATACAACATACTACGAAGAGTGGCAAATAGCTGTGTTGGCAGTATAATTGACTGTCAACATGCAATTGATTGTTGAATCGCAATTGATTGTTGACACAATTGATTTTAAATGATTATTTTCAGTTTCTGAAGAATGTAAATATTCATGGTAACTCCTTTTTTTGTGCAAAATTTAGCATTTTATAAAAAAAAAAGAGGTAGATTTCACGAAAACGGTGAAATAACATCCAATTTCACAATATTTCATGTATTTCACGGTTCACCATTTTCTGGGGTCCATACAATCATTATAATCCTAATATGTTACTAACAAACACTCATAATTATATAATAAAAATCAAATAAATGTCCTAAGGTTTAAAATTACAGTGATAATTACGTAAACAGTAAAATAAACACAAAATGAATAACAAATGGCATACCAAAAGAAATGTGAAAATTAGGGATGGACTGATACAGATACATCGGCAGATTATTCCAAAATCGGTATCGGTTTCAATCGGCCATGGGCCAACCAATTCATTTCATCAACCCAAATGTAATCATCATGGAAATTATCGCACTTGGTTATCTTGCTGGACATGTTTCACAAACAAAAAATTTTATTTTTGCCACCAAAAACTATTTTCTTAATTTTACTTTTATCTTTTAGTAACAGGTGATTCGAAATGAAACACAAACTGATACGGCTGGCTTTGGTGTTGCTACATAGTTAATTCAATATAAGCCGTACTGGTGAAATTCGTAAAATAAAATGTACTGGTATCTGCTTTTCAGGTAGTTAAAATTCCTTCGCAAAAAAAATATTTACCACTATAATATTCATTGTCGTACATTTTCATTCCGTTAACATCAACTGTATATTGATCTATCACGCCCACATCGTATATTGATATTTTGTTCGCAGTATGACACAATTCATAAATCAATTAGTAGGAAGGTCAAATGTCGCTATATGGGCTGAATTGCTATGGCTGTGGTGCTTGTTCAATGACAGAATTATAACTATGTGTATTTTATTTGTAAACGAACATCTCTAACCAAAAATGTTGATGACAAACGAAAGTAAATAACACGTATATATAAAGCAGATGAATATAATTTATGCACTGAACATGCGCACTGTATTTATAAACACTGCCGTTTTACTCGTCTTCTCTGTTTTGTAGTTAGGTTCATGACAAAAACTGCACTTGCAACTATTGGGCGAGGTTGGTGATTGTAGCAGGCTGCTTACATCGCAAAACCGATTAATAATGCCAAAATAGTACTCATCTTCTGTGTTTAGTATTTAGGTTCGTAACTAATACGGTACTTGCATCTAATGGGCGAGGTTGGTGATTGTAGTTGGCTGCTTATGTCGCAAAACCAATTAAGAATGCCAAAAATAGTTACTGTTTTAGATTGTGCCCTAAGAGTTTAATAAAGGGAAGTTTTTTTTAATAACTGACCAATGTGCTAAACTACAATGGAAACACAAAAAAGTTAAGTTTGGGGGTATTTTAAAGTTACTCAGACAAAATATAAAAAAATTTCAAATGAAGTGATTTGTACCTGCACTATTGGCAGGTTGGGCCATAAAGTATCGGTATCAGTAATATCCGCAAGATGGGGTTTGGACCGATCTCTAGTGAAAATAATGATACGTTACAGAAACATGCGCAATGCCATCACACTTTTTGCAGAAGTTTAAATTATCAAGGAAGTAGAGATAGGAAATGCATGTTTATTGCAAATGTTTTCTATTATAGTACTGCACTGCATTAAAAAAATTGATGCATGGTACAACATGTGATTAATTCCACTCCTGTATGTTTACAACTTACTAAACAGAATAACCAAGCTACAGAACTTATAAAACTGCCTCATTTTCCAAAGTGCCTGCACGAACATGTTTAATGTTGAGTAGTCAAAAGTGGAACAACTAAATACTGATATCACAGAATGCCACATAGCATTTTCAGCATTATCTTCACATTTCTCATCAATTCTGAGCTATCATTTCAAAAGGTAACACATCTATGTATACAATTAAAAAAAGTGTGCTCCATTTCCGTGAGATAAACATTAAAATTGGGCACACACCACTGTTTGTGCTTTCTTTGTTAAAAAAAAGGGGAGGCCTAGTGTACCTTCCTATGTTATCATTGTTTGAGAAGACATCTGCCTACTGATTTTAATTAATATTTTGTACAACAGTGTTTTTGCACCAGAAAAAATTACACATAGAATCCATGTAAAAAAAAAAAAAAATTGCATGTCTCATTCAGTTTTTTACAAAGTTATTGCAGAGAAGTGTGGTACTTTTTTAAAATCAGTGGTTTACTGAATATTGCTCTCTGCTAGAAACTTTCCCTCAGTGCATTAACTTGTAAACTCAAATTCCTTGATGCCTGTGTTGATGGGACAAGCAGGAAACATGGATCACCTGATACAGAAATCACTTTTTAATTTTAACACTTCTTTCCAGGACAAATTTCTTCCTTATCCGCAATGTTTTACTACTTTATCATAAGTTATTCCTACTTTGGAAATGGGTTTGTGAGGGTCTGTATTTATTACCAAGCTTCCCTGTACAAACAAGCAAACAAACCTCACCAATATTCCATTTAAAATGGTTAAATTACTGATGCAAGGAGAAGTGGTTTGTTCACAAAAATTATTACAAACTAATATTTGTGTGAAAATATAACCTGTTTCAATAATAATGAGTCTTACCCAATGTGTGTTAGTCCATGTGAATATTTTTATGTTAACTGGCACCAATGCATTTCGATAAAATTTAATACTTATTAGAGCAAAATTTTAAATGAGCTAAATTACTAATTATTATTATTAGAAAATCTCATTCCTAGGAAGATAAGTGTACGTAATTTATGTAGTTTTCTGTGAGATTCAATTTAATTCTTAAAGAGATACATAAATCCTATGCATAGAAGGGAACACTAAGGCATGAACTGTATATTCCTCACTGTTAAAGAGCAAGATATGTAACTTCGACATGTATGCATCATACACCACAGCTCATAAGTATTTTCTAATTTAAGTAGGTATTGGATTTCACTACTGCCAAAACTAAATCATTACAAAAAATAACTTACCAGTTTCTATTTTGGCAAGGATGGTTTTCGAGCACTTCAAGAATGCTTCTTCAACATTTTCTCCTGTCTTTGCACTTGTCTCCAGAAACATAAGCTCTGTAGGAACACAAACACAAACCCATCACTTACAAGTGCTATAATCTATTGTACTAGCCAGTTCTTATCTTAAATTTCCAACCACTAATTTTGTAGCTGCCATTAAAAGAATTGTAATCTATACTTAAACAATTACCAATTTTGTTAACTTATGTGGCTACGGGTCTATTTAATATTGTTATTTTTACTGTAATTTTATTCTCTAAATACTTGATGTTAAGCGCCACCTCAATCTTTCACACTCCTTTAACTGTATTGATATTTTTGCTATCACTTGTGTTATGGTTTATGACATCATTGTAGTGTTTACCTACATTCAGTGTTCACCAATATGGCAGGATTGTGAATTAATTTGTCATCATCTTTTTTGCATCTCTGGAGAACCATAAAGATTGACGGTTGAATACTCAAAAAGAAAAAATCCAACTAAAAGTACAAAACACACACCCACTTCCTCCACCTTTGCATAGACTCTCAAGACACTGCTGTTAAGAACCATCCAACCCTTCCCACTCTACTTCATCTTCTCTCTTTGTCCTCTCCTCATCTCTCTCTTCTTTCTCTTGTGCCTGACCAGGTGGGCCAATGCCTCCCTGTATTCGTCATCCTAGCACCCCTTCACATCGAGACTACATACTGCCAACAGTGTGACCCCTAATCTCATGGACATTGTAGCGGGCGACCAAGTAGCTTCTTGAGCTTGGCTGGAAACCACTTAGCAATATTACTTAAAGCGAGATCGCGCGAGGCGAAGATGTTTTAATAACATGATTGAGCAACACCCCGCGACACCGACCATATAGCGCGTGCAGAGGTACAAAACGAGGCCTGTTGCTGACCTACTGCCAGACAGTCGCCACCCTGAGGATGCGAGGCGTTCTGGGACCGCTGCTGTACGAGAGAGACTTCAAACAGTCTTCGGTATCATATTGAGGTAATATAAGTCCATAGGGATCTACAAGAGACTATTAGATAAATATACGTGGCTGATATTAACTGGAGTCAGTTAAGATATAAATCATTCCCCCGTTTTACAGTAAGCTTTGTATTGAGTTAAATACGTGTTTTGATTGAACGTTTAATAGTATATCAAGAGATAAGACAATACCCTGGCGTTTTACTCAGCTACACCTCGCCTTCATTATAAGCTCTTAATACCATCTGACTCGCTCCCAAGTACAATTAGGTTTAAGCCCATAAGGCATAAAGCATAATTCGCTACAACACAAACATTGCGATGGCTAAAGACCATCATGTAGACTAGAGCCTTTAGCACAGTACAGGTGTATTGTGTTTGTGGCAAAGCTCTATAAAACAAAGTGAACCAGACTGTACGCCTTATCCCTGCACCTGAAAACATTTCCCTTTTTGCCAACCCACCCAACCATACCACATCAGTAATACCTACCATCCCGTACAAACAGTTAATACCAGTTGCATACATAGTTTTCTAATAACAGGTTGACATGAGAAGACCCACTGACTCCTTAGAGCTCAACCATAATATAAAAAGCGAGAAAAGTGATTTATAAGACACAAAATGTGACTTACTTTAGATATAATAAGTTATCAGTAAGGCGCTAAATATATTAAAAGAAAAATATTTACTTACTCTTATGACATATGTTCAACTCCAACATCAAATGTCGACTTTCCTTGATGTGCTATTTTAAAATTTAGTTCTGATAATCACATAGTTACGTTAAAACAATAGCAAGTACAATACAAATTATATAAAACACTTTTGTAATTTCCTGAGGTTGAATTGATTCAGCCAGAACTCCATCCTGAACACTTCCCACAAACATCTTATTTTGAAAATTTTGAAAAATAATCTCAGATGATTTTAGACTTTTTCTAGTCCGTACATGTTCAACCTCTTCTCTCTTCTCTGAAGCTTCTTTTTTTATCTTATTTACACCTTCCAACAGCCTGGGCCAAACCAATTTCGGCCATGTGTTTCTTCTCCACAGCCTTCTTTAATCTTTTATTTGCCTCTTCAAAAAGTGCATCTGCAGTCTTTCTCTTCTGTTTCTTTAACTCTTCACTACCTACTACCTTAAACTTGTATATATAACTGTGTTTTATGGCCCATTCCTTGACAATATATCCATTAACATTGTGTCTTTCTAGCCACTCACTTCAAAAATGGTACTTCCCCATTATTAAACACACTACTGTTACATTTGTTTCAGAAATCACACAAAACTGTTGTTTAATCCCATCGATTTTGCAATTACAAATGATGCGGGAACAAATATAAGAAATCAGTCACGATTAAAATGGGTTAAAAATTAAACACTTATGTGTTAATTATGCAGTACGTAATCATGGTTCTCGCATACAGAACTATATCTTATGGATTTACGATTCCCAATTCACTGATCATTCTCAAGTCCAGCCAATGAAAACATGCCACAAGTCTGTCCTGTTTACTTTAGTTCCTAACCTAATCTGGAATAACAGCAATATTTAAGCAGATCATACTTCAAAGTAGACTTTTTCTAGCAAAGAAGCTTATTTTAGTGCACAAATATAATTAAACATGGTGCAAATACACACCTTTTTAATAATTTCTACACTTACCTTATTGTAATTAGCAGTTTCCTGCCAAAAACACAGACTGCTTTGCTATGATTGGTCACCACCACACAAGTTTTACTTGAGATATAAAATAGAACAACTTCTATTAACACTTAATAAAATCCCAACACCACACGACCTGCTAAGTTATATTGGAAACAAACACACAAGATAACACATTTTCAGTTCTTCTGTGTACCTCATAATAGATAATTTAACATTTCATTTTTCTATTGTAAACAAAGCTCAAAAAAAGTCACAGAATTGTGGAGAAACTGAGAAACAGCACTAAATGATAGTTAAAGTACGACAGAAAGACTTTGGTAATAAGTCTTTGATGTTATGAAACTGCCGATAACATCGGCCGGCCGACAGTGCATCATCTTAACCTTACTAACGGTCTAAAAGAAGTGAAATAAGTGACCTTTTTAAATAAAAGTGGCAAATAAGTGACCTGTACTAAATAAGTGACAATAAGTGAGATAAGGGACTATTTTTGACCCCTGTAAATGTGTGTTCTCTCTCTTTCTTTCTCACTTTCCTTTTCGGTAAGGCCTAGAACACATTTAGAATTAAGGGAGGCATAGGAATTGAACTATAGCAGCCAGTCTAGGCCATGTTTACTGAACACAAATTTAGAAGTGTGGCAAAAAAGAAAGTTAAGGAAATAGACGTGCGACCCACTGTACGATTTGAAGTGAGAACTGAATCCTTTGAGAGCAGTTCAGAATTGGAACCAGTTACACACAATACGTTAGGAGAAAATTCGGCTTGGGGATCAAAGGCCCTAACACCAGCGGATAGTGATAATTCAGATGAGGTGGAGGGTGGCAGGTTCTTTGTAGACCCGGTTATTTTTTCGGGAAAAGCTCGGAAGAAGTCTCAAAGTATTTAAAGAATTGTAAGCGAGTGGCCATAGTGAATAACTGGGATGAAAAAAAAAGCTTATTGTATCTCCCTAGCTTTTTGAAGTGAGCAGTCTAACACTGGTATGATAGTCTAGGAGAACCGGTTAACGAAATAACTTATTTTGGGGTGTTAGCAAATGTGTTGAAAGCTGCATTTACAAGAGTGGGAGAAGCTGAGGCTCTAGAAATGCAATTTAGGATTCGGGTCCAGGGTGTCGACGAATCCTTAGAGGAGTTTGTGTATGACAATCAGTACGTGCAACAAGTTAGACAGTCAGATGTCAGCGGAAAATAAAATCTGGTACATTTTGAGAGGACTGAAACCTACTCTTGTTGAAAAAGTAATGATTTTAGAGAATAAAACTGTTTCACAGTTAAGCCAAAATTTGAGAAATATTGAGGCAGCCAGCAATTATGCTAATAATAGGCAAAACCTTGCGCCAGAGTGGTCTGGGTTTGGTCACGGTGAAAATCGTAATGTGGCCCACGTAACGAACTCCATGGGAGTGGTAGGCGGAAGCAAAGTGGCCCAATTGCAGAAAGCAATTGGGCCACTTTGCCAGGGAGTTGGCAGGTCAAATGAAGCAGTTATGACAAACCAGGAGCGACAGTAGTACTTCGCACAAAGATTCTCCTAAAGATCAGCGTACATCTGCCGGACATGAAAACAAGGGAATTAGTCAATCAATGGGAACAGGCAGTGTTAGGACAAAGCGAGCCCCAGATGGATGTGGAGTGGCTGGACATATTAGAAAATTCTGTTAATTAAAACCTGTGGCCAAGTGAGGCAACTAGTACCAAGGAGGAAAACTAAGGTGGACGAAACAGGATAGAGGGAATGATTCGTCTCGGCAACTTGAGATACCCCTTTCTATTGATGCTGGAGTAATGAGTTTACATACTAGATTATTTAGGCAACCAACCTGTATTTTCACTGATAGTGGGGCAGCCATCTCTTTGGTAGCTGCAAAACTGGTTCCCCGACAGTGGTGGAGTGAGGTTGAACACAACGCTTTTCTGCAGTTTAAGGGCAAAAACAGGTTTTCACTCACATGCTAAACTTAAGGTTTAGGCTTAACAAGTTCAGGTATGTCCATCCAGTAGGAATTGTTCAAGCCCCTGTAAATGGAATTATTTTAGGATGTGACTTCCTACAGAGATTCCAGGTCCAGCTAATTTGTAACGTACATGGTCAACATTTTTTGAGGTTCAACTACCCTAGTCAAGGGATGCCAGTAATCTCTCTACCCATAAAAGCTCTTTAGGGTGTCTGGCAGACCTCCATTAGATTTTCTAATAAAATAGTATAATATTTTTAACTTCTTTAATCTCCAAAAAATGTCAACTTCAAAATCATCAAAAACAATCAGTTTACCATTTTTGTCTCTAATTTCTAGAACAATGTAATTAAACCGCTCATTATTTATTCTATAAAAAATTGGATATGCGGACTCATAGCTAATATAATTTCTTGAAGCCCCACACAGTTTTGGTGGAAAACTAGCAATTATGTCTGTTTCTAAGTGGTTAGATTAGCCATACTTTATGAACATACAATATGCCAAGTTACAGTAAACATTTATTGTTTTATATGGATTAAAATTAGGCAATTTAGTGCCCATGACAACTTTGTCCTTTTCAATAGTAATGTTTCTTACAAAACCAAGAATATCATATAAGTGATCGTCAAATTTAATATCAAACTTAGATTCCATAGTTATACTATTTTTTATGCTGTCAGTTGTTATTTAAATATTATTTGTTAAAAATGGATCAATAGAATTTATAGCTTCTTTGAAAGACTCAATATCATATTGTCCTTTGGGGATAGTTATAACTTCGTTTTTATCAACCACAGCACTCATTTTTTCGATTGTCGTTATAGTATTATTGTCTATATTTAGAGTCGAAATTTTTGTGTAAAAACTAATCAATGCTATAGATTTGTCTTTATGAAATATATCATAGTGAAGTTTCTTCTTAAGAATAGAACTATTATCTGTTAACTTGAATACTTTATTATCCATTCATTACAAAAATTATGTTATTAAATGAAGAAAGTCAATTGGGGTGTTGGTATTTTTATTTCTGAAGAAAACTCTAAAAATAAAATTTAAAAAATGGCAAACTTTTGCTTGATAATATTAGAGGTATAATTGTAGGCCCAAGCAATTGTGGCAAGACGAATTTGAATATATTAATTTTATTTATAAGAATGGTTGGTTAAATTTCAATAAATTGTATTTTTGCTCAAAAAGTTTGAATCGACCTAAATACATTCAGCTACAAAATGATTTTGATGTGACATCCAGCATGTTTAATGAAAAAATGGCTTATTTTTTAAATAGCAATGACAAAATGATTCCACTAGATCAGTGTCAAAATAATTCTTTAGTTATTTTCGATGATGTAATTTTAGATGATCAAAATGTCATCCGCTAATATTTTACTCGAGGTCAGCATAAAAGTATTGATGTTTTTTTACTTGGCACATACTTATTCGAGGGTGCCCAAGCAATTGGTGAGAGACAACACAAACTTTCTATGTATATTCAGACAAGATGACACAAATCTCAAACATATCTATTGCAATTTTGTTGGTGGCGATATGCCATATGAAAAATTTTAAGAGATCTGTGCAAAGTGCTAGGGCAAAAAACTATGGTTTTTTAACATAAGATTTGAGTAGAAAAATGGACAGTGATAACAAAATAAAATAAAAGATTTTTATATTTTAACTCTCTCTCTTTTGAATTGTATACAAGAATTCTCTATCTACTTCCACAACTGAACTTCAGCGCATTCTCGTCGCGACAGAAAAAAACATGTCTGCACAGTCGTGCGCTCCTGACCACAGCGAACTCCGTCTGCAATGATAAGCAGCTTATCACAACTGTGCTGATATCTACTTGTGCTAAGGGGAACTCTCGGCGAGGCACTGCAAGGGGCTTTCCAGCTATCTACTCACCAAGCACTGAACACAATGCACAACTCTTGATAACAGGCTTCCAGCTCACAGCATGCATAATTTTTAACGCCTCACCACTCTCTCAACCACAGTAGCTCAGTGGTAGTGTTTGTCTTGTAAGTCAAAGGTGCTGGGATCAAATCCCAGTCCTGAGACGATAATTTAATGGTATGAAAATGTGGCACCCATATTTACATTGTTAAATTATCACCAAGACATTCTAAATTTGAGCCAAAAAAAAAAACATTTCACTGCTCTTGCCCATATATTCTACATATGAGTTGATGCAAATAAAAATGATACCCTCAAGCTTCCAGCAAAAAATGCTCTCTGCATTACAAAAGTAATATAACAGATGCATAAGCTGGAGTGTTCTCCATATGATGTAAGGTGCCAGCATCATGTGGGGAAGGGGTACCATAATAAATAATAAAAAATTAAAAACTCCCCACCTCTCCACTAAAAAAATATCAAAAATATATTTAAAAAATATGCTGACTGGTGGAAAGTTGGGGAGTTTCTCCAATTGAAGTTTTGTTGGTGCTAATATCAAGGCCGGAAAAATATATAACACGTCAATGGTGATGTGTGACAACCCCTAAACGTAGAAGGTCCCTGGCGTGGCATAAGCTTGCTCATAAACCTTTTGCAATTTTTAAGTTATGGGGCGGTTCAGAGTTCACAAAATTTGATGAAAATTCTGAGAAGTGCTGAAGTTTATCAAGATAAGATGATTTAGCTTGCTTGATTTTTCAAAATGGACAATTGTGTTTAACTTATAATTCAAGCAAATTTCTAAGTTCCTGTAAAATCTTTCAAAGCGCAACTCAAAATCAATCAAATTTAAGGCCAAAATCAAAATAAATTTTCAACTTACGTTCACTCTTTGTGCAGGGTTCTTTAAAGACTTATTTGAAAGCTAAATCATCACATTGTTTATGCAATTCCAAGAGTTTTCATCAAATTTTTGTGATTTTTTTTACTAACTGATTTGGCTTGCAAATTTAGAGTAAATTTTGCCTTTTTTGACCTAAATTTGGCCTCATTCACTCCAGAGCAGGACACTGCCCAAAGAGTGAATGAAGCATGTTATAAAAAAAAGTGCGCTTGATTTAGATTGCAGATTTGGGTCAAATTAGCTTGATTTTGTGGGTGAAATTTAAGAGATAAATCATGTTTCCAGAAGAATTTGAAAAAAGTTACTTGAAAGTGAGAAATTTGCTTGAATTTTAGCTTAATTATTGAGTTGTGCTAGGATCTGCAATATATATCTACTACTGTAGCAGTCACTAAAGAGATCAAAACAGATGATTTTGACAAAAAGAAGTTAGACCTAAAACCAAATTTGCTACCTGAGCAAAGAAGTGAGCAAAGAGATCTGTTTTACAAATACCATCATTGTTTTAGTTGGAAACCAAACTAAACAGGTAGAACACATGAAGAAGTGGTAACTGTAGACACGAGTAGTAACCCGCCAGTCACCTCTGTACCATATAGAGTGTCACCCAGTGAAAGAGAGGTTCTATGCAACATAATCAAGAAGCATATTAAAAATGGTATTGCAAGACCTGTGGCACTAGTTGGTGTTCCCCAGTTGTACTGGTGAGAAAAAAAAATGGTGATTACCAGATGTGCATAGATTATCGTTGTGTCAACTCCATTTTGAAAGACGATAAATATCATTTACTCAGAATACATGATTTTCTGAGTTATTTAACAGGGGCAAAATTTTCAGCCATTTAGACATGAACTCAGGGTATCATGAATTAAAGGTGGCCAAAAAGGACCAAGAGAAAACCTCCTTCATAACCCTTGAAGGCACTTTCTGTTTTCAAACTCTACCGTTTGGTTTAAAAACTGCCCCTTCAATTTTTCAGAGGTATATGGACAAAACCTTGGCAGGGTTAAAATAGGGTTCATGTCTAGATTATCTTGATGACATATTAGTGGCAGGCAGTAAATTTGAACACCACTTGCACCAGTTAGAGCTGGTAGTAAATAGATTTGAGAAGGCTAACTTAACCATAAAACCTGCTAAGTGCTCATTCGGGTATGAGGAAACTAAGGTTCTAGAACATGTGGTAAACAGTGAGGGAATCAAACCCTATCCTAACACGGTAAGTGCAGTAAAGGAGTTCCAGATACCCACAGACCCCAGAGTGGTAAGAAGTTTCCTAGGCCTAATCTCTATTTACCATAAGTTTGTCCAAAATTTCTCCATGATTGCAAAGCCACTGTCTTGTGTGCTCAAAAAGGATCAAAAGTTCAGCTGGGGTGAGGTCCAGGAAAAAGTTTTCAGGGAACTGAAACAAAGGCTCACCTGAAACAAAGGCTGACCTCATCCCCTACTTTGGTCCATTTTCAAGAGGGGGACCAAATTGAGGTCAACACGGATGCAAGTACTCAGGGTGTTGGAGCCATTTTGATACAGAGACATGAGGGGCAAGTTGAACCCAGTAGCTTATACCAGCTGTACATTGACCCCTGCAAAATCTAGGTACCCCATCACTCATTTGGAATGTTTAGCTTTGGTTTATGCATTGGATCTGTTCTGGCCATATCTCTATTTAAAACCTTTTTCTGTAACCATCATAATTTGTGCTCTGGACAGACTTAAATTAAACTCTCAAAGTACTGGTAGGATAACCCGATGGGCGTAATGAAAATGCTAGAGTACACATTTGACATCAAGTCTAGCAGTGGGAAAAACCAGGCTTGTGTAGATAGTCTCAGTAAAAACCCAGTAGACTTAGGTACTGAGAAAGATGAAGAGAAGGCTTTGGATTTACCTGTATTTTCACTCCCTGGGTTTGATCTTGCAAAAGCACAGTTGAGCAAATCCAATCTGGTTCCGTTAATTAAGAAAGTAAAAAATCAATCCCAGGTGGAAACAAAATTCTGTAGACTAGCTAAAAATTTCTGTTTAAAGGGAGGTGTCCTATATAAGATAAATACCATGCCTGAAGTTAGGGAAAAACTGCTAGTAATACCAGATAAGTTGAAAGCCAAGATTTTAGTGAGTGCCATGACAACCTATTAATTGGAGGACATTTAGGTGTGGCACGAACCATAGACAAAATAAGCTGAAGGTATTACTAGCGGGTACTTTTTAAAGATGTAGAGTCTTACATTAGGATTTGTGTCGACTGCCAAAATAAGAAGTGAATGAATCAGAAGCCAGCATGTTTATTGCAGTCTATCCCCTCAGGTGAGCCTTTTGACAGTATCGGTAGTGTCTTCTAGGACCGTTCCCTAAGAATACCCAGGATAATAAGTATTTAATTACCTGCATTGACTATGGCACCAGGTGGGCAGAAACACGAGCCGTACCTACAGGGATTACTCGGGAGGTAGCTTAATTTCTTCTAAAAAACATTATCTGCAGACACTCCACACCTGGCCCCATTTTGACTGATAGAGGACAAGTGTTTAGATCGGCCGTAAAGTGGCCCAGGTAACGAACTCCATGGGAGTGGTAGGCGAAAAAGAAGTGGCCCAATTGCAGAAAGCAGTAGAGCTACTGAGTAAACAAATGAGGGAGTTGGCAGGTCACTCAAGTTACCAGTAGTTTTGGTTTCACCCGAAGATAAAAAAAAAAAAAACTTGAAACTCTAGCACAAGTAGTTTACAAAGATGGGTATCAGTTGTCTATCCCAACTAACAGAGTATAAGTTTATTATCATTTAAAATTCAGTTCTTGTCAGATCTTTGAAGACAGTTTGTTTGTGAAAATCAAAGTACCTATACTTAGAAAGGATACAGAATGGATACTATTTGATTTTGTAGCCCTCCCTTCTAAGTGGAGAAATTCCATTTGTGTTTTACACCATGAGACCACTTTCCTAGCCGTTAGTGGAGACGAGGTCACAACCATTAGGAGTAGAGCCTTACAAGATTGCAGCCCATTTCAAGATCAGTTATGTTTTGTGCCAAGATATTCTGGTGATGCTGTAACAGGACCTTATGTCCAAAAGCAGTTTTTCAGGGATCAACAGCAGACCGTTTGAGGGAAGTGTGTGCTTTTAGTAATCAGTCAGGTTCACAATTAATCATTACACAGGTAGGCCCAGAGAGATATTTTCTGATCAATGCCAGAGGTAAATTTGAGCTCAGTGTACAATCAGTAAGACTTAAACTAAGATGACAGATAATAGCGAGCACCCAGGTGCTATTGAGTAGCAGTACCTTGTGACTGTACGTTATTTTTGAATGGAGAGATGAGAATTATTGAAATTGTACCCCTGTGATTACAACTCAGAGACAGAATTGGAAATTATCCATGTAATTCCAGCTGCTTGGTCAAAATTTAAAAAGTTGCATTTCACTGCTCATCCTACATCTACTCTCACAGTTTTTCCTCCATTTAATGACTGTTTGGAGAAAAATCGACCTGTTGCAATCACACATTTGAACATTTCTCTAGATACCAGTATTAGTCGCACCCCTCATATTATCCTGGAAACCTCCATTGGTTATGAAAACTTTTGGATTCGAAACATACTAAATATTTCTTTGGGTTTAGTTGTTGTGTTGTTAGTTATAATTTTTAGAAACCCATATTGATAGGGTTAGGAGTGATGCCCAGAGTGGAGGCAGCAAATTTTGATACCATTTGTGAGCTACAAATAGGATCCACCATCATAATTGTCTTGTTAACCCTGACGTTTGTGCCATGATTGTAGAAATTTTACAGTTTAAGAAGACAGAAAAGGAGTCCAATTCCTGATGAACCAGGCGGTTCCTCCATGGTACCCGTAGTGGAGCATATTCGAGCAAGTGGCAAGGTTAGGGCCACTATTCGTGGTGAGAATGGTCAGAAGATGGTATTGTGGCTTTCCCTAGAGGAGTAGTCACTTCATGCTGTTCTTAAATCTAAGAGGGTTTTAATTCTTATAATTCTGATATATATTTTTTTTGTTTTGTGAGGAGTTTGAGCCTATTTGGGTATGTGATGGATAATACTGCTATTACTACCTTAGAAGTTAAGGTTAATTTGTTAGTCGAGTAAACAAATTATGTGTTACTCTAAGAAAGAAAAAGAAAAAAAAGCTGTTGAACTGTAAAAGTACTGGAGTTAAGTTTTGAAGATGACCAAGCCAGGTAGCTGCTAATTAATCAGTCCTTGCAAAGAGATGAAAGATATAGTTGAGAAAAAAAAAATCAAGTAAAGATTCTATACAGTATGTGTATAAGGCAGTGTAAATATTTTAGTTATTTTGTTAATGATTAAGAAGATATACAATCTTCGGTTCGTTTGTTTCTCTTGAAGAGATCATTCTGTTAACAAGTCCAACACTTTGGTTTAGGGTAATTATTTATGAAAGCTTAAACCCCAATCAGTTATCAACATAATCGAGGGGAGAAGTTGGTGTGCCGCTGATAGAAATATTTAATAGGTAATAGGATAATTATATTGTAGAATACTTTGGTTTATGATGAAATTTTTTAGTTTTTTTTTTTGTTAACTTTTCTGTATTTGCTTACGGGGTCAGAAAGATCGGGCAATGGACTCTCCTTCAACCTCAAGCAGTACCTCACGTGAAGCAATCGACACGTTTGAATAGAAAACCTCAATTTTTGGCAGTGTGCATGTGATTTTACAGAAACAAACAGTGATTGTAGTGAGGATCTTAAAACACTTCACGATAAAAACAGCGTTTAAGTTAAAAGAAGACAAATTGGATGGACATTCTTCCTCCTTGTGTTTGAACTGAACTGTGTCAAAAAATTTTTAAACCTGAAAAGAAGATTGCCCGTCAACTGTACTGTGAGGATGATTAGAGTGTTGGTCGTTCTGCCATTAAGTTGAAGCAGCTACTTGATGCCGCTCTTGGTGTCATTAGTCTTCGAGAGTCTACTTTTAACGAGCACCTGTGGTAAATGCTCCCTCTGCTGCCCTTGGGTTTGAAGCTCATCACTGGCCGAAGCTTCATCTCAAGAGGGAGAGATGACCAGAAGACACCTCTTGGCTCAATCCCATGACCGGGGTTCCTGTGCTGCTGAAGTTGGCTTTTGGGTGGGGCAGTCGTCCAGCAGTGGTGATGATCCCAGTCCTGGTGGACTTGGTTAGCTCCCGTCCCTTGTTTCCTGCCTTGATTGAACCTGCAAGAGGCGAGCCATGGACGCTACCTTCACGAAGCGAAAGGACTCACTACCTCTAAACAGTGTGATGAGAGAGAAAGGACTTCCATGAGCTATGATCATCCTGATGCCTGCTAGTCGATCAACCAGCCCAGAAGATAGAAGCGTATATATGTGTGTGTGTGTGTGTGTGTTGCCTGTTTAGGGAGTGCCCCCCTTTTCTTTTTTTATTTAGTTAGGATAGGTAATGAAGTGTTGGGTGGGTATTTGTTCTAATTGCTTATGCTCTTTAGGCGTGCTGTGTTTTTTACTTTTGTAAAAGCAACAACTGGCACCTTGCTCCTCAAGATTAAACAAACTATTTTGTTATTTGACCAGACATAGATTAAACTGGTTGCACGAGTCGTATTTTGTCTTTGCAGTGCCTGATGCTAGGCAAATGAGGTTACAGTTGGGAAATAAAAGAAACCAAGGCGAGCAGTTCGTTGTGGGCAGCCGACCATGTTAAACACAGGTGAGGAGATCCCAAGAACTGTTATCCTGCTACAGTTTTTTTTTCTTTTTTTCTGTTGGACATGACTGGAAGGGACACCCTTGCTACTGTACTGGTCAGCTGTATTTCACAAGAGCTGCAACCAAGTTGGTTACACCCTTTTTATACTTTTACAAAAAAGAAGACCTTTGAGAATGAGGGAGGGGGGGGGGGAGGAGAGACAGCATGTATTGACAATTAAAAATAATATAACACATTGAGTAAGCTATAGTTACCTAAGAACAAGTTACGTAAAACATTGTTAATTCAAAGTTGATTAATTCGAAACAATATATAATTCAAAGTGTTTATTCGCCTCCTAATGAAAGAATAGGATTTTATATGCTTTTAAGTTTGGTTCATTCAAAATTTGTCTTTTATATCAAGTACACTCCAATTTAATTGTGCTTCGCTTAACCGGTTTTCGTTTTATCTGTGCGACAGTCAGGCAATGCTGTAAAGTGTGTCGTTTAACAAGCAGTGGTGCGGTACTTCTATCTCTGTGCCGCAGTGAGCTGATGTTTATCTCTTTGTCTTTCAACTGTTAGCCTGTCACAGAGACCTGCATGAGACATCCATTTCAGTCCAATGAAACGCGTCGGACTCTGACTCATCTCAGACTGTGTCCGAAATGACAGATTTTGTTGACAAAATAATTACGTGACCGGATTTTGTACACAAAAATGGTGACGCATTTGATAATTTGGTGTTAGCAAAAAATACAAGATGAACACATGCGCTAATGTTTTATAAAACAAATAATTCTTCATAAAATACACTAGGCATGTTTTAAAAAGCAGTTAACTGATGTGCTTTGTTTATATATTTCACAGCAAATATTTTTGAAGTAATTGAATAACTTATGTTCTTATTTATTAACGTATGTGCAGCATTCCAGTGATGATTGTAGAAATATTATGTCCGTTTTAAGCATTAAATTTAGATAAAAATATTTTTCATTGTTAATGTAAAAATGTGTCGCACCATGAGGACTAAACAAGTGACTGTTGACAACTTCCGAAGTGAAACTTACGAAATTACAAATTACAAAATAACGAATTTGCCATTTCAGTTTTGGACATGGCCTCAGTCCCCCCCCCCGGTTCGAAACACATCTTGCCAGTTTATTGATCGCCAGCCCGGGTCATTGTTCTCTCATTTTTGCAACGCCAATAAAACACAAAAGGAGAGTTTAAACTATTGCGGAAAAGTTAGAAATAATAAAACAATTTTAGCATAGTGTGTTATAAACAAAAACATCAATTCCGGTGCCAAACAAAAGCAAATTGAAACCTTTTTCAAGAAAGGCACGGTTTAAATTCTCTTACATTTTTTCATATCAAGTGTTTAAATATTAACAAAAAAACTAACCATTTCCGAGATTTTAAACTTTTGTGTGTGTTTGTAAGTCGGTAAAATTTTAATAAGCTTTTGAATTGTAGGGTAATTTTTTTTTAATGGGGATTGTACTGTATTGTTTGAATTCCAGGTTGCCTCATTTAAAGTCCTGTTATAGTCTAGTCTTTATTGCATTGCATTCTAAAATTTCAACTAACTCTGTCATCTAAAGGACGGGCCTGAGTAACGCACATTGAAAAAGTGAGACACACACAACTACGGACCGCTTATCTATTATTTTCTACCCATTGTTTTTGTTGGCAATCTTGAGATTTATTTATGGGGTTTCACAAATCACTTAGAGTGAAAAAATGTGACATTAGAAATTTCACTTAAATTTTTTTTTTCTATTTTTTTGTCATGATCCTTTTAATATTTTTAGAAATGTCTCTTTTTTGTCAGGAGGAATAGTTTTATTTTGGTGTGTTTGATTGCGATTCAGTTTAGTGCTGATGTTTCTGTATTTTTTTTGTTTTTTTAAGTTGAGGTTAACTCTATCTAGGTGAGGCTTTTTTGAGTTTATCTTTGGTTCTTAATTTTTTTTTTCACCTTTTTACTGAAGTCTGTAGTAAACGGTTCCAGAAGTTGTGTGCTGTGTTGTCATCTGCAATTTTTCTTTGTAGGCCATAAATTGCTGAACTCTTAAGGGTTTTATTGAATTGATCTATGTTTGTGGGTTGCTGCAAATTTCTGGTCAGATTGGCAATTTTTTTTGGGAGTGTTACGAATCTTCTAGATTCCTTCTCTGGAATGTTTCCATGGTCAGGACCTGAGCTGGCACCAACAGTGTGTTGTTCATGCTGCAGCGGCCGCTGGGGTTTGAGGGTACTGAGAACGGCGAGAGGTAGGCGACCTGCTTATCCCAGTTGGGATACCTTAGGCCACCAAGGGGAAAAGGAGGAACACAGCAGAAATCTTCTGGTGACTTGTTGCCAGGGGGGTTTTGGAGTGTTCACATTGGTCGAGGCCAATGATGCACCACGGGAGTTAAGAGGGGGGGGGGGGGCATATTTTGTCAAGGTTGTTCTCCGCAAGATGGCAAGCTGGATGGACGAGCGGAGGAGGCTGCTGCGGCTTGGAGGAAGCCGCCACTTCATCATGATATATGTTTTTTCAGTTTTTTTTCTTTTTTGTTTTGATTTATTGAGACATTCCTTCAGAAGTTTCTGGTGGTATGACCTCGGTCAATTAAATAAATAATAGTTCATTTGGGGTAGAAGTCAGTCAGTCAGTCAGTCAGTTGTAAGTCTTTAGTGTGAACAGCCGTACGGAGATATGTGAGCTAGAGAGTTCTTTAGCCATTAAGAGAGAGGTATAGCCCATTAACTTTAAGGTCATGAGGTAAGACATTAAAGGTTATTAAGTGGTTGAAGTGGATTTTAGAGGTTAAGATTCTGTGTAAACGTTAATTAGAGGTAGCGAGTTGAGTTTAATTATTATTTTTCTCTTGCAGTGTTTACTAGTGATAAAAATAATTGTTTCTAAATGTGGTTATTTTTTTTGTACTTGTCGAGGTATACACACAACACACAAGCAGGTAGAGAATCTCACCGCATATATCCCTTCAAATCATAGTCAAACATAAACAATTTTTGTTGTTTAGAGGCAAACTAAAGACCAACTGCATGGTTTTTCTTAGATAGTCTAATGAAGTTAATGGTTTATATTTTAATTTTTCTTCTTCTTGTTATTGACTATCCAACCAGATATTACTTGTTTGAGATTTGACATACGAATTGTTTCCAAATTTTACGATTGTTTCGCATTTAAAGGTTATAAAGTAATTTGGTTTCTCATACTACATATATTTATATTTATCTCTAATTATTTTTCTTGTTATTTAACATCTAAAGTTTACCAGAATAAATACTCATGTTTACTTGATAAAGGACTTATTGTGTTTTCATTCCTAAACATTAGGAGACCTGATTCCTTGGTAAGAAAAATCTTTTTATTTTTGGTATTTAAATCTGAGAATAGAATAATTTAGCAGTTTTTCTTTTCTTATTTAGGTCACTCTCATCTTACTCTCTCTCAACCTACAAGTTTATTTTGAATTAAAATTGGATAACCTAGTGTTATATTGCATGGGGATTGGTGTTACTGCACTTCATGCCACTTTCTTATGCAGTGTAAAGGGGATCATGAGGCGATTCAAGGACCTTTCTGCTATCAAAGTGAGTTATTTCTTTTCAACCTCTCCTCCCCCATTTTATATTATTCCTTTTTTGTTTTAGAAGTTTTAAACCAGTTTTGATGAAGAATAAATGCCATTTTTCTGCAGTTGTTTTGTAAGAAATTTACATTTTATGAGTGTGTTGATAACATTTGAATGACCTTAAACCTTTGCTAGTAAGGGTTTCCAGGCGGCCCCCGGCCCCCTTTATCTTTGACAGTGGTTTTTAAGAGAACAGCCTGGTGGTGGAGGTGATAATTTATCAGTTCAGTTATTTTATTTCCTCCAAAGGGGTATTTTTTAACCAACTCCCCCCCCCCCCCCCACCCCTCTTTAAATTAACCCCACAACAATATGTTGAGTGGATAATTATGAAAGCTTATTAAGAAGCTATTTTCACTGCTAGTTAACTTCACAAAATTGCTGTGTAGGCAATGTACGAGAGAGGCTCACCATTCTCCTGTGCAAAGCGGCTGGCCTCAAGGAAGGTGACCTCTCGTTCTGCATCCAGGTCACGCTTGTTGCCCACCAGCAGGATGACAATGTTGGGGCTGGCGAGCGTGCGTGCATCCGACAGCCAGTTGCCCAGTGCATTGAACGACTCTCGGTTCGCAATGTCATAAACCAGCAGCGCCCCAGCTGCCCCTCTGTAGTAGCTGCGGGTCACCGACCTGTGTTCCCAAATACTCATCACAAGTGCTTCCCTCTCCCAGGCTATTGTCCATTTCATGTAAGTGGGGTAAATTTTGACAGTTCTTGAAAAGTAACACGGCCACACTGTATCCTTCTACCATACCTGTTTTGTCACTGAAAAAACATACATTTGTAAAAAAATGTTTTGAGTTCAATGCACACTTGCACTGAAAGTCTGACGTTAGGTAACAGCTAGGTTGGCATACCAACATGTTTTATTTTTTAATTACAAAGTTAAATTTGTTGGGGTTCTGTTTATTTTATTTAGAGGGAAAAAGGAAACAGTGAGAAGTATGAGAAAAAAAAAAAAAAAAAGGGGGGGGGGGGGGGTGGTTTTAGTAACGTCTTTCGTGAGATGGCATTATTTTGATGTTATTACGAGTGTGTTGCATTTTGAGTTGCATATACTTTCAGTGGAGCAGTGGAAAATTTTGCTTGAATGGAAATAACATTTAAATTATTTAACTTCGAAAATTTTAACTTCAACGAAAAAAAATGGAAAAACATAACACGATACATACGTCACTGTTCATATACATACAAATTCAGCAATATATACATGCACACTATGACCGAAGTTGAATTTACGATATAGACAAATATTATTCACTCACAAAAAAAGTGTGGAAAATGCGGCTCTTTCAGACCACATGCATTTCAATAATTATATTCACAGTTTACAAATATATTTACCAAACACACAAACTTACTGTTTGTAAAATTCGCAACTTCTTGAAGACGTGTTTTTCTATGGCAATTCTTCCAAGTTTACATTAAATCACATTTGTTCGTCATTAACATTACATAATTTATTTGCATAATCTTTTAGTAAAATCAACACAGCGCATGTTTACTGAAACCACCAAACTTAAACTTAGATACGTAAATTATATTCGTGTCACTTCATTGCGGACAGCAGGTTAACGAAAACGGCAGAACGGGCAGTTTTACAAGGCGTTAAACATATGCAGATTAATATTACCTTTCATTCAAGAAAACGCACTATGATGGTACCTACAACCAATTATGATTGGAAAAAACAAATAAAAATAATTAACTACCGATTAAATATTCCGACAACACCAACAAGATATTTGTATAATAAACATGATGAGCGAAAATACATGCACCGGGCTGAAAACTGGAAACACACATGACTCTCCATTGGCTGGAAACTTTTACTGTTCGTACCTATCGACATACACTGTCATAAATAGTAAACATGCTTTCAAAGTCCAAAGAGAATAATAGACAAGAAAATTTAATATTGCTTGAATTTTCTTGTCTATTATTCTCTTTGGACTTTGAAAGCATGTTTAGTATTGCTTTCAAAGTGCAACAGACAATAATAGACAAGAAAATTTAATATTGCTTAAAAAACATAATTTAAACCATAAATGTTGTAAGTAAAATTAAGATTTTAAATTATAACTATTAGTTCTGAGAATTATTTTCTTCCAAAGCCATCATTAAAATAACCAACTTAACACAGATCCCGCAGCAGTTCATCAGTTGATATAATACTTTATGAACAATAGCCTGTACTGTTTATATTGTTTGCAAATTGGTCATTGTCTGTCAGATCTTACCCCACTTATATGACATGGACTGTACTAGCAATTTTCCACATCATGAATACTGATAATAAAATTTAAACCTATCACTACTCAGTATCTTTATGTATCAAAATACTTATGTGTATCATTAATCATCAATAATTGTAGGAATAGTACATGTAAATGACATATTATTAGAAATCCGTGTTTTGTAGATAATACTATGTATATAAATGTGCAAGTGCACAAACAGAGATTTACATTTCTAAAGCCAATAAAACTGATGTTAAACCATTGATATATTACTTAACTCTGTGCGTGTGTGTGTATATGTGTGTGTCTATATATATATAATTATAATAATAATTGTAATCTCTCTAACCACTGAGCTACTAAGGCCCCATTTTATATATATCTATACACTTGGCTATTGCGGCCCCACTTGGAATTGCTCTATCCACTGAGCCACTAAGGCCCCACTTAACTGAACATTGAAACGAGACATTTAAAATAAACAAATATGATATTCCATTACCTTCATATCTCTATGCTTAATACCAAACTTTTAATAGGAAAAAATTAACAAAAAAATGAGTTTTTAAGGTAAAAAGTAATGACTGTGTAATCTGATTTTGCTGAAATTCGAACTTGACCTGTATTTTACCATGAGGATTCGCTCTGCAAAATTTGAAGAACTTCTGTTGAGTTTCAAGGAACTTAGAGATATTAAAGACATATACACAGTGTCTACTTATATAGTAAGATTACTCAGTAGGCTAGTTAAATTGCGTACTGTATCATTCAGTAGTTAAAAAAACTGTATATACCTCAGTGGTTTACTTGATACTTTATTTTAGGTGCAGATAATTACAGAGAAATTCTGAACAACCTTTGTTGAGGCTAAACCCAGTTTGGCAAAACATCTCTATTTTTTTTTAACAAGTATCACAATACATAGCAAATAACCTGAGAGATGATGATAAAAATAAATGAAGGCAGGAGTATTTCTGTAGTGTGGCACCCCAGACATGTGACTGGACAGCATACAGCATTACTCACATCACACACAAGGAATCAAAACTAATACGTTGGAAGGTTTCTTTCTCTGCTGTATAGACTGCATCAAGTATTGTATAGGCTGCACATAGCTCGAGTTGAAATACTACAAAATTTAGTTATTCATATAAAACTGTAGCATACAGGTGGCCATCCTACGAAACAAATGTTAATCCTAATAGCAACCAGTACAAGAGAATTTTAACACAGGTATACGTAAGAAGCCCTCTAAATTAAATTTATCTCAGTTATGCCTCAGAGACCAACCTCCTGTACTCAACAGAATGTTAGAAACAGCACCCTTAGCCCGGGAGTGATAAGAACAACAATGCCATGTGCACTAAGTGCACCACTGCAACTATGTACAAGGATATGAACTGGCGTGCAGTGTTCTAGTCATGAGTTATGTACCTACCTATAGTCCATTCCCAATTGGAAGCAGCTTATGAAAATCAACCTTTGAAATAACACTTTAGGCATAACATGTCACCTGTTTTTTCAATAACCTGTTTTCCACAAATATATAACACTGTGGTTAACTTTAGAGTACTGTATTATTGAATAAATTAACCTTAACCTTAATATTGTGTATAACTTTAAATATTTATTTCTTTTTTAAATATGAATTAACAACAGCGAGTGCAGCGACATGTTGGCAATGACCGGTAAGAAATAGTTCACAGTTAAAATATTATTTTAACCACGTTTTTCAATATATTATTGTAAATTAAAAGGTGCCTACCGAAATATTTAAGTAGCCCCAATGGCAACATATCTCGTTACAGTGTAAAATAACACCGGAAAATATTGTGACTAAGCCGTAATGGTACGGTATTGTTTTATCGAGCGAGAAAGCAATTGAAAAACTGTCTGCTGGCGAGGCTTGTCACCCTCTTTCTCTTTCTTCATCTCTATCACACTCGGGAAATTTAACTTCGCTAGTAAGCAAGAACCTTTATACATGTTTTCAATTGTAGCATATTTCATACTTATTACAGTAAAATAATGATTTTTGAATTTGTAATTTACAACTTAAGAGATTTTAATGTTTGGATACTTATTTGTATATATTTAGATATGATGGCGGGGCAGTTATCAAGTGAAGTTGGCAGACGTGGCGAGCCATGACATGGCGTGTTGCTTTTTTATAAACGAAACATAAATTATTCTTAATCCGAAATATACTCCAAATTACCACATCACGTTTGTAGACATGTTTTTTAAACCTACGTAGACAAGTTACGACATTGTGATAAATCTGTGTTTCCACTGCAGTAATAAATATACTGTGATGGTGTTTCGTTAACCATTGCATCTGTGAAATGGCGTGCCTTTGTGCATTGTTGTCGATACGCTGGCCCTGTGTGTACGTGATTTCAAATATTTGATGTGAACTATTTATACGTTTTAAATGTGAACTGTTTTTATGACGAGGTTATTTATTTACCTCCACGTCTGTTTATTTATCATAACGTTGTACCTATGCCCAAAGGGGTTTGAAATACAGTCATGTAACGTAATTTGCCACATTCCCAGAAGAAAAATACTAAGCCCAGCCAGATAAATTTCAATAAACCTTATAAACAGTAAGTAGCAATAAATAGAAATATGAGTGGAATAAAAGTTATCGTAGGCTTATTTGTGTGCATGTTCACCACTTTCTTTTAAAGTTTGTATGACAAAAATGAGCAACTGCGTGCTTGAATTTAATGTGCCTTTTTCAATGGTTGTTCCTTCGTTTTAATATTTATTCCAACTGAGGCCGTCCTTTTAGAGAAATGACCCACTACATATCAATAACAAAACGATAATTACAATTAGTACAGCCCTTTACCTCGCAGTTGTAACAGTTTTAAATACAGTTGCAGCAAAATACTAACGTGCATTACATGTATTCAGCTACGTCATGGAAAACAAATATGTTAATGTAAAATAACAATAAGAACTGTCTTCAATTCAGGCATTTTTAAAACTTTATAAAGCTGACCTAAATAATGTTAGAGGCCTAAACTGTGAATATTCATACAAAATGGTTTTTGGAATATGACAGAATTCTTTGAAAAGCTGTAAACAGTAAACAACACATTTGATAGGTATCAAAGTAGAAGTCGCATTTCAATGTTTATTTTTATGTGTAGCAAACGTATACGAACATTTGTAAACACACAATGGAATGTAAACCTTGATTTTGACAAATGCTACATGGCAGTCACATGGCAATGTTTGTTTACATTTGGCGGAAGGATACGAAATGAGCCTGCAAGTAGATATTCAGCAGGGCTCCGAGAAAGTTACTTCCAATGGGGAATGGACTATACACAACTTTCAGCAGTGACCTTAACATTTTTATAATACAGCAGTCTGAAAATCTGTTTCTAACTATGTCAGAGCTGGTAATTATGTAGCTGGCACGTCTTTCATGAGTGAGTCATTGAATACACGCAAAGTGTCAAACTTATAGTGCCGCTTGTTTTACTTTTCTTTTATCAACAGGAGATATCTGTAATATGATATAATGTAACCCCATACCCAAGCCTTTAGCTGGTTTTGTGAACGGCGGACTTAAAAACAAAGGGCCGCAAGCATATCACCAGACACAGTGACACACATTTTTATCCTCTCTCTTATCCCGCTTCACTTTGAGATTTCCCGGGGGAGGGGGAGAAGCATCCACCAGCAGTCATTAACCCGGTCGCCATCTAGCTGACTAGTGTGAGAGAAAGACAGCGCTAGTCACCCAGCCAGCCAGAGATGATTCACGGCACGTGCTGCCACTTAGTCAGAGAGCACAGAGCGGCAAGCACTGCAGAGGTGCAACTACCATCTTCAAGAGGACGACAGTTCTACATTGTCTCCAAGAAGATGAGCCGTCTTCAAGGGATGACAGTTCCACATCACCAAGAGGATGGCAACCTTACTGAATCGCGCAGATGAATCTTAGTAGCACCAGAAGGAAGGTGAATTGATGCATGATGCTTACTGGCTATTGAGATAAACAACTTCACTTCATCTATAAGCAAACATGAACGGGGTTTGGAAGCATATGATTTCTACCGGAGCGCCTGGACCAGGGATAATATACACGTCAGAATTATACGTTTCATCAACCGGTCAGTAAGCATAGCAAAGCGCAACCTCCCCTCGAGAAGATGCCAACAATCAATTGTCAGTAACTGGATCATTGCTACACCCAGAGCAAGTACAAGGACACGCCAAAGAGATGATGCCACCTGCCAACAATGGCAGCCCTTAGCACCAGCCAAGATGCATGCGCATAGCACCCCTAACCACCAGGGCCAACGAGCCCTCAGCTGAGCAGAATATATTGGAGTGCAGCAGCTGATTTTGCCAGCTGATACTTAGCTCTTCTGAGAGCCACACCAGCCTATGCAGCTTGTTGCACCATGTGCGTCTGCTGGAGCTCTCCAATCTAAAGATCTTACACTCACCGCTGCCTACTGCAGAACTTCAGAAGCCCTCCCCCAGCAAAGTCTTCTAGAAGTCATCTGCCACACTTAGTCGCTTGCCCCTAGCAAGGGCTACCCCAAGCGCCCTTCAGGACATGGGCTCTCTTAAGTCCCTTAAGGACACGTGGCACAGTGTAGACAGGGAATGTTGTAATTATCTAAATACTTAGACAAAACTGCCCCCAGTCAGCTTAGAACCAGGTTCCCTTCACCTGGACAGCATAGTTTACTACTTCCGGTCAGCTCAGGGTAGACAGAAGATAGCACAGGCCACCGTGTTTTATTCCTCTCAAAAAAAAAAAAAAAAATCACCAATCCAACCTGTTCCCTCATTTTCCCTTGAGTACTTCCAGACTTCCATAGTAAACACAAGTTCCGTAAATGTGCAGCAGGAGACTGGGTTTGCCAGTACCAGTTTACAGCCTAGTGCAGGACTGTGAACTCCCCCTCAGGAACTCGTATGTCAAGAATACACACCATTCGACAGCCACCCATTCGGTGCACAACGTGTATCAAACGGTAAAGTCCCAACCATTTGTATTGCCGGTTGAGGAATAAGATTGTGCTTGGTGCCATTCGGAAGTGTCTAGACGGCAAAACACTTTTAGACAGGGAACGCACGTTGCCTGCTCCTATCTCACGAGGTACTGTACTAGCACCTGATGCCCTTCACCAAGAGAGATGGTAAAGACATTAAGGAGAGGAAGGCTACCTCTAACTACCATTCTACCTGGAGCTGCACCCAGTCCAGTAAAGCACTTTTCCAGGAGTCACCCCAGGAACGAGCTTAAGCCACCTGCAAATCGGTGGGGCTTAACCTACCGACACCCCCATCTTTGTTTCAGCCTCCCCGGAAGGTTCCTGCGACTTCACATCCTGTGGTAGCAGCGATCCGCCGACGAGAGGAGAAGGTGCCCATCGGCCTGGTTCTTGATATGTCGTTACCCCAGCCCGGCGAGGACATCCGCCAGCAGCCCATGGAGCAGCAACCGTCCCAGCAGCAGTAGTTACACCAGTAGATGTAATGCTATCAGCAAACCCGCCGCCTAAACCAGCCGACCAGTCGCCGATGTACGTCAGCCACCGGCCCCTAAGCCAGTAACATAGACCATTGCCAAGCCTCCAACAGACTTTGTACCCCGTACCCAGTCGCCAACTGACACTGCCCACATCATACACAGGACGCGCTCATATTCACAAGTAAAGTCAGACCAAACCACCCATAGTATGTGCTCAAAGAGATAATTAAATATTAAGTATATGCCACACTGAATTTTTGTATTCCTGTAAATATTGTTAAGTCACAATTCCGTACAAACATAATAAATTCAGACTTCATTTCTATCCTACAAAACATTTGAGACAGAAAATTTGTGTTATGCTGCAATGTTTACGACTATACATAGAGCAATTACTATTCCACAGAAGGTAACGTGACTTGAAAAATCAAAATCACAGCAACATGTTACACAAAATGGAGTCTTATCAGTGTGAACTTGTAGAGCCACAGCAGGCGTGCAAACTACATAAGAAATCTTTCTCCTGTACAGTAGAGAAATTATTTTCTCACGTATGACATCTATGGTCGAGCTCCAACATGTACGGGATGAAGGTTATTTTGTTTATCGACGCAAGCAAACAAATAACAGCGGTTTATTATTATTAAGTCTTTCCTTCCTTCCTGCCTCTAATAATTAAAATATTAAATGTACTGTACGTTGACAAATTTCTAATCATGTTTTGGGAAAAAAATTATAATAATTTTTTTAAGCCAATATTTTGTATATAGGTTGCACCCCACTTTTTGTTGTCATTTTATTTGTAAAAATATGCGGCTTATACACGTCAAAATACGGTATTCATGGCAACACAAATATATTAATAACGTTTACTGGGTTATGCACCACGATGTTATAGTGGATGTAATATTATAGTTATCACATGCTGTAAAAGTTCCATACTGTATTTATATTCTTTTGGGGTAACTTCGTATCATCAAGGCAACTTTGTACCACATGCCTAACATTATTTTAAACGTAGACTTGAAGAATATCTTCACACTACCATGTTCCTTACAAATGAAATTTTAAACAATGAAATATACATCATAGTGAGGGTTGTAAATATTTTGTTATAAATGAAAAAGTGAGTGAGAGAAGAAATTTGGACGGCTCTTAACAGCGAGGTCTTGAAAGCAGATGAGGGTGAGTGAAGTGAATATGGAGCAGCGCCGGAATGAAGGGGCAGGGGAACAGAAGATACACAAGAAAACCCGCCCACCAACGGCATCGTCTGGCACGATTCCCACTTGCAAAAATCAGGTGACCCGGCTGGGGATTGAACCCGATTCGCCTTGGTGGGAGACAAGCGTGCTAATAGCTCACCCACCGTGTCCCCATAAACGAAAAAGTGTGGTACAATGTTACCTTTAATTGGTACAAAGTGACTGTACCGAAGTCAAGAAACAAGCCAATCTGTTACTCTGTAAAATAACGTTACTAAAAGTTCCTGTTAAGTTATCCACTCTTGCAGATGACAAAATACTTTGCAAAATGAGGACATTAGTGTTTCAATTCTATGAGGGTTGGTCACAATGTCCGTCAAAATTTTCTGAAGTTATATGAAATGCAGTATAAAATCAATCTACTTATGGGGAAAATAAATATGTTCAGATGTTTGTTTACAAGCAATGGTGATCCCTCAGTGCCACAAGTTAGACAATGTCATGTGAATAATTGTCTTTTACATGAATCACACATCATGACATAATAGCCTGTTAACAGACAATGAATACTGCTCCCCAGCTTACTTGAAGGCTTGCTTTGGGAACCAAGAATGTGAACGTGAAATAGTCACTGTTCATGCAGTAATTCTACATGTAATTTAACACAAAAATGCAAAGCTGATTGTGGTGTGAAAGGTAGTGAAGCAGGATTGAATAACCTAAGTTGAGCAAGCATTTCAAACATGATTTAAAGCACCCACAAATCACACCAAATTAAAACAATTTATTGCTTGGTTTACTAACAGAATCCCTTGCCTCCATCCTTCGGCATGTAAGCAGTCTGCAGATGAGTAAATAAAGTAAACTTCCATAAGCAGCCTAACTACGCCATTAAACAACTGTGATCATGCATGCGCAAAAACAATATTCTTTACAAACACGTCCGCAGTTTACCACTAGGCCAGAAGCAGAAGCAGTCAAGCCCAGTGGGTCTATTATGACAGTTACGCTAGGAAACACAAAGCAGTTTTATGATCGACCACGATGCACACCCGTACTTTGCGTTAGTTCTGATTACAACCACTCAGTTTGTAAACGCAAAGTTTTTGTCTATGAGAGAAATGGTTGCAAACTTAACGTGGTAGAAATACACCGCAAAAAAAAACCACTTTGCATCTCGCGCAGCAAGCGAAAATGGTGGACTTTTTCATGAGTGACTGTAACCTCGTAAACAAAAACTGTTTTAATTAAATAATGAAGCTTAGAAACAGTACCTTACAAATGTTAAAAAAAATATTAAGATTCATTTCCAAGGTGGTTTAAGGTTACAAATGAAACTGATATTTGATTTGAAAACTTTTACACATATTTTCAAGCTGCCGTGTCACACAGTTGTGTGGAAGGTACTTAAACTTGGCGTATGATGCCCCGGCAGATGCACTACATTAAGGAGGGTTCGGTTTTGCTGGACACTAGGTGAAGCACACACCTTCTGGCAGAGTTACTGGTTTGATCTAGTCTCTACGTAGCACAGGTGCTTGTCCCATGTAGAGAACCAACTGGGTAGCTTTGCGGCAGGGAACAAAGTCAGGTTCAGGCAACAAGATTTGCGTTTTAATCTGGGTGCTTTCGGTGGTATACCTGGACGACATATACCTTCTGTATTTGGCTTAGCCTTGAGAGTTTCAGTGGGGTGTACATGCGCTGCAGGTAACTGAATGTTCAGACTCCTGACGTGTGATCGTGCTAGTGGGGGCAGAGCAACTGTCTTCACACGAAAGTAGAATGTAGGGATTGTTGGCGGCTGATTGAGGTATTCTGCGATCCAAGGGTGGATCTCCTGGATCAGACGAGTTGGGGCCTCAGACAAATCCATTGGAATCTCCAGCGTGACAGATACAAGAAGGTGGCACAGGGTTTGAACTTGTTCCTTGGGCGTGAGCTAGTTGACAGATGCGACAAGGGCAGGGGTCAGCTCTTGTAAACGCCCAGAGGCATTCAGCGGCTGTTCAACTTTCTCATGAATGCCACTGCAGTGGGAGAAAGGCATTAAGAAGAGAGAACACTTTTCACGTCCGTGAGAGAAATGCAGGGAATGTGTACTCTACTTCGTGTCAATCCACGTTAAGTGTCTGTTGGGGGAGCGGACACCCTCCTCACAGTGCTCGGTGCCTAATGCGGTGAACACAGATATTCAGGCCTTGTTATCAACAGTCCCCACACGTGGGTGTAGGTAAAGTGTCTGTTGGGGGAGCGGACACCCTCCTCACAGTGCTCGGTGCCTAATGCGGTGAACACAGATATTCAGGCCTTGTTATCAACAGTCCCCACACGTGGGTGTAGGTACTGAGCTCGAGTCTTCCCAACTTGGGGAATGACCCCTCCGGTGCCTAAACGCAGTGGAGAGGGCAAGCACCAAGCTGAACAGCTGCACTCGAAAACAGAGTACCTGAGTGTGGGCTCTACCGTTTTGCCTACCGAAGTATGTAGAAACACTGGCTGTAGTTAGCTAGCTTGCGTGTGGGTTTGCAAAACTGTGATTTGGCTCGAATGAGTAGCTTTCCCAGTTCACCTGTCTCCTTAAGCAGTGTGAGGTCAACTGGGCAAGGTGCAAAGTCTACAAGAAAGGGGTACACTTGAGTCACATGTTAATTCCTTATTATGGGAAATAAACATATGGTGTCACACTATCTCCTATGCTTAGCAAGAGCTTAAGGTAACTGAAGCCTACAGTAAAACAGGTAGCGGTGACCTGTGTCTAAGGTAACAATGAGCAGGGATACACGAGCGCTGTGAAAACAACATTAGCTTGTGCTAACTCCCTACGTAATTGTTGCCCAAAAGGGGCAGCAGTGTCCGAGTGTGTGGACGACATGGTGGTTTGCGATCTTCAGGCAAAACTTAAGCAGATCTAGAAGGAAGGTTTCGGCACTAAAAGTGTGATGGAAACCAACGTGTAGGTTTCCCTTCAGCACTGAAAGTATGATGAAGGTTGGATGGTAGAGCTAGGAGCATAGCTGAGCAGGCTGGTCAGTTCCGGCAACGAATGCGGTGGAAGACTGAATATTGGTTCTGAGCAGGCATTGCAACCCGCTATTTATACTCTGCTGGCAAGCTTTAGGTCAAGGGGGTTGCGAAGAAAGAGAGGGAGGCAGCGATAGCATAGCTCCACGGCTTGTTACGTCACCGGCCAGCTTGGAGATGAGAGAGGATACTAGTGTACCCATCTAGCGACATGCAGTGTAACCCAATGCCTTCGTTGCATAGTCTCAGTGGGCCAATGAATAATAAAATTCACAGGTTGCTGGACACACTGGCAGATAAGCATGGGCTCTGCACATACATTTGTCTGCTGGGACAGTGAGAAATTTTACTCAGTCATTAATGTAAGCACCATTTACAGTGTCTAAAGTAGTAAATAGTACAAAACAGCACAAAATAGCGAGGATAAAAAAACCTCCTTGTGAAGGTTGCCACTGTTGCGACCTAAAGACAATGCAGCAGGAACAAAAGGGGGAGATTAAAAACAAATGTGATAACATATATGAAATAAATATTCCATATGTGTACCGATAGTCATCCATATCTCCTAAAATGTGCATAAGTTGGCTGAAGGTAGTATTATGCTGTGCTTCTACACAATAGGGGGGGGGGGGGGGGGGGAGGGAAGTGTGACACGGAATATGCTAACCACACCAGAGGCAGACTTGTCATTTCTTGTTAAAACTGAAAAATTAATGGTACAAATGAAATGGAAATTGACACAATTAAATGCACTGAAAGACTGAAGGAAAGACATCCAAGTGTTGATCGTTTTATTTATATTTTTTTTCTTCTCTTTCC
The DNA here is from genome assembly GCA_029891345.1 of Dryococelus australis. Lineage (NCBI taxonomy): Eukaryota > Metazoa > Arthropoda > Insecta > Phasmatodea > Phasmatidae > Dryococelus > Dryococelus australis. The sequence continues at coordinate 30,787,665 of CM056996.1, forward strand.
ATAAATTGCTCTTGTTTGAAGTTGCTTTAATATCATTTATCTGAAATTTCTGCTAACTTTAATTAGGCAATTATACTTTTATTTTAAATATATATTTATATACAGTCAAATATGTAAACACAATGTTAGTTGTTTGCAAGAAAGACAGTGATTAGTTCATACCTTAGCACCAAACTTTAGGTAGTCTCCCTGCAATAGTGATTTAAAAGTTTGTAAACTAGCGCTGGAGTACTACTTACTGACAGAGACTTTCCCCTTTTTATAAGTCATTATCTAAGAAATTTGTTTTGAATGACAGAAAGTACAATTTTAAGTTCTTGCACTAAGCCTATCGTGTCCATAGGCCTAGGAGAAAACAAACACAACTTTTTGTCTTCTTGGCTCCATTCTTAAACAGTTCAGTCAAGAAATTTTCATGTCTCATTATGTCTACAAGTTATTAGGGAAGAAACGAGAGTCGGGACAGAACTCAGATGTGTAAATGAACCCTGGACCATGGGCAGTCGAGGTGGCCCACCAAGCTGACGATTTCTACGGGAAACGGTACTCAGTTGTGTAATTCTCTCCAGCCTCAGTTGTGGTTCTGCACTACCAAGTAAGGTGGTTTTCAATTCCCTAATGTTCGCTGAACAGGCTGGAGCTGTAGACGACTGTTCAGCACTAACCCAAGTAGATCGATTTGCAGACTATGTCTGCTGCATGTGCAAGTCTCTTCAAGGAAATATTACATTTACAAATGTGGAGAATTATGCAATCAAGATATTAAATTTGTTTCACATCACTGAACGTAACACAAGCACGCACGCACCTGAACCTCTCCTGGCCAGCTGTGTCCCATATCTGCAGCTTCACCGACCTGCCTCCCACGTTCAACATCACTGAACATGTACACCAGTGGCTACAATTTGTTAATACTAAAATTTAATATCTTGATTGCATAACAGTCGTCCACTTAATTATAATTAAATCTTTTGGTCTTGCATACGCAGTTGTAGACGATGAAGACGTGTCGATAACTACCATTTTAATTCTTTAAGATGTTTGGTGTTGGCAGAAGTAAATCCAAATATATTAATATTTCATTTTAAGAAACATTTTGTATAAAAGTAACCCGGCTAATTCTTCCTTGCACTATCTCATATCCATTCCCTTTCCTACTTTAATGAAAAAGGTCTTTCTCAAGGTCCTAACTTAAAAATATATTCATGTTTTGAAAGTTATACAATAAAAAAATCCAAAATTATTACACAAGGAAGAGTACACCCTAGAAATACAAATGAAAATCTGTTCTGAAAAATTTCCTGGCATCAAGTGGTTAGGATTAAACCCCCTGGACCTTGGAAATGGAAAAGCAAACACAGTACTAATACTTACAGATTTAAAGTTACAACAGCCTAAGGAAATTAATACAGACTATGTCTTTAAGCATGAACTTCTTAAGAGGTTCCACTGTGTACTGTCCATAAACCTGACAGAGTCACCTGTCTGCAGTGTAAATTTAAAGGTGGCTTTCATTTATTCCTGTTACAAAGTTCTGAACGAATATTAGCTGCCTGGCAGGAAATTAACGTAACACAAGCACGCACGCACCTGAACCTCTCCTGGCCAGCTGTGTCCCATATCTGCAGCTTCACCGACCTGCCTCCCACGTTCACTATCTTCGAACCAAACTCCACTCCTATGGTGTGCTGTGAGCCATCTTTGACTGCAACACATACACACAATTCATATCTTGTACACTGATCATCACACATGCTAATGTTAAAAATGATACTTTTACTATTTTCACTAATGCAAAAATCTGAATCAGGACTTAACAATAATTTCCAGAACATTTTATCTCGACTTATTTTTATCGGAATACATACATGTTTGATCATCCAGAATTTTTCCCCAACCATCTCCCCATGTCAGTAGCAGAGTAATTCTCCCTTAAGTTTAAATTTGGCTCGTGAAACTGTCAACAAAAATCATGTCAGTATTTTTAGGTTTGTCTGCGGCTTCCATGTTATTTAAAGCTTACTCTGGTGAAATAAATTAGTGGGCAAGTTCAATTAATTTGTATTTGCATTTTGCCACTGACATTAAAAATTAAATTGGTTTACTTTGTCATTACTGTCCCTGTTAATTAAAATTAATTTATGTATAAATTGAGCAAATATAAGTGACATAATACAGCAAAGTATATCATACCTGAAAGAAAGTGTTTAAATGGACGATACTGAATACGGGCTAAATAACTGTTAAATTTTTTCTCTGAAAATTATTTGATGTTCTTTCTTAAATATAAGCCACATTTAATATTTTCAAGCCAGAAATAATTTATCTCATAATAAAACTTACGCCACTGCTGTTTAACATACATTCTCTGTAGTAATCCTCAGGAATCAATTGCTTATAAGGTGACAGTGGCATAGTAATGACTAATTGTAGAGCAGTAATTTCTTTCAACAATCTTTGGTACTTCTTTCTGTATTTTTCAATTTTTGTTTTTTCTCCTTTTAACTGGATGGGGGACCACAGTAGCGTAGTGTTCAAGCTACTCCACTCCCACCCAGGTGAACTGGGTTTGATCCCCGGCGGTGTTGCTCCCGGATCTTTACATGTGTGAATCATGCAGGACAATGTAGCTGGTTGGTGGTTTTCTTGGGGACCGTGCATTCTGGCACTGTTTCAAACTCACCTTGCTTCACCCTACTTGGCTCTCAAGACCTCTCTGTGAAGAGCTGTTCAAACTTAAGTTTGGACACACTGTTTCAGCACTTTCCGTGTTTCCTCCTTGTATTAACCTTCTTTTTACTGATGATGAAGTAGCAGTGTGTATTTTAGGGGTTCCTTTTACAATTAGTCCACTGATCACGTCCAATTACGTATCATTAGAACTATCCAGTAAGCTTTTTTCAGAGATGCTGGGTGGTGTACTTGATTCCAAAAACTTTATTTCTCATTGTACCCCCATTTTTCTTCTTCTATAGTTGTGAGTGGTGGTTTTCGATTTTCTTTTGATTCATTGTTCATGCTTGCTAAGCTGTGTTATAACTTTGACTTTACCTGCTGTTTTTTTTTGTGAAATTTAGGAAGGTCCATTATTGTTTCTCTGTTTTATTTTATTTTCTTATTCATGTGTGTGTGGCTTTTATGTTCGACACTAGAGACGTTGGAGTACAACCTTCCACTTCTAAGCTAGTCTTTGATTGTGTAACTTCCACATTCACCTGTAAAACTGTTTCTGTTGATGCACTGTCATTTTTACAAGTGCTTTGCTTTGCTTTCTTTAGAGGCTGCGCTGGGCTTGTTCCAGAGATAGCACATCCTATCTCTCTATGCAACATTTCCTGTGCCGTGGGCATTCTTGAATTGTTACATTTTTCCTGGTGATCACGTATTATTGCGACATCTTTTAGCATTTTGTGTTTTTTCATATGGTATCTTAAACATTTTTGCATGTATTTTTCTTTATATTTGGCTCTTGCTTTCTCCTTTTTATTGCATATGCTTCTTCTTTCATTTTCTTTAACTTTTCTCTCAATATATCTATTCCATCTTCACCTTTTACATTTTCATAAACTCTGCTAAGACCAGAGGTATTGAATGTGATCACCTAAAATTCAGAATATAAACCATGATGTAATACAGCAAATAACCCATCAACCATAATTCTCACAATCACTCTCCATATGCAGAACAAATTTTCCCCATGTTCAATTCACCCAAGAATAACCAGTCCCTTACAACAACCCACAATAACTAGTTGTCCATTTTTTTATAGTTAAGTCATTCAGTGAGTCTGTGTATGCCTGTGATTAATCAAGATGTGATGTGCAATATATCTCTACCACAAATATTAACATTCTACCATGAGAGATACAACAGCAAACTTGCCCTATAACATAAACTCCTCAAGATGAGAATTTTCCCATAACCAGAATAACCTTTCCCCCCAACAATTCTGGTTGAGGGGTGTTATACTGTAGTTATGATTCCAGTGAGAGTGAGTGCAGAGATTTGAGTTACTGTCATAGTTGGACAAGAAACAAAAGACCCATCTCCATTTTTGTTCTGCGCAGCGGCTGCCTTCCCCTACTTCGGCAAGGCGGGAGAGGTGGAAAACCATGTAACAGCGCTCGAGTCCGTATTACATAAGCAGAAGTGTATCTCGAGAATTTTATTTCACAGCTTGTTAATCACGTAAATGTACCTGTATTTCGATATGGTTTAACTGTATCAATCGGGGACAACATATCTAACATTTGTTTTGCAATCTTTATAGTAGGTAGTACATGAAGACTGAACGAAACATTAAAGCCTTGATTTGGTATTTATGGTACAAAACAGAATATAAACCTCTTTGATATGCGCATAAAAAGATGATGGGCACATGCAAGGCTAAAATCAGCAAGTCCTAATGTAGATATTCACCCAAGAAAAAAGATAATAGACACTCATAACCATGTTCGTCATGCAAATAGTGAACACATATAGACATATACTGTAAAAATTCGGAATAATAGTACATAGTATATTATAAATGCAGCATGTCAAACAATTACGATACCAAACTAACAAATATGAATGTAAATAACAAACACAAATGATGCACCTATTCTAATTCTGAGTCGGTTACACATGAAGAATCTTCATCTGTTGAATATCCATCACCAATGTTTATTATCATCCTATCAATTTCAATGTCTATTAAACCATCACTCTTCACATACTCCTCTTCAACCTCTGCACATGTTTACAGCACTCTTTCCATTTGTCCACAGAGAAAATTCTGAACAACCCCTCGCACAATTTCTTTTTATCATCGAGAGATGAAAAAAGTTCCTCTCGAACATTCCTTTTAATATCCGCCCATACTAGCTCAATCGGGCTCAGATCCACGTGATATGGAGGCAGACAAATGATTTTGTGTTTGGTGTACTTTTAACCAAAAGCAACAGAGAATTTGCTTTTATCATTTGCGGAGTGAATCCGACATTATTATTTGTCAGCCAGTTTTGAATGGTTTGTTTTAAGAATGATGATGTTGGCTTGGATGATGATGTACATTATGGTAGCTTGCAATGTCTAATATGACAGAGTTGCTCAGTAAATTTTGTAGTAATTTATGATTTCACCCACATAGGAAAATTGTCATAGTTCATGTCGTCATGATTGTCTCCCAACTTTTGTTTGGATTTTAAAATAAACTAACCGTTCGGAACAAACCCTTCCTCTCCACCAGCAAGCACAATAATTAACCATGGACCTTTCCCAACTGATTCTGTGATGCCTATTTCTGTATCTGATTGCCAGCAAGAACTTACGATGTATATAGCATGAACATGCGTTTCATCAACATAAACTATGACCCTACCAGCTTGCCAATATTTGCATATTTCCTCTAGATAGCGCCCCCTCCAAGCTGTTGTGTCAGGTTTTTCAATTTAAATTATTTGTTTTGACTGACAATTTTCCCAGTGGAACCTAAGCTCCTTCAACAAATTTCGCAAGTATTCCCTGTTATAATTTAAAATGCCGGCTTCAAGCAGAGCCTTATTCAACTTTTACATTGTTGGTACACTTTTACGGACTGTGTAAAATTTGTGTATTTTTCTCCACACAGCACAGCATGTAAAATTGTGCATTTCAATAACTTTCTTGCGCTCTGTTTTCTTCCCTTTAGGTGTCGAAAATGTCAAACATTTTTTACTGTTTACCTCACACTCTGCCAAAATTTGTTTAACTATTGACTCTGAAACCCCAGTTGCAGTACTTGTTGCTTCAAAGATGCTGTACATCAGTTCATAAATTCTTTTTTTGTTCACCGAGATACTTTACAGCATTATATATGATCTCGCGTGCTTGGCCCCACAATGGTGTACCAGACTTAATACACAACTGACACGACAGTAAGTCATATCATGTAACTCGAACCGCCCAACAACGGTGTCGGAGCAATCCCGCGGTGCCGCTAGCTGCAAGTAACTAATCCCCTCCACTACCTCAAGTGCTCATCATTTGACAGCCCGCTGACACTGGCGTCTACGCAGGTTCTTTTGTCTCTTGTTCCATTATAACAGTGAGGTCTTGGCAGCCAATGAGGGTGTTTGAGATGAATACGGAGCAGAGCCGGAATGAAGGGGTTGGGTGTAGTTTGGGACAAGGGACAATAATGACAAAACTGGTGTTTCATTTAAATATTATGGTACATATACAAGGTCAGAGGTCACTCAATAAGTATAACAGACAAGAAACTAGGAATAATAGTTGGGAAAAAAATTAATGGCCACGGGCAGAAAAATTTTAGTTATGGGGGAATTGCCCATCAACACCAGACAAGTGCTGTAATCAGCCGTATACCCAAGGCCAAATTTTTCCCATAATTTCCTCTCCAATTTAATTTTAAGTATTAGACTAGTCTCTCTTGAATTTAATGATATATTTAACAACTAGTTTCTGCTTTCCAATAAAATATATTCTTTGTTAAAGGCACTGCAAGGAACATTTCAATTCAATGTAAAATAATTTGCAAAATAACTAACACTTTTTACCGTACAGAACTCTGCAGTGAGGTTAGATTATGGAATATTCTCTCATGTGAACTGTGTACAAACCAAGAGGAAGCTCAATTATCTCCAAAATAAGTACCTGGGCAATACAAGTATTCTATATGAACACCGCAATATGCTTCATAATATTCCCTATAAGACATCACTTAGTACTCTAGAATACTTCTGAACATTGAAGAAGGAATATGCAGTCCAACATATTTCCACACAGATGTGAATTTCTACCACTGCTACACTGAAAATGAACGAACGTCAGCAATGGACATCAAAATGACAATCGCTGTCTGAATATGTCTTCTGCTTTGGAGACTTATTCGATAACCAGTTAAGCTGTTAAAGGATGGGTCTTGCTAGACATGTTCCTATTGTTATTTTTCTTGAGCCACTGAAACATGATAAATAAAAACTGCTTATTTAGTTAAATAAAATTAAGCATTTTGGCAAATAAAATTTTTGTCGGTATATAATTTTGGTGAATAAAACATTCGTAAGGTGAAAAATGTTTTGTATTTCTTATAGTATTTTATTAAAGCAAATTATATTTCATAACAACTTGATGGAACCATGCTAGTGTGCAATTTTGAAGACAAACTTATGACTAAAAATAACAATAATTGGAAAAATTACATATAGAACAAACCAAAAGTAACAATGAATAAAAATTATAAATAGAAAGTTAAATGTTTGGGCATGGAACAAGTATTTTAATACAACTTTCTGTGAAACACTTATTATAGTATCCATAATGATAAATCATCACTACGAAGTTTGATGCATTCAAGAATCACAATCCACAAAAAAGCACTAATAAATTAAGAACTAACATGGAACTTGTCATTGGATAAAAAAGTGCATGCGCACACAAACAGGACACAACAGAAAAAAAAGTATGTACAAGATAAAAATATATTTTAAGTTAAATTGTTTTCAACATTACATAGTTACAAATATTCTTAACAGATTTTCCTGATTTCTGCAACAAACGTTCAAAAATATTGCTCATTAACACAATGTTAACCATTGTACCAACCAACTTTCAATACAACCTAATCTGATCGCCAAGCTCAAACTTTATCTTCTTACGCAAAGACAGCGACACATTACCAAACACACTAATGACAGCAGTATTGTCCACTTTCCCTTCATGAACCGTAAAAGTCTTCCAACATATTATATCACGAGTATCAATGTCACTAATTTCCTTAGGATCAGGATCCTTTTCATGGTGGGGCTTTCTGAAGAAACACATTTCCAACAAGCCACTACCTGCCTTAGCAGTAATCCCTTGAAGACCAAAACGGTACAAAACAACAACAAAATGTAACTTTCTTCTGCATCAACAATTTTAACAGTCCAAGACCTGTCGTCTTTATTAACATCCTTTGAGAAGTACAAAATATCACGGTATACATTCCTAGGGTAACAACCCGGCCACAAACGCCTCCACAACATAGTGATGTGTCTTCTCTAATGATACGGAGCTAAATGAATAAAACTACCCGAAACCTGCTTATATACTAACCGAAACACTTACAGGAAGTACATCGGCACAAATACACAAAAAAAAAAAAAAAACCGAAATCCAAACACTTCTACATCTAAGAACTTATCAAATATGTGCGTCAAATTTAACATGGGAATGGCAACTCCGTGGCAATGCCCCGTAACATTAAGCGTTGCCGCGGAGTTGCCATTCCTATGTTAAATTTGACACGCATATTTTATAAGTTCTTAGTAGTGGGAGCGTTTGGATCTGGGCGGTTTTTTGTAATAAATAATTAATTCACGTTTAAATGTATACTTTGCGTGTGGTCATAAATTTTGCTTGTTGCACAAAATTTAGCGAAAGTGAAACACTTTTAAATCAGACACAGTTATTCAGAAATATATTTTCTGTCAATTCCTTACAGATTTATTTGATTTTGTAAAATTACGCAATTTCGTCATTAACAACAATTGCATGCCTCTAATTATGCATGATCTTTATTTTACTGTATTTGCAAGTGCATTAGTCTGTGCTACCGTCTATTGAATTTGGACTCCTGGCAGTTGTTATTGAGTTTATGGCTAGTTTTAAGAAACAGTAACAAAGTACCTTAATTTTAACTGTACTAACTTTACTTTACAGGTGCAGGAGCAAAATTTTTGTGTGCTGACAGAACTGCAAGCAATATAAAAAATACTTCAATCTAACAACACCAGGCACAGACTGGTCAATACTCACACTTGCTCTCGATGAACTGATGCAGGAGGCAGGACTTGCCGGAACCAGCACTGCCAATCACCAAGAACTTGAACAAGAAGTCTGCAACAGAAACTACCAGTCACTGCCCCACCGAGCACCACCACCACCACCAGGAGAAGTGTATTTCTGGCAAACACCAATATGGTAGTGTAGACTAGTCAATAATTACAGTAGTTGCAGAACTGTCAAATGATATCCTAATACATAGGCTACACAAAAGCCGCTGTTTTGTGATAGCTGCGAATAATTTTACCACCACTTCAAGAAAGAATACAATTTAATACACTAGGAGAATATTGACAATCATATTTAAAGCACCATTATTTTTGAGAATATGTAAAATATGTATGTTCTCAGTATTACAATATACATAAAACCATATAGCTTATTTTTTAGTTTTATGATTAAATGGAACTCACACTGACCTCTCCTGACTTAATTCCCATAGAAAAGTTAATTGCAAAAACAGTTGAAATGTCCCCTGATTCAAAAAAAATTTAATTTGCTATGCTGATATTTTTCTCAGACTAAGCAACACGAACTTTACTAGCAACATTTAAGCATATAACATTTAAGTGAACAACAGCAACAAAATGATGCAGAAAAAAAAAAGGCTGAAAATATTAATTACAAAATACACGCTACCATAATGTAGCAATAACCAGAGACTGTTTACAGAAATTGTATGAGAATCTTAACAGCACTGTCGCATGCATGTGTATGCATCTGTAAATAAAGCTTATATTGATAGATACCTACCTCTTTCACACATATTTCATTCTGCAGTTCAGTACATATGTGTGGTTCCTGTGGATGTTCCTACACCGTATCACCTCAAGTGTGATGAATTAATCTACATTCTAGGCATTGCACTATTTAATTTTCGACTTAACGAATCAATTACTTGGTTGGTATATTTTATTAAGATTTACATGCTGATTGTTGATATGTCAATGGAAAATATGTTGTACCAGCCATCTCTCTGGCCCAAATACTAACATCATCTATCTTAAAATGCCTGAGTAGGCCCCCAAATGGTGTGCAAAGCTCCAGCAGAAAACGTTTTATTAAAAAATGTCCAACGTGTCTGAGTGAGGTCTGCTTATGAATAGCATTTACGAAATGTTATGCCTCTTTATACGTTTTTCAGTTCTTCCATTTCTCTCTAAAGCATGTTTTGTGATAGTGAAAATGGCTCAAACAGGTTTTTCAATGTAATTTTTAAGCATGAACATGCCAGCACAAAACATTTAAAAAGGAATAGGGACATGCATAAAACATTTATTTTTATTATTACATCATAAAATGGTAAGGTCTCCAATGAAATTCTCATAGAGGTGCATTATCTACGGCAAGACTGCACGCTAGTTAAATACTTTGCACATAGAAGAATATGTTCAACACATATAACTACACTGTCTAAAATTTCTTTTTAGGCCTATTTTACAGACAGTACACACAAAAACCCACACCACACACACCCCAATTATTTTCAATGGTAACTTAAATCCCTTCCAAACCTCAACCACATTCATTAAATGCTCAGCTGAATTCAACATGCATATATCCCAGTCAACAGAAAATACACAATTCAAGTAAGACAACTGGTATTAGTTTTTTTGAATGCCTTGAGGATGCATATGATATCATGATCTTGCAGCAGTACCACCCATTTAATTTGAGTGGGGTCCAAAAACAGAAATACGAGGCCACCACCCTATTTTGCATTTTTACTTCACTTATATTTTTTGCGACAGTTGACACTATTGTCAACACTACTCTATCCTTAATTGGAAAGTGTCATAAGATATTTAAAAAACCAATGATGGTGCACTCTGTGCAGATTTTTGAATTCATCAAAACCACAAATATATTAATTATTTTTACACTAAAAATACATATTTGTGTACAAAAATAGTAAAAATTAAAAAACAATTTTGCACTACTTTAGTGCAGTCCTAAAGGGGGGATCGATTTATTCATACTATGTAAGTATAAAAAAAGCAGCTACATTTCCCTTAAAATGAAAAAATAGTGTTTGGTATCAAAATTTAAACTATTACCCAAAAATTACAGGGATGCACAAAAATAGCTGGGTTGAATCAAAAAAATTAAAATTTAAAAGTGTGTGTGTCTATACACACACACACACACAACTAACTCCCTCACTCAAAACTCCAGAAAAATATCTATAATATAAATATCTGGGGTGGTAGATGAATCCACATGACCAACACTCCCTCCATTTGGGTCAGGGGCGGCGTAGCTCTGTAGCACGAATCCTGGAAGCAATGTCCCTCAAAGTTAATTGCAACTCCTTCAGAGTCTTCTTGATGTCGCCGTCATCTTCGATCAGCTTCACTGCACGTACGGGATGTCAGGGTGTGGGCTCCTGTCTTGCTGACTCCACCTCTAGTGCTCAGGCATCCAGACATACTGCTTGTCGAACCTCTGTGTTGGTGATGGCATCGATGAAGAAGCAGACTGCCATGATGTCGCGGGTCTCCTCAGAGCACCCTTCCAAAGATAGATGGGAGAGCCACACAATGTCTTGCCATCGCTCCTGCAGTCGCTGGGCGCAGCTTTCCAGCTCTGCATGGTGGGCATGTTGCAGGTACCGGTCATAGAAACAAAGCTCCAAGGCCGACACCAGTGTGGGGTACTCCAGTCAATGTCGCTCTGGCAGAGATTGAGCTCCCCACCGCTGAATAAATTCTTGCCGTTCCTTCTTCACTGCACTCATTTCATTCTCAATGCTGTCTATCCTTCCACTGAAACTGTCCACTTTTTCATTTACACTGTCCATTTTTTCATTCACACTGTCAATTTTCTCATCCACACAGGCAATTCTTGTGTTTACTAACTTGCTAATACCTTCTATTTTCTTGTCTACTTTCACATTAATAGAGTAAATTTTCCTGTCTACGTGCTCATTTACACTATTTACAGTTTCATTCACACTACTAACAAATTGGCTATTTACATAATCTTTTAAGCTATTTACACTTGCGCTCACTTGGCTACTCAGTCCTTCAATTAATGCTCACAGTGCTTCCAGCTCAGCAGATGTTTTCCTTGTTAACATTCACTGTGTCAGTTGTACGGAACAGTCTTAAATGTTTTCACCCACCACTATTAAAAATAATTTATGTGTTTTAAAATCACTAACTACCTACATATAGACTAACATTATTTACCACTGATTAATTAACAATTGCCTCCATCCCACTTCTGATGTGTTACATGCTGAGGATGCCTTAGGGGGGGGGGGGGGGGGGGGTACCTGAGATTGTGAAGGATGGAGATCTTAATAAAAATAAATAAAAGAAACTAAATCTGATTTCTAATTTATTCACTCTGCTATTATCTACAGAATTAATTAGCTGTCTCCAATTTTACGCTTTTTATTTAACAGTGCGAGCAATATTTAATGTCTATTTCTACTCTAATTAACATCCTTAATTGGCTCTGCTGGTTACAGTCAATTAACTCATACCCATTATAAACACAAGTTCAGTTTATCTGTTGCCATAATTTATAATGTCTTATAATAATAAAACAAACAGTTAACATAAATGTCACGCAAAATTTAAACAAACAAAATGTAAATGAACAACATAAAATTCTTTTACACCACTCAGTACTGCAGGGTCACAGTCTTGAAGGTGCTACATATTGTGGTGTCCAAGAGGTTAGGTAAATCACAACTAATAAAAACCAAATGAGTACGTTTTAAACATTTGCTGAGTTAGATGCTAGAACAGCAATACAATTATAACTTTGAAAATTACTCACTGTGACTACTCTGCGAGTCTGAGACAACTGACTTGGCTATCAAAATAAAATATACTAAATAAAATAATGTCATAATGGTGTCCTCGCAGTGATGGAGGACATGGCCTCTCAGGCGCTGTACAGCAGAGTCATCCCAGGCAGG